>WOXC01010516.1:0-333710 GCA_011680675.1 Gymnobelideus leadbeateri
AATTAATAGTTAAAATTTACATAATACACCGGGTACAGGAATAATAAGGTCTAAATGTGCTGAATCAATTACTATTGCCAATGAGGATAGGAAGGCTATGATGTTTAAGAGAGGTGTCACAAACGCACAATGAACTGGGACCAGAAAGGATGGGGAAATCTTAACTGTATTGCATCTGAAAAACTGTACCTGTTTTCAATAATACAGAAGTGATAGCAGATAATAAATCATTTTCTCTATTTATGATTCCAATTTTAATCTACAGATACACTGGAAAAATCTGACAACCAGATTTCATACCAAACTCTCTGCAGGCTCATTTTCCCCTCAAATGCATTTCTCAACAATGTTGCTTAAAAAGGGTGAACACATACAATATAAAAAACAAAATCAAAGTCCTTTGTCTATATAACCAAGAGCAAATCTCCTAGAAGTAATGTTTTATGGTATTAAGACTGTCAGTCAGAGAACATCAAAGCAGATGTGAGGCTGTGACAGCATAAACCAGGTGGAGTCTACAACTCTCTTGCTGACCTTATCCAGTCAAATCCCCAGGATTTAACTATCATCCCTTTGGGGATGACTCCTAGTGCAATACATCCAGCCCTAGAACTAAATGTCATTTGGACATTTCAAACTGTATGCCTCAGTGGGGTATAGAGATCCACCTTGCCCTACTGGAAAGTTGGAGGGGAATGGGGAAGGATATAGGAGAGAACAGATTGGGGGAGGGGGTATATAGTGGGATTGCTGTTTTAGGGTGGTGGGTAGGGGAAAGACAGGGAGAAAACTTGTAACTCAAAATCTTGTGGAAATGAATGATAAATATAAATAAGTAAACAAAATTTAAAAATTTTTTTAAATTAAAAAACAAACTGTATGCCTTAGACAAAACTTACCTCCCTTCACAAACCTTCCCCCTTCCAAAGGTACCACTTTCTTCCCCATCTCTCAAGTATGTAACCTTGGCACTACCCTCAACTACCTACTCTCCTTCATCCCCCAAAAAATAATCATTTGCCAAATACTGCCATATCTACCCTCACAACATCTTTAAATCCAAGCTATTCTCTACTCACAAGGCTTAGCTCACCTTAGTTCAGTCCCTTGTCACTTCCTGCCTAGATAAGGGGTTGGTAAAGCTCGAAGCAAAGAGGTTTTTACATCTTTAAATACAATAAATGTTTATTTTAAGATACAATAAAATTTTATTTCTGCAATTGATGATGCAGTGGATTGAGTGCTGGATCTGAAGTCAGGAAGACTCACTGTCCCGAATTCAAATTTGGCCTTGGACACTTAATAGTTGTGTTACTCTGAGCAAGTCACTTAATCCTGTTACCTCAGTTTCCTCATTTGTAAAATGAGCTATAGAAAGACATGGCAAACCATTACAGTACCTTTGCCAAGAAAACCCCAAATGGGATCATGAAGAACTGGAATAAAACTGAAAAATGACTGAACCAAAAAAAAAAAAAGTAAAAAATACAAGGAATTCTGGCCAAGATGGCTGACTGGCAGAAAACCCATCCCAAACTCTACTCTAGCAATATCTTAAAAATTAACACCACAAAATATGCAGGTCAATAAAAGTCATTTAAGAGATAAAAATTCAAATGTTCTGAATGAGTGTATATGATGCACAACTCCCAGTGAAAATACACTCTCAGAAACCTTCTCTCCTCTAGACATAGTTCAAGCCCAATATTTTTCATGTTGCTTTTCTTGATACCATCCCAAATACTATTACCCTTCCTCCCAAATGACCTTGTATTTAGCTTCTTTGTATGTATTTCTATTTATTCACCTTATATTTGTACTGTATAAATTCACGTATATATTTGTCTCCTGCAATAAGAAAAAAAGAAATTCCTTGCGAGTGGAATTTTTAAAAGTTCTTTGTACCCATGTATTTAGCACCTAGTATAGTGCCTAGTAGAGACAGGTGCTTCACAAATACTTGCTGAATGGTAGGCAAACACTAATTACTTTTAGTTTATCGCCAATGATTACTTATGTGCAAGTTAGTATACTAAAAAGCTTTATGATCATAATAGCAATTAGGCTCATCACGAAAGGAGAGAAAAACACATGGATAGACTGGGTCTTAAACTCAGATATTCAAATAGCAAAAAAAACAAACAAACAGTACGACAGTTTTCCCTAGGACAGAGCACCTAGGAGAAACTGTAAAAAAACAGCTGAGAACTGCAATAGGTTAAGGAGTGGCTGTGATATACATAGATATTGGTAGAAGTAGGTATACACAATAATGAAATCATGGAGCTTCCAAAAAAAAGATTACTATTAGCATACATCGAAAGAGAAGTTCACTTACTTTGCATTTGTCCCAATCCAGTAAATGATTCCATTTTCATCAAAATCATGCTGGTGTCGGAATACAAAATTTTGCCCTTCTCGTAGTTTCCGAACAAAAACAAAAGATGACCGATCAAAATCATACCACTGCTTTGCTACCTGAAAACAAGGAACACAGACCATTTCAATCTAAATAATTCCAATATCCTGAACTGGATGGAAAAAAAAAAAGCTTACCATTTTCAAGAGATACTGCTCTAAAGATTCAACTGTTGCTAGGGGTTCCATTTTCAACATTCTTCCAGTTCTATCTATTAATGATGTTTCCCCAGATGCACGCTCCAAACGAAATCTTAACCTTCTTGTTAATATCTTAAAAAGAAAAAAATACAGGAAAACAATGCATATAATGCCTTGCTAGTGCAGAACTGTGAAATATAACATGATCACTTTAATGGAGATAGCTTTTGAAAAACACATCAGCAGTTGGGGCGGCTATGTGGCACAGTGATTAGAGCGTCGGCCCTGGAGTTAGAAAGTCCTGAGTTCGGATTCCGCCTCAGACACTTAACGCACACACAAACAAACACACAAACAAAAAAAAAACCTAGCCGTGTGACCTTGGGCAAGTTACTTAACCCCAATTGCCCTCCAAAAAGCCAAAAAAAGAAAAACACATCAGCAGCAAAACTGAAACATTTTAAATTAATTCTCAGGAACAAGCTGAATAAAAAAATAGCAAGATCAAGGAAATCATAGTTCACAGACAAACTATTAATTGCTCTGAATTTTCATAAAATTTCAATAGGATAGCATTTTGATAAATAACTTCATGATGGAAATACTAAACACTGGCTTGTTTTACATCATCCTAAGTGTTTTTGCCATTAGCAGTTATATGTTAATTTTCCATATAGTCCTCAAACAGAAACATAAAAATACATGGCTAGGGGGCGGAGCCAAGATGGCGGAGTAGAAACAGCTCATCCAAGTCTCTCTACACCCAGATTCCCCCCAAACTATGTAAAAGGGGACTCTGAACAACTTCTGGAGCCCCAGCACCCACAGAACGACACAGAGAAGCTAACCTCCCGCTGAGGACAGCCCAGCAGCCCTGCAGGAAGGACCAGCGCAGAGGTCTGGGACCTGGCAGCGCGCAGAGCGCAGGAGCCGAACCAAGCCCAGGTCCGTGTGAGCAGAGGTTTTAGCCCCAGGGCGGCAGGGCCAGCAGCCAGCTGGAGGAACCCCAGAACACCAGGAGCTGTGGCGACTCCAGAATTATCAACATAGACATGCCTAGGACAAAGTAAGAGGTTAGTGTCCTATGGACTTTGGGACCTGTATTTGGGGAATGCGTCAGCTCCCTCCCCTGGGGGCTAGAAGCCACTGAGGAGACACGCCATTTTGTAGTTTTCAGAGGCAGGTCTGGCTCCCAGCCTACAAATCGTGGGGAGATCCAGCGATCAGTCTTGGGGGGTAATCGCTCTTGCTTTAACCTCCCTGGATCTGGATTGTGATCTAGGGTGGAAGTTGTGGGTGGGTTTACAGCCATGATCAAGGAAAGAACCTAGAAATCACCCTTCAAGAAATTCTCAAGGAAAACTGCCCTGATGTTTTAGATCCAGAGGGCAAAATAGAGGTTGAAAGAATCCACCAATCACCTCCTGAAAAAGATCCCAAAAAGAAACTCCCAGGAATATTATAGCCAGGTTCCAGAATCCCCAGATCAAGGAGAAAATACTACAAGCAGCCAGGAAGAAACAATTTCAATATTGTGGAAACACAATCAGAATAGCCCAGGACCTGGCAGCTTCTACACTGAGGGATCGAAGGGCATGGAATATGATATTCCAGAGGCAAAAGAACTGGGAATGAACCCAAGGGTCACCTACCCAGCAAAACTGAGTATTTTGTTTCAGGGAAAATATGGTCATTCACTGGAATAGAGGACTTTCAAGCATTCTTGAGGAAAAACCAGAATTGAATAGAAAATTTGACATCCAGACACAAGAGGGAAGAGATGCCTGAGAAGGTAATCAGGAAAGAAATCAAAAGGAACTTATCAAAGCTGAACTATTTACATTCCTATATGGAAAAGCAATAACTGTGACTGATGATATCTTTCTCACTATGAAAATAATGGAAGAAGGGGTGTGGTCATATGAATACATATGTGAATGTGTGTGTATATGGTTACAGTTATATATGGATAGAGGGCATAAGTTGAATTTGTTGGGAAGGGAGAATACTCAAGGGATGAAATTATGAAGTGAGAGAGGAAAGTGGCAAGAGGAGATGGGGAGAGACAGGATAGGGTAAACTATCCCATGTAGAAGAAGCAAGGGGAAGTGGTTGCAAAGGAGGGGGAGAATAAGGAAGGCTAAAAAGGCAAAACCACATTCACATTGAATTTGGTTCAGGGAGAAAATGACATACATACTAAATGGGATATCTCAACCTGCAGCAGGATAGGGGGAAGGGGGATGAGAGGAGGGATGATGGATGGGAGGGCATCCTTGGGGGGAGGGGAGGTTGGAAGTACCCACTATAGAAGAGGGACAGGATCATGTAGGGAATGGACCAGGTGGGGGGTGGGATGAGTGGGAGGGAATTATAAGCAGCCTTGTACAATATATCTACTATGATAATGTTTTGCATAGCTAGACATGTACAACATATACTGAATTACTTATCTCCCAAGAAGGAATGGGTGACAAGGGAGGAAGGAAATGGATCTGAAATTCGAGGTCATAACATTAAATGTTTCAAATATATATAAATACTATTATTAATACTCTTTTGCTTGTAATAGGGAGATAAGATGTGCAGGCATTGGGACACAAAGATTCACCTTCCTCTAATGGAAAAGTCGATGGGGATGGGGGTATGGGAGAGAGCAGATTGGAGGAAGCGATATCTTGTGGGACTACTATTCTGGGAGGTTGGGTAGGGGAATAATGGGGGGAAAATGATTGTAAGTCAAAATTTGGCAGAAATGAATGATGTAAAACAGAAGTTAATAAAGCATTTGTTTAATAAAAAAAAAACAAACAAAAAAAATACATGGCTAACAACTGATTAGAGACTTAGCTTCTGAAATGTGCTTCAATAAGTTGACCAATTAATATTGTATACACTCAGCATTTAAAAGTCATCTCATATCTGTACATCAGCTCTGGTATGCACATGTGCCTAACTTAATGTGTTTCTGTATGTTTTTATTTGTCTTCACTGTTAAGACTGAATATTTCTTTTCTTCTCTTTCTTTTTTTTTTTTGGCTTTTTGGAGGGCAACTAGGTTAAGCAACTTGCCCAAGGTCACACAGCTAGTTAAGTGTCTGAGGCCAGATTTGAACTCAGGGCCTCCTGACTTCAGGGCCAGTGCTCTATTCACTGCACCACCTAGCGACCCCAAGACTGAATATTTCTACAAAGAAAGAACTCTCTTACTTCTGTATTTATCTTCAGCACCAAGGTAGTAATGATATATCTGCAGTTGACTCCACAAATTATATTGTGTTGATACGGCAGCAAACTGCGTCGTTCCAGAAACTCTACCCTTTATACATTCTGATAACCTCTTCAATTCCTATACCAGAGATCATACTACTATTCTGGATTACTGATCTCACACAAAGCCTGGCCAAAAGATTGAGAAGCAAGTGTTAAATAAACCCTAACAAAAAAACTTTTTCTCGTTGCTACCCCTAAGTCTATATGGAATAGCCTATAAGGAAATCATGTAGTTCTAGTTTAATATAATAAGGAATGAGTACAAATTCTTCTTCCAAGTCTAGGTTCCAAACTCTCTGCTTCAGTAAAAGTATTAGGCTCCCTAGGGATAAAACATAGATCTATACAGAAGTCATGTGTCTGGGGTTAGGCATTAATGAAGCTATAGTAATTATTCATACTACACTCCCTAGACAAACCCCTTCCCCAAACCCCTCCTTTGCTAAGCATTTTAGCCCTATGACCTGACCCCTATTGAAATATGGAAATGTTGTTCTATTGTAAGCAAACCTACTATATTCTCTACTTTTTTTCCCAAGAATTCCTTTCACCTATTCACCTTCATCAAAACCTGGCTCTCTGATAAGAATACCACTTCTTCTTAATACCCCTGCTCTTCCTATTTAACCTGAGTTATGAGCCCAAAAGGGATCTATAACTTTGCTCCCCACCTCTTCCCATTTCTACTTTTTTCTACTTGGACCCATCTCCTTCTCTGCTATCAATATTAACAAGACCCAACTCCATTATTACCAGACCAGGGTTCAAATTCCAGCTCTTCTACTTACTGTATACTGTGTGACTCGGGACGATTCACCTCATCTCTAAGACCTCAGTTTGCTCCTCCGTAAAAATGGATGGAGAGGGGCGGCTAGGTGGTGCAGTGAGTAGAGCGTCGGCCCTGGAGTCAGAAGGACCTGAGTTCGGATCCGACCTCAGACACTTAATGCACACACAAACAAAAACCTAGCCGTGTGGCCTTGGGCAAGTTACTTAACCCCAATTGCCCTCCAAAAAAAAAAGCCCCCCCCCAAAAAATGGACAGAACTAAAGAATCTCTATGAATAGACTGGATAATAATCCATAAAGTTCCTCCCAAATCTAAGTCCATGATCCCATGAATCTAGCTAGCAGCAATCTCTCTCTCTCTCTCTCTCTCTCTCTCTCTCTCTTTCTCTGTTCCCTCTCCCCCCATCTTAACAAAATGTACAAGATAGAGCACTGGCCCTGGAGTCAGGAGGACCTGAGTTCCGATCCAGCCTCAGATGCTTGACATGATTACTAGCTGTGTAACCTTGGGCAAGTCACTTAACCCCAATTGCTTTGCCTTCCCTCCTCCAAGAAAAAAAAAAGCTTAAAACTTCAATAAAACTTCTGGGACAGTATGTGTATGTGTGTATTTTATTTTGTGTGGGCCATATGGTAACTGCAAATTCCTCAATCTTTTAGGAAACACAAGTTAGTATGAACTGAATTTACCTGCCATCTCTCCCAAAGGCATGGAGATAATGTGTCTCTACCCAAACATATAATTTGCTTCTACTAAGGAAACAACTTAGGCTCAGTTTTTTTTGCAAGAAAAGCCATTTTTGTGTACAAATCTGTGATTTGTACTCTTTTCCTTTTGAGAAAAGTTGCTACCATTTTTCTGGCAATATCTGATAGGGAGAATACTGTAATAAGAGGTAGCAGACACCAGGGAAGTACAGGTGAAGAGGCAAATTTCCCTATTTGGAAACAGATATTTTTAGTGCACCTAAATGATCATTTGGAACGAAAAAAAGGCAAAATTCTAGTGAAGAATAGCCAGGAACACAAGTACACACTCAAACTAATAAGAATTTATTACACATCTACATTAGGTGCTAAGGTAATAAAACAAAGCAAAACATAACCCTCCCTCCCCCCTCAAAAAAAGTCCCTGGCCTCAAGGATCTTCTGTTGTAACGGGGAAATATAACAGACAAATATGTAAAAACAATAATGGTGTTTTCGCTCTCCTCAAATTAAGAAGTAGGAGGATCAAGAAACTTTCCAACGTTTCTTATGCTTCAAACAGAAGGGCCTTAAAGGTGATCAATCATTCCACCCAAAAGTACAACAGAGACTAGAACCTAGATTTGGCACAACTTCACAATTCAGGAACTAAATATGATGAGATAAGTAAATCCCAAGAAAATACCAATCCTCCCAAAACTGCAAGTCTAGAAATCTCCATAAAGGAGAAAATAGCTCTGTCACAACTATAAGTAGTAACTTAGAGGGAAAAAATGCATTTTCTACAAAGTCTACATGAATGCCCAAAAGAAATAAAGCAAGAGATTAAGTAAATAAATAAAAATTCTATAGGAAGAGAAAATAGTAAAGTTTACCCAAGAAATAGGACTCTCAGTAAACTAGAATAGATTCCACCAAATAGTATAACAAAAATCAAGACTGGAAAAATAGAACAAAATGTAAAATATATAATCTCAGAAATAACTGATGTGGAAAACAAACTTACAGGAAATTTAAGAATAACTAGAGAAAATAATGATCAAAAAAGGACTGAACACTATATTTCAAGAAATCATAAATGCAAGTGCCCAGACCTATAAAAACCAGAGAATGAGGATAGGAAAACTCTACCTCCTGAAAGAAACCCCAAAAGAAGAAATTCCACGAATTATGTAACCAAAACCAGAGTTCTCACATTAAAAAAAATATTGCAAGTATCCAGAAAGAAGCAGTACAGTACAAAGGAACCAAAGAGAGAAGTCACACATCTTCTGCTAAAAATGAGAGATCTTAGAATACAATAGTCTAAAAAGCAAAAGACATAGGCTTATGACAGAAAAATAACCTACTCTACAAAGTATAATCTTTCAAGAGGAAAGAATGTACCTTTGATGGAACAGAAACTAAAAAAGAACTGTGAAATGCAAACACTAGTCAAGAGTAATCTAGAAAGATAAATGTATCTGGGTAACTGGAAGGGGCTATATCAATTTTCCCCTGAAAAACAAAATGTCGGTGGAGCCAAGATGGCAGCGGAGAAGCAGGAAAACTCAATGAGCTTCCCCCATAACCACTTCAAATAAAATATGACTCTTTAAAAAAAAAATCTTAGAGCTGTAGAACCCACAAAGTGATAGAGAGAAACAAATCTCCCACTGAAGGCAGCCCAGCAGGAAGACTGGAAGGGTCCATCGCAGTATGCTAGGAACCCAGCCAAAGGGTTTTAGCCCCAGGTTATCCCCAACCAGCAGCATCTGGAGCAGACTTCAGGAGAGTGGATCACCAACAGCTGTGGTGGTTTCCAGACATACCAAACCATAAATGCCAAAGACAAAGCAAAAGGTCAGTGTAGAACTCTGTTGGAACTGGAGGGATGGAGGTGGGGTCCAACCTCTGCCCTTGAATCTAGAAATGGCGGAGGTGTAGCCACCTCCATGTGGCTGCTTCAGAGCTCCTGGCCTGCGGATCACAGGGGGGCCAAGAGACCATTCAGAGGATAATAGCTCTTGCTTTAATCTGCCAAGATCTAGATTTCGGTTTTGGGTGATGGTTCTGAGGTATGTGACCAGTGAGCCAGAGCTTATGTAAAGACATCACCCTCCTAATAGCTTAATAATAGCTTGTTTAGAGTCATATTTTATAGGTATTTGAGGTGGATATGGGGGAAGTTCACTGAGTTTTCCTGCTTCTACACTGCCATCTTGGCTCTGCCCCCTACATAGATATCTCTGAGCAAGGGCTGGATACCCATTTGTTAGGTAGGTTATAGGGGGAATTACTTTTGGTTATGGGTTAGATTAGATGGCTGCTAAAGTCCCTTCCAAATAACTCTGGTATGCATCAGACACTTGAAAGAATTAAATATGCCTCTTAAGTAAAATGGGTGGGTTGCCTATGGAAGGTATATGAAAGGACATGGACCAACTACAAAGGACAGATTAAAGATTCACTGAAATAAATGCAATAAAGAAGGAAATAAAGGCACATAACTGAGCTTGAAAACAAAGGGACAGTACAAACTCATAAGCAGAGTACTGAGAGTTACTGTGAACAAAGTGCTGTATAAATTATAAAATGCTATATATATCTGAGTTACTGTTATTGTTAAAAGCCTAAGATGAGCAGAGACTCATGAAAAACACTAAAAATGCAGCTAGATGACAAAAGGACTTTTTCCACATGTCTGGATTCAAGAGAGGAAAAAAGAAAAAGGCTCAATACTTATGGATATTAGTTTGATGATGACGTGTAACAAAATGTCAACACTATTCAACTCATATTTTGTTTTAGCCTTCTCCAGTAATGAAAGTAACTTCAAATTGAAAAGGGTGTAACAATTATAGTGGAATGGTTTTTTAACCCTAAAACAGGTGAGAAAATAAGAATACATTTAGACTCTTCAAGTAAGTCAACTCTGAACCCAGGCCAATTATTCCCTAATATGTTTAAAGAATCTATAGATGTGAACAGCCACAACTGGTAATCTCTGGAAAATCATGAAAAAAAGGAGAGGGGGGAAAATAGGAAGTGACAAATTGTTCTTATTTCAAAAAAAGACATAAAAATGTCAAAAGTAGAATAGTAATCCACAAAATTAGAGAGGAGATTATTAAGTAGCTTCAGGGCATTTGGGAATAGGAATGAATTCACTAAGACCAACCACACCATTAACTAAACTAACCTAATTTTCTCCTGTAATATCATTAACTAGCATGATTTATCAGAATAATGTCACAGACACTGTAACTTAGATTTCAGAAAGCCATCTAAACTCATCAAAATAATTTGATAGATAAGATAGTGAAATAAGAACTTATATAGCCAGCTGAACAACCATACCCCAAAGAGCAGTGGTTAACTGACTGGTACCCATCTATACAGTAGTCTCCAGTACAATGCCACAGGATTCAGAATGATCCTGTTTTACTCAAAATTTTTATAAACAAAATATCAAACATTTCAATAAAGCTTATAAAATCTGTAGACGACACAAAGTTCAGACAGATACCTCCTATGATAGAAGGCAGAATCAATAATCAGAATTATCTTGAATACTAATAGGCTAGATAAAATTCAGTGAAGTCACAGGGAAAATATAAAATCACAAGGCTTGTATATACCTAAAACAGGTATACATCCATTTGTAGTATGCATATACTTTTTTTTAAAGCATCACACATTTTTAAATGTACACAGAAAAAACTGAAGGCTTAGAGGAGGGTACTTACTTCATGATTTTAAACTATAACGACAACAAAAGAGACTACCCCCAAAAAAGTGTGTTCACATGATAAATAAAAATAGGGAATTAGATTACTTGAAAAGTAAAAAATTTCTTAAAAGTATCATGGTATCATGAAAATATAACTGAGAAAAAATTATCTCTAAATTCAAGACACTAAATCTAATTTTGTATCTTCTTTGTGTAGTGAAAAACCATTTCTTTATAAATTTACTGAGGAAATAAAAGCTGAAAGTACTAATATTTATAGCAAGTTATAAAGAAGAGTTGAGCCTGAAATAATCTGAAGTCTGAAAGTTTGCCAAAATCAATATTGTCAATCAAATATAAGGAAGAAAATGTTTTTTTTTTTAAACTATGTTTTTCTATCCTTTTAACAAAAGGATAGAACACTTAGCTATAAAAATTCACCATTTTTAATAGCTCATGTGTTCTATGATTACCTGGAGATTATATGTAGATCCTGGGGTATCATACAAATGGAGAGGTAGACGTTCAATAGATTCTAGCACTGCTATTAACTTCCGAATTAATGCAACTGCTGGACGACTATGAAAATAAGAGTAATTGTTAAGAGTGTAATAATTAAAAAATATTAAACAACAAAAAACACAATTATATTAAAGTATTTGTCTAATAGCTATTATCCAAATGGATAAAATGAAAGAAACTGAACCAAATGAGTTTATTTATCAAGGAAAGATTAAAACCCAAAAATTCTGGTTTATCATTTATCTACTTAACAAAGACCTCAAAGTCATGCTGTTTTCTCCATGTGGTGGAATCATTTTATTTTTGGCAAACTTCTGAGGAAACAGAGGCATCCATGCATAATTCAACTTTATTTCTCATAGACCTAAAGAAATTTTACTAATTTCAAGATTTTTGTTGCAAAGAAAATCCTTCTACATCAATTGTTTCCATTGTGTAAGTAACATGTAACTTAAAAATGTCTTTGACAGGGGCGGGAGATGTCGCAGTGAGTAGAGTACTGGCCCTGGAGTCAGAAGGACCTGAGTTCAGATCCAGCCTCAGACACTTAACACACACAAACAAAAAAACCTAGCCATCTAACCTTGGGCAAGTTACTTAACCCTAATTGCCCTCCAAAAAGCAAAAAAAAAAAAAGTCTTTGATTTTTTTCAAATACAAGATGAAGAAAATACTTTGTTTAATTCAACATTTATTAAGAATTTACTACAAGGTATATTTGATGTTGAGAAATACTTTACTTCAAATTAAAGAATATTTTATATATATCCCAAGACTGCTATGTTGCTCTAGATAAAACAACTCCCCTTTTTACATAAGGAAAACTGAAAATCACAGCAGCTAAGTGGTCTGCTCCTGGGTCATGTGACTAAAAAGTTTCTTTCAGAAGCAGAACATGAACTCGCCAATTCTAGTCAAAAGTTCTTTCAAATATACCAGGAGACTTCGTTTTTTACAAAAACTCACAGAATAAGGTACCTAAATTAGGTTTTATTCAATCATGCACTGAAGATAAGCAATATACATGGAACTGTTTAAGCAGCTGCTTTATTCTGTGTAAGCAATTAAAGAAAAAGGTGGCTCTTACCTTTCATCATCTTCATTTTCACTGAAGGCTGTCTTGAAAACATTTATCCTCTCTACCAGCTGACTACAATCTTGTTTCACCTCTAAATCCATGCTCTAAAAGAAAAACAATCTGATCATATAATAAATTGTAAACAGTATTCTTTCCTCATTGGGGTAGAAACCATATTCATATCTGCATAAAATGTTTTTATACTAGACAAATTATTCTATTCAAGATAAAAATTCAATATACTTAAGTCACCAAAATTTTTTCTATTATCTAAAGTTCCTTTATAAGGCAGTTCTTCTGACTCAACCTACAATAGTAAACGTATCATCGCTAAGAAAGGGTAAAGAAACTAATGGCTTATTAAATTTTAGAGAAATTCAAAACACTGATCAACAAGCTATACATAATTTTGTTAAATACAAAAATATTCATGAATTTTCTTTATGAAAACTCATAAGGTGATTTTGAGTGAAACAGTAAATGACAACGATCAACAATTACCTTAGTTAGTGCTTGAAATTTACTAAGGTAAATGCTGATGGATTTCATTTACCTTTGTCACTATGCAAAATAAATCAATAAAGTAGATCAAACTCTAGACTCAAAAATATTTTTCAAAAATTCCAATTATTGGAAAAGGGAAAAACTAGTTAAATAGAGATTCACTAAAACTAAACAAATAAAGAAGTCAGACAATAAATTTATTACTGAATTTTTTACTCAACTTTTAAAAATCAGATATTACATGTTTCCTACTTAGTATTTTTAGTATTTCAGTTTCTGAGGAGGCTCTGACAAAATAAAGTCTATGCGATAGAGAATGAGAATTTAAATACAATACTAAGCAATGCTATAGCCTACTTTTCCACTTATACTCAAAAACAGACTTACATTATTCAAAACTGTAAGAAGCGCTTGCACCAAACCACTACTACACATTTCATATGGTGAAATAGTATTTTCGTCCTTCAGGAGTACAATTAAGTTTTCCAAAGCTGTCTTCATTAAATCTCTCCAAGTATTCTCACTCTCAATGCACTGAAGAGAAAACACAGTAGGTAAAAGAACAAATAACCAAAGGCCAAAGTTAAACATTGTCACCTCGGTAAGAAATTAATTTCTATATTGTATGCCAATTCTTTTTATACTTCTCTGAATACAAAGGCAGAGGGAGAAATTCCTCCTTAGCTTCTACAAAGTTTGTTTATTTGACATAAGACTCTAAACATATTAAACTATTGGTGGTTCTGTGAATTAATTTTTTAAAAAAATCTGGAAACTGTAGAAAGCAATTTGAAATTATATTCAAAACACTCTTGAAATAGTGATGTTGATAACAGATTAATTAAATCCTACTAGCTTTATACACCAAAGACATAAGAAAGAGAAAAAAAATCATGCGCACAAAATAGTTACATCAAAGAACTGAAACTACCAGACAGGGAATAGACAAATAATGGGAAAAAATTATCGTAGCATAAAAAATGACAGATTAAGAAACTTATAAGAACTAACACAAAGAAAAGTGAAGAAAAGCAGAACAATCTACAGAATGACTAAAACTATTTAAAAGAAAACAACTATGGGGCGGCTAGGTGGCACAGTGAATAGAGCGCCAGCCCTGGAGTCAGAAGGACCTGAGTTCAGAGCCGGCCTCAGACACTTAACCCACACAAACAAAAACCTAGCCGTGTGACCTTGGGCAAGTTACTTAACCCCAACTGCCCTAAAGGGGTGGCTAGGTGGCGCAGTGAGTAAGAGCACCGGCCTCGGAGTTGGGATGACCCGAGATCAAATCCAGCCTCAGAAAATGAGCACCCACACATAAATAATGACTAGCCGTGTAACCTTGAGCAAGTTACTTAACCCCAATTGCTTTAAAAAAAAAAAAACTATGAAAAACTTCAGAACTGTTATCAATGAAAACTCTTGCAAGAGAGTTGATTTTAGAGATAGAAAATAAGACAATTTCAGACACTGTTAATCTTATGATATGTTTTGCTTAAATACTTAATCATTACAGGACAGAGCTTTTAATTAGGGGTATGAGGGAGAAGATAGTTTGGGGAAGGAGTGTTGGTGGGAAAGTGATAACAGATACCAAAAGAAAAGTGTCAATGAATTTTTTTTTTTAATACAACAAAGAGAACAAAAGTACATTAAGAACGGAACACAGTGGGGAGACTAGGTGACACAGTGAATAGAGCACCAGCCCTGGAGTCAGGAGGACCTGAGTTCAAATCCAGACTCAGACACTTGACACACTTACTAGCCGTGTGACCTTGGGCAAGTCACTTAATCCCAATTGCCCTCCAAAAAGAAAAAAAAATAGAACACAGAAAAGCAAAACACTGTTAAGATGTTAAATCTGGTAATACTTTGGGGAAAAAAACCCAAACTTTATGTAATGGAAAATTCTTAGTCTCAAATGTAGTCAGTCCTCTTTTCTGTTCTTCATCTGGGAACACAACATTCACCTTTATTGATGCTTGTCAAGTTCAGGAGAAAGGAAGTAAAGTTTTTGTTAAAATTTATTAAACTCACTTGTCTGTTTGTATGAAGCTCCCAGGATGATTCTAATTGAGTTGCTATGTTTCTAAGTGTTACCACTACTCCCCGAGGCATGCTTTCAACAGCTTTAAAGTGATCATCATACAAATCTCTGGCCATAGTTCGTACCTACCAAAAAAAAAAAAAAGGAAAAATCACTGTTGGTGTTAATTTTTTTAAAGTTATTATTAAGATTCTATGTTCTTCTGGAAATAAAACAGAAACTTATCAATTGGTGAATAGCAAAAGAAATTGTGGTACACGAATGTAATGGAATACTACTGCATGGTACATATAAAGAAAAATGCAGTCTTATATGAATTGATGCAAATGAAATAAGCACAACCAGGAAAGCAATAAATGCAGTAATTACAACAACGGCAATAGAAAGTCTGCCAGCACCACCACCAACAAAATTGAATGTTAAGTATAACAAATGTTGGTTTCAAAGAACAGCTATGAGAATGCATCTTCCTCCCCTTTATACAGAGGTGGGAGGCCAAGAACATAGAATACTACATAGAATGTCTGACTTAGATGATGTGTTCAGTTTTCATTTATTTTTTTCTCTCTTGTGTTTTTTATAATAGATGCCTCTCAGTAAGGGAGGAAAGAGATAGAAAAGTAATAAAAATATCAATAAAAACTAAAAAGTGTCTTTAAAGTTCCTATGATTTTAAAGTTTTCATTTCTTTAAAGTTCTCATAGGATTTAGGTTTAATTTTTATCTTACTAATCCACATAACTTCTATACATATTAAAATTCCAGGATGTGG
This sequence comes from Gymnobelideus leadbeateri, assembly GCA_011680675.1. Classification (NCBI taxonomy): domain Eukaryota; kingdom Metazoa; phylum Chordata; class Mammalia; order Diprotodontia; family Petauridae; genus Gymnobelideus; species Gymnobelideus leadbeateri. Next base: position 15,968 of record WOXC01010516.1, read on the forward strand.
TTCTTTTCATTCAAATTAAATAAAGATTATCTGGAGGAGAAAAAAAGTTAGCTCACCCAAAATACCCCAGATTCCAAAGCAAATCTAAGATATGATATGCTTTCTAAAAATCATTCTGTAATACAAATTTCTATAAATGCAAACCATGGTTAGCAATCCATGGAACCATTTTTATTTTAATTACAACTGAAAATAATCTACACAGGAGTTTTAATTTTAAGGAGAAAAAAATTTACCCATTTCCTTCCCCCAACTATCATTTAATCACTTTAAAAAAAAAAAAACAATCCTGGGGTGGCTAGGTGGCACAGTGAGTAGAGCGTCGGCCCTCGAGTCAGAAGGACCTGAGTTCGGATCCGGCCTCAGACACTTAACACACACAAACCAAAACCTAGCCCTGTGACCTTGGGCAAGTTAATTAACCCCAACTGCCCTCTAAAAAAAAAAAAGCAAAAAATAAAAAAATAAAACAATCTTGCTACATATCAACAAAAGACAGTGAAAGATACACACCACAAAGAGTATCATATTATAAATCTGCAAAACAGGAGTTAAAAGAAATTGTCAAAGTGCTATGCTACTACATAAAAATTTATATCGAAGGGCCATCATTTTCACAAAACATGTTACTACTTAGTGAACTTATTAATGTGTTCATGTGCATACCCTGGCATGTACACAAAGAGATACATTTAATTTGGCTACCATTTCAAGTCCTAGAAAAATGTGATAAAATATATGTTATAAAAAAGTCCCTTTTGGAATATGGTCACCCAAAATATAGAGATATCATTCTCATAAAAAGATTTGTTGCATCCCAAAGGACAAGAAATTTCAATCATGATACTCTACCCTTACCACTTGTAAGAGCTATAAAGACATAAAATAAATGTAGAAGTAAAATATTTTTACAAATCCAAATGGCTTTCCTGCAGGAATTATTATGCAGGAATTATAGGATCACATTCACACTAGGGGCTGTGATAAGAAACAAAAATTTGTTAAAAATTATGCCCTTTAGGGGCGGCTAGGTGGCGCAGTGAGTAGAGCGCCAGCCCTGGAGTCAGAAGGACCTCAGTTCGAATCCGGCCTCCGACACTTAACACACAAAGACCTAGCCGTGTGACCTTGAGCAAGTAACTTAACCCCAATTGCCCTCTATTAAAAAAAAAATGCCCTTTAAAATAAATTATTATCACTAGTGCAAAAACTTAGAAGAGTAAGATCGCTCCCTGCAAAAATAATCCCTCTAAACCATAAAATGAAACTATTTGCTACATTGTGACTTTTTATCACCACTATAAAGAGATAAAATGAAAATATGTTATTTGGCACTAAATATATTTAGAAATAAGAAATTTAGTTAGAAGTTAGAAGAAAATTAAAATAGCAAACATAGAAAGGAAATAAATAGCAAGAATTTTGTTATAAAGCTTGATTTGTTCAAACCTTTATAACTTGCATCTTAAAACCTTATTAGGAATAATTTTAATACAAAGAAAAGAATATTCCTTGAAAAATACCTTTTGCTTTGTTTTCTCTAACTTAGATTTCAATTTTCTCCCTCTTTTGCCAGTCCAGCCAGTGACGAATTCTGACCCTACAAAAAATATACAATGTCAGCACACAGAATATGCAAAGCATTACATGAATTCTTATCTGTTAAAATTTAAATACATATATTCTTACCCAAAGACGTCTCAGCTGTAAATGAATGCTTAGTTCCTCTATTAGATTCAAAGACAAAACCAGGTAGATCTTCTTTCAATATTGTAGCCTGTTGACCATCTGAATTATGAATAGCAATTTCTCCTTCTTTTAAACATGTTAGTGACCAATTTCCTACAGTAAGTTTACTGGGTCCTGGAACTGATAGTATAGGTTGACTTGAAGTAGATGGCTTTACTTGGCTTCGGGCTCTTTGTAACTTCTCTAAGAACTCACTTCTGCTTTCTATAAAGGAAAAAAAAGTGGTTATGTTTAATGCTTCCTTCCTTTTAAAGCTTTGTGTTTCTTTAAAAGATATTTCCACAATAAACACAATTGCTTTTTCATGTCAACATTTTCATCGCCAAAAATGTCAGAAACAGAACATCTGTATAATTAAATTTTATAAAATCAATTTGAGAAGAGACTCTCAGATAAAATAATGGAGTCAGATTGTTGTGAGGACCAGATAGAGAACTGCCCTTAGGATGAATGTATTGAGAGGCCTTTTTTGAAGGCAGAGCAATGACAGAAGTAATGACCATTACAAAGCGAGTAGCCATAAAACTGTTTTCATTTTTTCAAAGTTAAAAAAATAATCAAATAACTTTACAGAGTATGGGAAGATTATTTAAGCAGTTAGAAATGTACATTTCATACCATTAATTAGTGATGAGTTAGTACTTATAAGAAATTAGAAGCCACAGAAAAAGCTTCAGGAGACGAAGCAAACAAAAAAAGGATGGAAATGGAAAAGAGAAAGATGCTGAACATAGGAGTCATGGAAGTCACAAGGAGCTACGAGGAAAGCTGCTTATAGAGGACAGAAGGCCCCCAGCTGCAAGGCTGAGTAAGCTAAGAGGGCTACCTCAAGTTGGCCAGGGTCTGTGGATGCAGAAGGCATCGTGCTGAATCCTCCTGCTGTGGGCTCAGCACTCTCTAATATCATCTAGAGAGGGGTGCTTGTGTTGCCCTCTGCTGCACTCACTGGTATGAGAGGAAGAAATAGAAGGGGAAAGACTGGATTTACATCAGCTTTGCCGTGAAAAAAAATATCATCTTTTTTGAAAACTGACTGGCCAAAGTAGATTCCCCTGTTATTTGAAGAGCTGGGGGGACTGGGGCAGGTAAAAGAGGCAGTCAAGGTGGCCAAGTAACATAGCCAAGTTCCCTTAAAATAGTCTATCTACAGAGATATAGAAAACACATTAGACCAAATCCTAATGGGGAAATTCAAGAAAAAAAAAAATAAGTGAGTCATTTTTTCCAGGCCAAGTATAAGGAGACAGAGAGGACTAAAGACAGAGAGTGGACAGGTCTGGCCAGGAGTAGGTCACACAAAGACTGAAAATAGACTGAGGCTGTGAACCAGAACAGAAGATGAGGCAGGAAGAGGTCAGGGGGATTCCGATTATAGTAAGATATTAGAATGGATACCAACTGGCAGCTCTGTCCTATACTCCCTGGGGTACCAGTTCAAAATTTTAAGTGTGAGAATTTACCTCAGAAATAGGCAAACGCTACAAACACCATAGATTGATTTATTATTTCTTGTCAGAATGAGGGAGAAAATGTTAATAATTAAACTTAAGCATGTCATGAGCACCTTTCTTTTTCAGAGAGCTAGTTGTTAAATATTTACTTAGCAACATTCCCACTCACTACCCATTTCCAGGCTACAGATACAGGGCAGAATTAGGGAGGTACATGTGGTCAGGGCAGGAAGGAGTGGGTGATAAGAAGGACAGATTAATGGAGGCAATGATCAAAAGCAAAACAGATTTTTGAGAAGGAGAAAAAATTTTAAAAAAGGATAAATAGAAGAGAACAGGGTGAAGAGAAACAGAGTTAGCAATGATTACTACAAAGGGGATGAACATACCCACAAAAGGGAAATGAATAAAAAAGGATAAGAAACCAGAATCTAACAATATATTGTTTACAAATAACATAATTAAAGAGAAAGAAACATATAAAGGGCTAGGGCAGAAACTATTATGCTTTAGGTGATATAAAAAAGGGGAGGCTAGCAACCATGATCTCAGAAAAAGCAACCGAAAAAATAGATCTCATTAAAAGAGATAAACAAGAAAACTATCTTTTATGTAAAAGTATTACAATGGATTAATATACCAAATACATATACAACAAATGGAATTAATGACTGAATTCCTTAAAGGAACTGAATAACAACTGAATGCTTTAAGGAAGAGTTAATTGAGTTACAGGGGAAAACAGACAGTAAGAATTCTACCACCAGGGGACTTCAATTCATTCCTCTTAGACTTAGACAAATTTTACCAAAATTTAAACAAAAAAGAAATGAAGGACCCCGAACAGAACTTCAGAAAACTTAGATATGACAAACCTGTGGAAAATAATAAATGGGAATAGAAAGTATACCTAATTCTCAGCTGTGTATAGCACCTTCACAAAGAATAACCACATGTTAGAGCATAAAAACATCCAAAAATGAATCCAGAAAAGCAGAAATATTAAACATCTTTTATGGGCAATAATGCAATAAAAATTTTATTCAAAAAGGGTTTCTGAAGCAAAAATTAAAAATTAGCTGGAGACCAAATAACTAATCTTAAAGAATAAGTGTGTCAAAGAACAAGTCACAAAAACAATTTCATTAAACATAATGACAATAATGAGGCAAAACACCAAAATTCAGGGAATACATTTAAAGCAATATTTAAGAGAAATTTTCTCCCTCCAAATACTTTCATCAATTAAAAAAGAGAGAAAAGAATGGATCAACAAATGGGAATGTGACTAAAAAAATAGAAAAGCAACAAGGTAATCTTCTTTCCCCCCAACTCCCCACAATGGAACATCAAAATAAAAAATCCTTAGAAACAAAACTGAAAGAAAAACCATTAAATTAATAAAACCAAGAGCTAATTTTTGACAAAACCAATAACACAGCTAAATCATTAGTAAACTTGATTAAAAAAAAAAAGAAAACCAAATTACATGTTTCAAAATTGAAAAGGATGAATTCACAACCCATAAGGAAGAAATAAAATAAATTATTAGGAACTGTGTTGATGCATTATATGTCAGTAAAACTGACAGTCCAATTGAAATGGATAAATATTTAAAGAAATACTGCACTCTTTACATAGACATAACTGGAAAAATATTAATTGCTCATGGGTAGGTCAAGACATACTGAAAATGACAATACACTAAATAAATTTACTTATTCGGCACTATACCAAACTACCAAAGGATTACCTTATACAACTTTAAAAATATAGCAAAAATTCGTGCTGAAGAACAAAACATCAGGAACATCAGGAGAATCAACAAAACAAAGTGGGAAAGAAAGGAGCCTAGCAGTACCAGATCTCAAACTATATTGAAGTTATAAAGAAGTCAGCAATTATCAAAATAATTTGGTACTAGGTAAGAAACAGAGAGGTTGATCAGTGGAACTGAGGGAAAGAACCACTGAAGGATGGAGTTGTATAAAGGTCTCAGCCATTGGGCAATAATTCACTATTTAACACAAATTGATGGGAAAACTACAAAGAAGTCAGGCAGAAACTAGGTAAAGACAAACATCTTATATCATGTATTAACAGAAGCTCCAAATAGGTAAAAGATTACGATGTAAAGAATGAAATTTTTAAAAAATCATAAAAAAAATAGGAACATGAAAGAGATGACCAATCAGATCTAAAGGGGGTAGAGTTTATGACTAAAAAAGAGATAGGATCACAGAATGTGAAGCAGATAAATTGGGAAAAAAAAATCTTTGTACCAAGTTTCTGTGATAAAAATATCACTACTAAAATAGACCTATGTGTATCTACATATAGGTATACACGTACACATATACGTATATGGAATTTATTCAAATCTGCAAGAATAAGAGCCTAATTCCAATTGATAGTCAAAGAATATGAACGTGAAGTTTTCAGAGGAAGAAATTCAAGATATCAAGAGCCACCAAAAATGTTCTGAAATTCCAGTAATAATTAGAGAAATGTAAATTAAAACCTCACACAGACTAGATTGGAAAAACTGACAAAAAAAGGAAAATGTAAAATACTCCAAGGGCTACAGGAAAATAAGTACATTAAATGTAGTACTGGTAGAACTGTGCTGTTCCATCTATCCTGGGAAGCATTTTGAAATTATATCCAAAAAGTTCTTAAACTATGTACATCCTTTGGTCCTATAAGATTGCTAAGAGATCAAAGAAAGAGGAAAAAAAAGAACCATATGAACACAAAAAGTAGCTCTTTTTGTGGCACCAAAAAATTAGAAACTAAGAGGGAACCTGTCAATTGGAGAATATTTTAATAGGTTATGGTATATAAATAAGATGGAGAACTTAACACATTCTCAAGCATTCTATAGCAGAAAAGACCAAGAGGGAATCTGTAAGGATCACAGAGGAGTAGATAAGCGGTTGTAACCAGCAGACAGGAGATACTTCTAAGTGTTACCCAAAGAGACCCAGGATATTAAGGCAGGAGTGTTCTAGATACAAGGGTTTTCCTACTTTATCCTACTCATCTGCCTCCTTACTTTGTAAACCATCTATTTACTCACTCCCCATTCCCCCTACCCTCACAAACACTGTGTTTTTTGGTTGCTGAGGGTGACCCAAGTTTATGGGTAGACTTATAATTTGATTATTCCTGTTCTTTAATGTTATATTAATTCCTACTCTTCATCTTCTATACAACACTTTGATTATTCCTGCTTACCACTAAAACCCTGAGAAAATGTCCAAAGGGCTAAAAAACTGTGCACTCCCTTTGATCCAGTAAAACCACGATTAGGTCTATATTCCAAAGAGATCCAAAAAAAGGGAAAAGGCCCTATTTGTAAAAAAAAGATTTATAGCAGCTCTTTTTTATGGAGGCAAATAATTGGAAATTGAGGGAATGCCCATCAACTGAGGAATGGCTAAACAAATATATGGTTGTGATGGAATACTAGTATGCTATTAGAAATGATAAACAGGATGATTTCAGTAAAAACTTGGAGAAACTTACATGAACTGATGTTAAGTGAAATGAGCAGAACCAGGAGAACACTGTACTGTAACACTGTACTATACACTCTAAGACAATTCCAAAGGACTCATGATAAAAAATGCCATCCACATCCAAAGAAAGAACTAATGGAGTCTGAATGCAGATCAAAGCATACTATTTTTCACTTTATTTTTTTCTGTTGGTTTTTTTCTCTTGGCATCTTCTTTCACAACATGACTAATATGGAAATATGTTTTGCATGATTACACATGTATTTCTATGTCAAACCGCTTACCGTTTCAGGGGAGGAGGAGTTTAGGGAGAAAGGAAGAAAAATTGGAAAACAAAAGTTTTTAAAATGAATGTTTAAAATTGTCTTTATAAGTCATCAGGAAAAAAATAAAATATTACTTAAAAAAAAATCCAGAGAGACTCTGATAGTGGCATAGTTGTGCCTGTGGCCAGCTCCCTGATTGGGTGAATAATAACTGGGGTATGGGTGGGAAGGAAATATACCTCCAACCCATTGTGGACAAGTTAGGATTGAGTTAGCCACACCACAGGGATAAGGAGGCTGTGGATGCTACACAAGAGACCATGCCCACAGCTTGTGGGTAAGTCCACGGGCGCAACCAGGCTACATAAAAGAGTAAGACAGATTACATATATTCCCCTGGGACTCACAGAGGTCTAATTAGCATGCAGCTGTGGTACCACCAGGGCTTAGTCACAAGATATGCAAAAACCCCAAAACCAGGTGAAAAGAATCAGTATAGTACAATGACAGCTAGTTGTAGAGGCAAAGAACCTGGGTTTGAATGCTGACTCTGCTTAATAATATGGAACTTGGATGATTAATACGTCCATGACAGTACTGTGAACTTTTTAAAAAAAAAAAAATCACTTCTTTATAAAACTACCTTTAACAATAACAAATCTAAAATAGACCTTAGAATGAAAATAATTTGTTACCTGAACTATCAGATCCACCTTCAGGACTACCACTGGAATACATTGTGGCAAGTTTCCCATCCAAGATAAATCTGAACCATCCATTGCTGCCATTAGACAATTCCAAAGCTGCTGCATCACTCCAGATATATAAGCAGTCCCTTCCTCTAATAATTGACCAGTCTCTCCAATGGTATGGTCTACCCTGCTGCAATTCTTTAGCATCTTCTTGTGGCTCATCTTCCTATAGAAGTAAAGTTAAACAAAACTAGGAAAATAATCTGAACAATTTAGAAAACATTTATAAAATCTGATCAACAAATTATAAATTTAGGATATAAAAAAACTTCTAAATAACATTCAAATATAGAGGTAAACACATTTATTCACACATTGGAAATTAATTTTCCATAAATATGAAAAGTATTTAGGCTAAACTAGAACAATTAATTAAATTATGAGTCTATAAGACCAGTGACACAGAAAAAGTGGCATAGTATGGTCAAAATAAAGCCTAGACAAGGTGTAAGAAGACACAGGTTAAATTAAATAACTGTGAGACCTAATGCATCTTATTTAACCTCTCTCATCTGACAAGTTTTATGGTAACTTTTTTTTTTTTTGTTCAGAAAACATTTATTATAGTTAAACTAAAATGTGTACATCCCACTTTTTAAAACAGCAATTTGCTGGTGTGGTTATTTAATACCAGGTGCCTGGGGTAAACTAATGAACAATTTTCCTCTGTGAAATGTGAGGTTTGATAGATTCAAGTGGGCAATTTCCCCGCTTATAGTAACTTTTAAAGAGCACAGGAGCATATGTTCCTTCTCCAGAAAATATCCTTTAAAATTTTGCTTCTAAAGGGCAGCTAGGTGGCGAAGTGAATAAAGCACTGGCCCTGGAATCAGAAGGACCTGAGTTCAAATCCAGCCTCAGACACCTGACAACAATTACTAGCCGTGTGACCTTGGGCAAGTCACTTAACCCCAACTGCTCTGCCTTCCCCACCTACAAAAAGCAAAAAAAATTAAAAAAAAAAATTTTTTTTTTAAATTTTGCTTCAAAAACCACTTACTTTCTCAGGTTTCGATTCCTCTTCATTTTCATCATCAGAAGAAGGTCCTGCCAAGGTTGACACTTTACTAATTACTCCAAGCCTGGCAAGCTGATCTAAAAACAGATCACCACCTTTATCTACCAAATCCCTTATGATCTGCAAAGCTAATAAATGGCCATCATCATCATCCTACAAAAAATCAGGGAGAAGGTGATTAAAACAAGTTTACTAGTTTTGATTAACTTAAATTCCATTATATGCCACATAAAGAATGACATATTAATTTAAATCAAAATTTAATTTACCTGAGAACCATATGATTTCTATGATGTAAGTAAGTAAAGATAAGTAAAAATATACATATAAGAAGCAAAAAAGCTTTATTAAATAATTTACCTCTTGATCAAGAACAGTGGCAGTAATCTCCACTAGTATTGTAGGCAAGTTGTGACCAGCATCAGAATCACAAACTTCTTTAAGGAGTGCTTCAGAACAAAAATGAATCATTTTTCTAATGAGAGCAAGACTTGCTTTCCTTTAAAATAAAAACAAATTATTCCCATAAAACTAAAATGAAAATAAAATAAAATAAAATCACTCAAAAATAACCACATACTAACAAATACTAAAATTTCCCAAATTCATGTGTACACATATTAAAACCTAAAGAGTACTATGAAGCCAAGTCACAGCACAAAAGATGATAATCATAAACTACCAAAGAGTAGCTTTAATTTCTTGTTACATATTTAAGATTAACTATGTAGGTTCTTGGTTTCCTTTATGAAGTAATAACAGGTTATTATCAACAATGACTACTTTTAAAGCTTTATGAAATGTTCCCATAATACTATCATTTAACTATCAAAGATCTAAAGTATCATAAGATACTGGAAATAAAGTTGATACCCTTTAGCCAAAAAAAAAAAATTGTAGTTAATGAATGTAATAGAATATTACTATATGCGCTACAAATGACAAATTTTAAGTAAGGAAAACTTGAAAGACTTGCATGAACTGATGTAATACATAATCCTTCAAAATCAATTTAAATAATGGTATAAAGAAAAAAAAGAACTTTGATCATCAATACTGACTGCAAAGGAAGGATGCTGAAGCCTGCCTTATAACTCAACAGCAGAGGGCTGTGAACTAGAGAAACAGAATAAGGCATTTTCAGACATGACCAATGTGTTCATCTGTTTTGCCTGAGTATACAGGTTTTGTTGGGGATTTTTGTTTTACCAAGACGGGGTTGGGGGAGGGGGGTGGGGAGGGAGACAATGCAGCAAATGACAAAAATTTTTTTTCTTTTAATGAAAACAGGGCAGTTAGGTGACAGTGCATAGAGCACCAGCCCTGGAATAAGGAGGGCCTGAGTTCAAATTTGACCTCAGACATTTAACATTTACTAGCTGTATGACTTTGGGCAAGTCACTTAACTCCAACTGCCCTGTCCTCTCCCCTCCAAAAAGCAAAAACAACAACAACAATATATAGCACCTAAGCACTCTGTAAGCAATTACAGAACAATTAACTTTTCCAGGGGCAAATGCAAAAATGAATGTATTGGACATTAAGCCCAAGAATACTGCCAAACACTGTTAAACATACAATAAAAGCTAGAATGGCATTCACACTTCACTCCCAAGACCATAATAGGCTGAAATGCTACAAAGGAAGTTACATATGTAATAATTTGAGAAACCTGCTATTTTGGATTAATTTCACAAGAAAACAATGGAAATGCATATAAAGGATTTTAAGAAACGAGCCTGGAAACCTGGAGCAAATGATGAATTTAGCATAAAAGAAATTAGTATTTTCTTAGAACAATCAAGCTGACTTGTAAATAATAGAAAGTAATTAAGTACCTAGAAAACAAACTGACTTTTCTTCTCTTATGTTTGTTCTAAAGTTATAATAACTTTATAATAGTTTCCTTAAAGAGACACAAAAGGGCGGCTAGGTGGCGCAGTGAATAGAGCACTGGCCCTGGAGTCAGGACCTGAGTTCAAATTCTGCCTCAGACACTTGACACACTTACTAGCTGTGTTACTTTAGGCAAGTCAACTTAACCCCAATTGCCCTCCAAAAAGCAAAAAAATTAAATAAAATAAAGAGACACAAAAACAGAGGTATATAACCCCAAACTTAACATTAATGTGAGAAAATGATGAACATGTGAATCATTTACCTGATTGAAGGTAACATAGTTTGCTGAAATGTTTGTGCAAAGACTGGTAATAATCTTTTCAAGTATATTGGTGCCATTTCTGGATCTCCTTTGGGTTCATTACATTCTTCTTCATCTTTATTTGCATCTTTCTTCTTTTTATCCTCTCCTTTATTGACTGGACACATCCAGTCACCTTTGAACCAGTGGGCATTGGTCAATAAAATACACTTCTGAACTTTCTTTTTATAAAAAACAAAACTTAATTGTTTGACCATATTTAAATTTTTATTATCACTCTATCATTGAAATCCTGATTCAGTTGTTTTTACTCATCAGACTGTTCATTTTATTAATACACAATATTTTAAAAGTTATTAAATTCCAATAATCAATTGGCTTTGAGAACAAATAATCACATAACAATAACCTGAAGTTATACATGAGTACTTGAACAATGTGATGAAAAGGAAAAAAAATTGTCAACTAAGCAGCTATTTAATGCTCCACAACTGCCTAAACTGATTTACTTCCCCAACCTAATTAGTGACTCCAGTCATATAGCCCCAATCTGAAATAAAATGCAACACTATTAGTTACCTAAGATTAGATAAACACCTCACAGTATAGTACACACGCAAAAACTAATAGCCAAACTGGCTGGAAATTTTAAGAAACATTACTATTCACCTGGAGACTGAAGAATAGCTACAACTTCGCTATGACCACGTTCTCGAGCTTTATCTAAAGGAGTTTTCCCATCTTCATCCCTTAAGTCCGGATTTGCGCCATGTCTTAATAGGGTCTAGTATGAGAAAAAAAAATTTAATGAGTAACAATAATTTTTAGTTCTATATTCCAAGAAATTTATAGAATCATAACTAAAAGGAATTGAAAGATTATGTGATCCAAACTCCAGTCCCTGAGCTTAACAGAATCAAAAGTCCTAAAATTTAAGTTCCAGTACCAGATCTTAAACTGTATTTTCTACTTGGGATAGCTTGTCCCCTAAAAAAAAAAAAAATCAACGTTAGAAATTCAAATCACTGTATATCTAAAACATCCCACATTCAAGTTCTTTGTCTCTAGCAAATTATATCACCATTTCCCAAATTACCTGGGACTAAAACTTTAATCCTATTATTCCTGACATAAAAAACAGGAACAAGACAAGTCAATACCTCCTTTACAATGTCTTTTCTATCTGTTCATTTGCACTGTCAATCTTACTACTCTATTACAGGTCTTAATTATCTGTGCCTGGATTAATCTCAAAGGTTCCAAGTTGTTCTCCCTGCCTCCAAGCTTCATCTTCTTTTAATCCAGTGATTCTCAAAGCATAATTCTTAGATACCTTATAGTCCCTGATATCCACTCAGGGAGTCTGCAACATCCAAACTAGTTTCATAATAATACTGAAATATTATATACCTATTAAAATACTGCTCTCTTCCAACCACATAGCTGTGTAAGGCCAAGTGTTCTTCATATACTCCAACCAAAACAATGTATCACCATAAACAATGCCGAAGTAGATAGATGAATCCAGCTGTCTTCTATAAAGTCATACATTAAAGAGATTTGCAAAAATCTCACTCTTCTCACTAAATCTTACTTTGGAAAAGTTATTTTCCATAAAAATAGATTATATAAACTAACATGTAATAAGTTTATTTTTTTAAAAATTTTAGAAATTAACTTCTAATATGAAAAATACCAGTAGCTATGACCCACACAAACAAAAGTGCTTCAGGGTCCTCAGTAATTCTTTAAGAGTAAAGTGCTCCGGAGACCAAAAAGCATAAGAGCTGCTTCATTAAACCATCCTGCACTGTCACCAGGTTAAGCTTCCAAAAGCATTACTTCAATCATTCCACACCTTGCTCAACTATTTACTAGGAAGTCCTCATTCTTTTGCCCGATTCTTCACAATCCTCTAATACTAACCACAGACTCCAATTAGTCTAGTCTCAGGTAAAGCTTATTACCACCTTCATACCTTTACCCTCATGTTGTTCTCATTAACTAAAATACTGTCTTCCTACCCTTCTGCTTGTCTAAACTCTAGCCATGCTACAGTGTTAAACTCAACTCCTCCATGTAAACTTGAAAGACTTTTCTATTCCTCACAAATTTTCCCCTTTCAACTCTCATAGACTCTTGCACACTTTCGAGAATGGGCTATTTCATCTTGTATTTTTATCAGATTAGAATCACAGATTTTAAGAGCTGAAAAGGAATAATCTTTTCATTTAGTGACTGAGATAAGCTCTGACTTATCTAACATTATCTACATAGTGACAGAATTAACAACTAGAATCTAAGGTCTTGAATCTTAAGATTACATTTCTTTTTACTATCCAGAAATCATTAGTAAGAACTCACTATGCCATAGACATTGTGCTAGGTCCTAGGAATATAAAGGGAAAAAGATTAGTCTCTGTCCACAAGGAACTTATATTTATAAAAGGTGAAAATAATGAACGTTTGCATTTAACAAAATCCATACAAGAATTATTTTGGAAGAGAAAAAATTATTAACAACAGGCTTCATGCAGAAGGTAACACTTGATCAAACTTTGCAGGAAATTAAGGATTCTAAAAGGTAGCAAGGTAAGAAAATACATTCTGGGAATGGGGGATAGTCAGTACAAACGAACAGGGAAAATCTCATGTTGTATATGAAGAATAGTAAGAAGCCTGGATTGACTGAATTATATGAAAATTATATTTGAATTAGAGAATATAAGGGGCAGCTAGGTGGCGCAGTGAGTAGAGCATTGGCCCTGGAGTCAGAAGGACCTGAGTTCCGATCCGGCCTCGGACACTTAACACACACAAACAAAAACCTAGCCGTGTGACCTTGGGCAAGTTACTTAACCCCAATTGCCCTCAAAAAAAAAAAAACCCACTTTGAATTAGAGAATATATAAGGCTAGAAAGGTAGACTGAAGATAGGCTGTAAAGAGCTTTAAATTAAAAAAAGAAGAGCTTATATATTATTTTAAATGGTGCAACAGAAGTTTACTGAATAAGGAAATGAAATTGTCAGACCTCTGCTTTCAGAAAATCACTTTGCAGTTGTATGGAGAGTGGATTGGAAAGACTTGAAGCAGGTAGACCAATTAAGACACTATTACAAATCTTTGTGAGGCAGTGAGGATCTGAACTAGAGTAATGGAAGGAAGGAAAGTAGAGAGAAAGAATGCATAATAAGTGTGGTAGAAATAAAACTGAGACTTGGCAAATGATTTCTACATCAGACAGAATTGACAAGACTTGGACAGAACCTGAATAGAATAGAATCATTGATGATTCCAAGGTTAAGAATCTGGAAAACTCAAGAATGATACCACCATGCCACCACCTATGACAAAACTAGATATATTTGGAAGCAGATTTGGGAAGTTTGACTTTTACTAAATTTGATATGTGTCTGGAACATCCAATCTGAAATGTCCAACAGGCTACTGGAGATAAGAACAGAGAGTAGGAAAAAGACTAGAGCTAGATAAAGAAATATAGGAGTCATCTTCATAGAGATAACCAAATCTACCATAATTGATGACAATTGAGGGAGCATGGAAAGATGAACAAAGAGAATCCAGGAGAGAGCCTTCAAGTAACCTCACATTTGAAGTATGATGTGGATGATTATCCAGGAAAAGAAAATAAGTGACCATGCAGGTAGAACAGAGTCCTAAGTGATGCCCAAGAGGAAAAGGTGGTCTACAGTATCAAATGCAGTCAAAAAGCTAAGACTGAGAAAAAGGCATTACATCTGTGACACCAGCAACAAAGGTCAATGTAATTTGGAAAGAATAGTTTTGGGTGAGTGATAAGGTCAGAAGCCAACTACAAAGGGCTAAGAATAGCAAATGAAAAGGGATAGCAGCAATCAGAGTAGACAGCTTTTTCTAAGAGATGTAAAAAGGAGGAAAGAAAGGGGACAGCAAGGCAAAGTGAGGATTTTGTTGTTGTCACTGTCATTTTAAGGATGAGGAGAACTGAGCATGTTTGTAGGCGGCAGGAGTGGAGCCACAGAGAGAAGGAAGATAATGGTAGAGATAATCTACCAGAGGAGATACAAGGGAATGGGATCAAGGCTATAGTACATGAAGAGATAGATTGCAGCAAGGAGAAGGGCCATCCCTTTCTCAAGGACTGGAGAAAAGGAGAGAATAAGATGATGTAAAAGGGGTTTGAGATGCAGAGGTGAGATACTAAGCTTAGGGTAGGGAAAAGAAGTGCTGTAGGAAATATACAAAGAAAAGAGTACTTATATATGATTATAATGGAATATTATTGTGCTATAAGAAATGACAAGCAGGCAGATTTAAAAATAACTGGAAAGGTTTACATGATTGATGCAAAGTGAAGTGAGCAGAAACAGAGAACACTGTATATGGTATGAGCAACACTGTGAGATGATCAATTGTGAACTCTTCTCAACAAAAAAAAACTGTCCAAGAAAAGTCCAAAAGACTCATAAGAGAAAACTTCATCCACATCCAGAAAAGAACTGACAGTCTGAATACAGATCGAATCATCCTATTTTCACTTTCCTTATCTTTTCTTGTGGTTCATTTCTTTTGTCCTGTTTCTTCTTTCACAACATGACTAATACAGAAATATATTTTACATGACTGAATATACATAACTTATATCAAACTGCTTCCTGAAATTGCATTGGAAGATAAAGAAGTTATCTTCTCCCCATGTTCTATTGTAATTTGTCTTATCTACATTAGCCTATGTCAAGGGGGCAGAAAGGGAGGGAGATAATCTGGAACTAAAAAAATTTTTAAATGAATGTTAAAAATTATCTTTACATGTAACTGAAAAAAATACTATTTAAAAAAAGGAAAAGAAAAGAGGAGGCTCATTTTAAAGATCGTAAGGAGTCTACAATTAACATTTATAACAGCACTTTAAGATTTGCAAAGTGCTTTCCTCACAACAATCCAATGAGAAAAACTGTTCATTTTTTTTTCCATTTTGGTTGTGATTTCTCCAATCACACAGGAGGAAAGCATCTAAGCTAGGAAAAGACTCATTTCAAATGTTTAACCAACCTCTCAATTCCCACAAACTAGTATTATTATTATCAAAACATGAGTATGAAATACTCTTACAGAATATTTGTCTTGTACTGACCATAATCATAAGATTTGTGAAGAATACCAATAACACAAAGAAAAATGTGATTATATATTAATTTATGTTAATCTTTTCCCTCAACGTAATTCTTAAACATAGAAAATAGAGTTAATTATACTAAAGCTAAAATTCATACCTTTGCTACTTGAGGTCTTCCAAAGCAGGCTGCATAATGTAATGATGATGACCTTTGACCTCGGTTAACATCTGCACCTCTTTCACACAGAAATTCTACCTGTGAGAATAAAAAAAAAAAAAATGTTAGTTGCCTTACTTATTCCTCTGCCTTTGAAAAACTAGTTATTACGTATTATCTTACCATTTCCTGAGTTCCAAAAGCAGAGGCCCAGTTTAAAAGGGTTTGCCCTACATCATCCATAAAATTCACTTCAAATGCTGCAATTATTAAAAATAATTAAAATATAATTGAGAATCAAAAGAAAATGTAGAAGTATAACTACAAAGCACACTACAGAATGAATTTATTTTAAGTGGATATACATATTTCTCAGTATGAATTTTCTGGTAATCTGAATTTGCTCTACGCTTTCGCCCCACTAAAGGGCATAAGGACACTGAAAATTCACTAATTTTAATCAACTATAAGTAAAAGTAAACTCAGTTAAACACTGTCTTTTTAAAAGAGATTTGCCATCTCCTCTACAGTTAAAATGAACAAAGATGAGAGTCTATAATTCAGATTACTTATGGGACTTAACTCAAAGACAGAGAAGAAACTAAAGTTAAAAAGAATAAAAATAGCTGAGGCCTGGCATTACTTTATTAGTCAACATAAGATGAACAGATATCTTAAATGTCATAAAATAGATGGAAACTCTATAAAATGACTAGATTACAAACTAAATCTTATTATAAAAGCAGTTCTATCTTTTTATCACTTTGCTTTTGCCTCCAAAAGAATTTTTTTTAAAGACCAATATTTCATCATTCAGCAGCAATCTATCCAGTTCACATTTCTCTCAGATTCCAGGAAAAGTAAATGAAGCATTCCTTTCTACCTAAATTATAAGGCAGCATCACCCTCTAGTGGAAAAACTGACAACTGCAGGCTAACATAGACAATAGAAAATGGGGATATCGAAGATAACTTCTTTATCTTCCAAAGCAGTTTCAAGAAACATGTAATAACAATAATTAGGATCTATAATTTCTACTATCTATGACCTCATTTCTTAAGATAATCTACATACCTCCGGTGTCAATTGCATCTATAAGTGCATCAGTATCTTTACTTCGGATACAGTCAATGAGCTGCCTATGTGAGCGCTCTCCAGAACTGTCCAATCTACGAAGTCCTGGAATTCTGCCTGTAGATCCAGCACTGGATTTTGGTAGAGCCTTTCGTCCTTCAAATAATAGCACCAAGAGAAGGTCAACCAAACGCATGGTATCCAACACACATCTTTCATCACCCTGTAAAGCACTTTCAATTGAATCTGGAAGCTCAGACCTCAGGAGATCCTAGAAAAAGGGATGAGAATAATTATGTCTGTTGTTTAAAATGACTCTGTTCCACATAAAATATTGTCCTTTGAAATAAAAAATAGTAAAAAAAATATTCTTACATGTGTGACTACTGGAGAGCCTCTGCAAAGTGTTGACAGCAAACTCACAATAGTTGAAACCTGATTACTTAATTTGGAATCAGCAGCTGTAGATGGTGCTCCGGTTGTGCTTCTCCCTGGTTTGCATGCTGATGAAGGCCCTGATACAGTACCACCAGCTGCTGCCATTCGAGATAACAGCTCTTCAGTCAGTCCATGTTTGGCTAATGGGGCTGGGTCAACACCACGTCGAGTAAATCTGTCAGCTAGGGAAGCAAAACATCGCAAAGCTCCATCTGAAACCTAGATATGGAAACAGAAAACAGAATCTCTAAAGATGTCACAATCTATATAACTAGAATAACCTGAAACTCACTTAAAAGACTATGACACTATTAAGACACTGAAAACAATGCCATTGATAATCCTAAGAAAAATCTAAGCAGGTCACATTGGGTTTAGAGAGGGGGAAAAAAAAACATATTCAGTAATAATACTGATATCATAACTTTTGACATCTAAGTTCTGTCAATTCAACAAGTCTGTGAAATTAATTTGTTATTCTACTTTACATGAATTCTTGATTGTAATTAACAATCTAAGAAATAAATATAATTGATTTGATTTTTGAAAAATTTTTATAATGGATGACTTCTCTGACTACAGATTTATAACTTTTCTCTTTTCCTACAGCACCTATTCCAAAATCTAGATTCTTTCCTCTTCAGCACCTTCCATTCAAGTTTACAAGCAAATGCTTATTGAATAAGTAAATGGTCCAGTTCTAGGTCTTCCACCTATTCCTCAAAACTTCTCAGCATTACCAAGTTTCCCTATGTTTCAGTAAGCCTAATTATCATACCTGTGAAATTAATCCCGTTTCCTCTAGTAACTATCAGTCACCCCCAATCTCTCATTCACTTTTCACCTCTCCCTATCAATAAATTTCTCTTTAACAAAAAACATGCTCAAGTTTCACTAATTTTTTAAAAAGCTCCCTTGACATTTCCACCCTTTCCACTACTTATCCACTATAACCTTACACTGCTAAAATGCTAGAAAACATTTTCTACTTTAGTAGCAACTGTCCTCAACCCCTTGTAATTTGTATTCTATCCCCCCCCCAAAAAAATCACTCAATAGTTACTAATAACAAATCAAATGGTACTTTTAAAGTCCTCATCATCTTTGACCTACCTCTACAGCTACCAAAATTCTTGACTACTTCCCTCCAAATGGATACTCTTCTCCTCAAATGGATTAAGAAACATTAGATTTCCTTGCTTCTCCATTCATTTCTAATTTCTTCACCTTCTTTTCCTTCTCTGGCTCCATGACTTCTATATAATCCCTTAGCATAGGTATCCCACAAGCATCTGCCCTTCTGTCTACAACCTCTTTCTTGGTAATCTTATTCATGGCCATACCTTCAATTAACTTCTCTATGAAGATGACTGACTCTCCATTCATGAACTCTCTTCTGAGTGGTGGATCTGCATTTCCAACTGTCTATAGGAAAGGGATTCATAATCTGGGGTCCACAGATCCCCACCACCCCAAGAGGCCAGTGGATAGATATCAGAGGATCTGTGAACTTGGATGGGAAAAAAATGCATCTTTATTTTTACTACCCTTTAACTGCAATTTAGTATTTCCTTTAATTATGAATGTAGGTAACAAAATCATTATTCTGAGAAGTCCATATGCTTCACCAGACTGCCAAAAGTGTCTAAGACAGACACAGAAAGGTTAAGAACCCCTGCCAGAGGATATCTTCCCTAAGATGTAGTTTCATAATTCACCCCAAACTTCCCAAATTCATAACCTTGGAGTTACTGTGAATTCTTTGTTCTTTCTTTTATTTCCTTCTTTAAGCACTGTCCATAATGAAGTTACCAAGCCACATAAACCTACTTCCACAAAATTTTCCAAATCTATATCCTTATCTCTAGTCTCAAAGCACTAAATGAAAAGAGATCATTAATAATCTAGGTCCTTATAACAGTTTCCTAACAAAGTCTTCATTTCCTCTCTCCTTTCAAACTACTCTTTATATTTCTTTCATAACAGTCTCCGTTAGCCATAGATTTGATTTGATCATGTCACTCCTCCTTTCAAAATTTTTAGTGACTCTCTTATAGTGGCTTACTGAGTAAATTTCAAACTCTACTGGCCGTCAAGCCCTCCCACAATCTGGCTACCCTGCCTTTCTAGCCTTATCTCTAAATATCAGAATTTTCAGACTGGAAGGGATCTCAGTGACTATGTAGTACAACCCCTATCCCAAAAGAATCCTTATTTTAATATACTCATCAGGTAGTCATCCAGCATCTGTTTGAAGTCCTACAAGGAAGAGGAACCCTTCTTCTCTACTTCCCAAGAAAATTCAATGCATTTTGGGACAGTGAACTGTTAAGAAGCTACTCCTAACCTCAAATCCAGATTTGTCTCTCTGCAACTTTCCCAGTGTTTATGTTCTGCCAGGTTCTTATCCTAGTTGCCCAATTCTGAATGTTCTCTAATTTACTCTCTCTAATCAATGTCCTTCCTAAAATGTTTGTCAAAAAACTTAATACAGTACTCCAAAACATATTAGTCCTTTCAACAACAACATTCTATTCTTTGTTCATATGTTCTCTATTTTAACACCAAATTCACTGTACAAAAATCAATCATGCTTTGTAAGGACTTCAAACAAAAAGCATCGGAAGTTTTGTTGCTTTTAACATTGTCCAAATATTTGGCCATATTTTTGGCAAACTAAAACAACAACAACAACAAAAAAAAAAGACTAAAAAGAAAAAAAAACACTATTAATTGTGAAAAAAAAATAAACTATTCCGAATAATTTCTTCATTTCTATCAACTTGTCCACATACCTGATGATCTTCATGTTTTAATAAACTAGACAAGGATTCTACACAGATTTCTAATGAAGAATCCTGAGGTTCCATTTTGCCACAAAGTCTTGACACTACAGCCATCGCAGAATGAAGGGTATCTTTATGAACCAGGTGCCCACTGTCACGAATGAATGTCAGCACACAGTTTAAACCACCAGCCTCAAAGACAGCTCCTGATTCACGAGTACAGATCAGTTCTAAAACCTATGAATAATTAAAATACAAAAAAAATTCTCAAACTAATGTTCTTCATTTTCTGTTGGAGAATAGGATTTCTACCAATCAAGCAAAAATCTCTAGATGGTTTTACCATATTGCTTTAAATCATAAATTTCCAATCCAATTCAGGAGCACAAAGAATCCTGGAACTGGAGTTCAAAGACCAGGGTTTCAGACAATCATTATCTCATTTGATCCTCCCAACTACCGTGGAAGGTAGATTCTATTACCATCCCCGTTTTATAGACTGAGAAACTAAGGGGGTAAGTGACTTACTTAAGGTCATACAGGTAGTAAGCATCTGAGGCCACATATGAACTTAGAGCTTCCTAACTCCAGGCCCAACACTCTAAGCACTACACTATCTAGCTGTAAGAGCTTAATAAATGCTTGCTTACTGGGTAAATCTCTCTTAACCACTTCTGAACTTTAGCTTGTTTGTCAAAAGGGAATGATATGACTAATATGGAAATACATTTTGCATGACTACACATGTACAACCTATAGCAAATTGCTTGTCTTCTCAATGAGAAAGGAGAGAGGGAGGGATTTAGAATTCAAAATTTTAAAGAACAAATATTAAAAATTGTTTTTAGTTGTAATTGGGAAAAATATTATATTTAAAAGAGGACATTGGAGCGGCTAGGTGGCATAGTGAATAGAGTACCAGCCCCGGAATAAGGAGAACCTGAGTTCAAATCCGGCCCCAGACACTTCTCACACACACACACACACACACACACACACACACACACACACACAACACTAGCCTGTGACCTTGGGCCAATCACTCAACCCCAATTGCCCTACCTTCCCCTCTCAAAAAAAAGAAAAAAAAAAGAGCGTATCTGTGACATTCCTCAATCTCCATATGCTACATCTTCCAAAAATGAAAAAAGTGGGGGGAGAGATGATAATATTTACATCTACCTCATGGAGTGCTGTAAGGTACTTTTTACAATTTTTTAAAATTTAAGTTTTAAAATATATTTACCTTCACACATTGTTCAGCTAAGTCTCTGCTGGTTCTGTTGTTAAGTTCAACTACCACCAAACGATTACAAAGTGCTTTTATGGCTCCATCTACTCCAACGATTCTTCGAGTACATTCTGCTGATACATCTAGGTAGTAGGTTATGGCACGGGCTGTCACTTCTAATACATTGTCTGGTGCACTTTCATCAAGAAAAATTTTACAGAGAGCTGGTAAAAATGTACGAGGAGGGCACCTACAGCAAAAAAGAATACACAATATAATACTAACAAAATACAAATATTTTGCTATTAACTTAACCAACACAAAAAAAGAGACAAATAAAATAATTTTAGGGTAGCATTATGAAAGGAAACAATTGGAAGCATACTCCCTGTTTGTGGTCAGTTCAAATATAAGTAAACACATTAAAACTTCACAAATTTTTACAGATTTAATACTAGTTAAAATGACCACCTGCTACTTTGGTGAATTTATAGATAGAAAAATAGATCAAAAGAACAGAGGATATAAAAATAGAACACAGTATATATTAGATTAGTATTTGAGGGAGTGCCTGGCACATAGTAGAGGCATAATAAATACTTGTTAACTTGATTTGGTAAACTCAAAATACAAAAACATTTGAGAAAGGAACAGGAAAACAAAAATTGTTAGAAAAAATTGGATAGGAGCATAGCAACAAATTAATATAATCATAGACAACATACTTGAAAAACCCAGAGTAGATCAAAAGCTATAAATATAAAAAACAACACCAAGAAAGAATACCATATCTGTCAACTGTGATGAGAAGCAAATGCATCTATCTTGAAAATGGTACAAACTACTGGACACAAAATTTATAGATTGGATGGTCCAAAGATAATATTTTTTTTTATTTTTTTTTTTAAAGCAATTGGGGTTAAGTAACTTGCTCAAGGTTACACGGCTAGTCATTATTTATGCGTGGGTGCTCATTTTCTGAGGCCGGATCTGATCTCGGGTCATCCCAACTCCGAGGCCGGCGCTCTTACTCACTGCGCCACCTAGCCGCCCCTTTAGGGCAATTGGGGTTAAGTAACTTGCCCAAGGTTACACGGCTAGGTTTTTGTTTGTGTGGATTAAGTGTCTGAGGCTGGCTCCAAACTCAGGTCCTTCTGACTGCAGGACCGGCGCTCTATTCACTGCGCCACCTAGCCGCCCTAAGATAATATATTTTATAGGACAAAAAGCAATATCTATAAACTAAATAAAAACGAATCAGACAGATGAATACATTTGTAACAAGGATCCAACAGAAATATGACATCAGAAATATAAGAAACTAAAATAAATCCTTTATAAAAATTTTTCAGGATTATGGGCAAGGAATATTAACAGTTTCTAAGGGAAAAAAAGAAAATTATGAGTCACTATTTGAAAAAACTACTCAAATATTTAATAATTCAAGAAATGCAAATTTAAAACAACTCCCCATCAAATTCACCAAAAAGTGGCTACTAATATATGGCAAGAATGTTGGTGGGTTTGCAAACTGGTTAAAACTTTTTCAAAAGCAATCTGATAATTTACAATTAGTTATAAAACCAGTCATGTCTATTACTAGAAGACCCAAACAGGCTACTACTAAAATTATTAGCATAACGTATGAATGAGTTGATGATAAAAGCATTTATTAAGCACTTGGCAAACCCCATGTGTATAAAAATATTCACAGCAGTTTTACATAAAAAACAAAGGAACTAAGGGCGGCTAGGTGGTGCAGTGAGTAGAGCGTTGGCCCTGGAGTCAGAAGGACTTGAGTTCAGATCCAACCTCAGACACTTAATGCACACACAAACAAAAACCTAGCTGTGTGACCTTGGGTAAGTTACTTAACCCCAATTGCCCTCCAAAAAAAAAAAACAAAGGGACTAGAAATAATATACACCTGGAGAACAGCTGAATACAGTATGGGATGTTACTGTCATATTTTAAAACTTTCATTTATTTCATAGGACAGTAATACAAAAGAAAGTAAGAAACACTTAACAGTAAAATACACCAAATTTAATTCAAAGTATGGTAGACATGATGACTCTCACCTACAGGAAAGATCACCTAATTAATTTCCCTGCTTAATCACTTCCCACACACCTGTCTTCCACATAATTTGCTAAAATAATTTTCCTAAAAAGCACAGGTATTCTCCCTCAGTTTCTAATGGCTCCCTATTACCTCCAGGATCAAATATAAAATCCTGTTTGGCATTTAAATTACTCGTCTTTCTGGGATGGATCTTCATCTTGGTTGCACCTTTCAACAGAGGATGACCCCTTTTCTCTTTTCTTCTTTTAAACTATTTCATTTGGTAATTTCATCAGCTCTCAAGGATTCAATTATTATCTCTATGCAGACAGACCTCCAGATTTGCACCTCCAACTGCCTACTGGACACCTCAAACTAGATGTCCCTTGCTCAACATATCCAAAACTGAATTCAATATTTTTCTCCCAAAACCCCATCCCCTTCCTAACTTCTTTAGTAGTCAAGAGCACCACCATCTTCCCATTCCCAAGGTTCAAAACCTAGATGTCATCCCAACTTCTCATTCTCTTTCACCAACTATATTCAAATCTTGTCAATTCTATCTTCCTAATCTCTCTCTTGTGAAACTGACTGTCATCATCCTGACACAGGCAAGTCATCACCTCAAACCAGAACTACTGAAACAGCATGCTGGATGGCCTGCCTGCCTCAAGGCTCTCCCCACTTTAGTCTATCCGCCACTCAGCTGTCAAAGTGTTCCTCGAAAAGAGCAAGTCTGGTCAAAGATCAAATTTGTTGGTCAAAATCCTTCATAATGTTGCTTTTTCACTGGCTGTCCTCCATCCCTTGAATGCTTTCCCTCCTTATCTGTACCTCTTGTTGTTCCTAAGACACCTTTCCCAAGTCCCTCTTAATTCTAGTTCTTTCCCTCTTTCGCATATTGTCTCCCCTTTAAAGTGTAAGCTATTTAAGGACAGGGACTGCTTTTTTCTCTCTTTCTTTGTATTCAAACTGCTTGACAGATACTAGGCGCTTAATAAATGCTTGCTGACTTGTTAAGTTCTGTATGAGACCTAAACCTATCTTCCCAGATACACGTTGCTCCCCTCCAACATACACTACGGTCACATACAATACTCAATCTCACCACTCTATGCTGCTGGCTTGGCTTTCTCTTATGTCTGGAATGTTCTACGGCCTCAGTTCAACTTCTTGAAATTCATGGCTTGATTCAAGCGACTGCCATAACCGGCAGCTCTATGTGTATACGTACTGCCGCCCTGTTAGAATGTAAGCTCCTTGGAGGTGAAGACTGGTTTTGCTTTTCTTTTTGTATCCCCAGAATCTAGCACTCCACCCTCTGTACACGTCAGGTGATTCCATTCCATTCTGTCTTCTCTACCAGACAACCTCCTCCACGATCCCCATTCTCTCATATATCTTCATCTCCCCTATCTACTGCCTGCTTCCAAACATGCTCATCCTTTATCCATCCTAAAAAAAACCCCTTCATTTATTCCATCCAGTCCTACTAGATATCATCACATATCTCTCCTTTTTATAACTAAACTCCTTGAAAAGGCTTTTTTTCTTCTCAATTCCCTACAGTCTGGCTTCCAAACTCATCATTCAACCAGTGATCTCTCAACTGACAAATCTCATGACATTTTCTTAATCCTCATCCTTCCTGACTTCCCTTATGTAGCCTCTAACACTACTGATCACCCTCTTCTTAATACTCTCTGCTTTGAATGTTTTCTTGACACTGTTCTCTCCTAGTTGTCCTCCTACCTATCTGATTGCTCTGCCTCAGTCCCCTTTGCTGGCTCTTTATCCAGATCATGCCCCCTAACAGGAGATGTTTCCAAAGGCTCTGTCCTGGGATCTTTTCTCCCTCTATACTATTTCACCTGGTGATCTCATCAGCTCCCACAGATTCAATTATCATCTATGATGATGATCATCAAAGCATCTTAATTAGTCCTAACCTTTCTGGTGACCTCCAATCTTGCATCTCCAACTGCCTATTGAATTTATCAAACAGGATGTCCAGAAGTCATCTTAAACTCAACATAGCTAATACTGAGCACCACTATCCTACCAGTTATATAGGCTCGAAACCTAGATGTCACTCTCTACTCCTCATTCTCACCCCCCATGGACTATCTCTTGCCAAGGACTATTCATTTAACCTTTGCAATTAATCTATAAATCCACTTAAACAAGAACAAACTGTGATTAGTCCTAATACACTGAAAGCAAAAGAACAGATTATGGAAACATTGAAAAGTCCTCCACCTTCTGTTAATGCATTTTAATTAGAAAAGGCTAAATTTCTTTCTTATTTTTAGGTTAAAAAAACACAAATAGAAGTTCTAATATTTCCCTTCTTGCACACCTCAATGCTCTAGATATCAATGAATAAAGATTTAAATCGATACCGCACTGTAGGCCTCCTAGTATATTCATGATGGACATGAAGGATTTGATGACCATACTGTTGTTTATCATACTTTCCATTTCTCATCTCCAAGGATTTGAAATGACTGCACCCCATGCCTGGAACAAACTCCTTCATCACCTCAGTTTCTTAGAATCTCTATTCTGTTTCAAGACTCAGCTCAAGCATGACTTTCTACATAAGGCCTTCCCTGTCCTCCTACCCCCCCCCAAAATTATTATACTCTCCCACCCCTTGTCTCTTTTGTATATATACCTTATTTAGCCTGGGTATGATATGGATCCAGTCATATCAGGGCATTTAAATCTTCATAAAAATGAAAAGATGAAAGACTAAACAGATTCTTTATTGACAACAATGCAATAAAAATTATAATCAATAAAGGAAATGTGGAAAAGTGATTGAAAATTGGAGGAGCCAAGACAGTGGAATGGTAAGATTAGTACAGTGGAGCTCTTCTCCAAAAACCTCCTCTAAACATATCTAGAAAATGCACCAGATTGGATTTCAATGGGGAAATCAAGAAAAAGTCATAGTGAGTCATTTGTCCAGCCTGGTTTGGCACAAGGAGACTGACAAAGAGGTCTGCCTACAGAAAAAAGGAAAGGACCAGGCCAGAAGAACTACAGCTCCACAAGACTTAAAACAAGTAATAAGACTCAGGACAGACACAAATTTGCAATTCTTTCAGCCACTACCTACTTCCAAGTCACAGTCAGGGTTGACTGGGAAGTGAATTTTCAGGGATCGCTAGGTGGCACAATGAATGGCCCTAGAGTCAGGAAGACTGGAGTTCAAATCCAACCGTAGACACTTAGCACTACTAGCCCTGTGACCTTAGGCAAGTCACTTAAATCCCAATTGCCCTGCCTTCCCCTGCTCCAAAAAAGCAAAAAAAAAAAAAAAAAGTGAATTTCCACATCATAGGGTGCTATTCTTCAGTAGGAAAGAGAAAAAAGGAAGTTCAAAAGCCAGCAGCGGCAGTGGGGCTCAGGCTCCAGGTATAGAGACCATCATCTCATCTGTAACATCTAGCCCAGCCTAGAGAGGAAAAACCAACTAGGAATCCCAGACCAAAGGAAAGACATACCAAGAAAATTGAAACCAAAAACACTACTGAGATAATAAATATAATGACCTGGTTTCTTAAAAAAAAAAAACTACAAATAGCTAAAATGGTCACAAAAAGAGGAAAGTAAAACTGTCAGTTTCAAAAAATGAAAAAGTAAACACAGGCAGCTAAGTGGCAGTGAATAGAGCACCAGCCCTGGAGTCAGGAGGACCTGAGTTCAAATCCAACCTTAGACACTTAACACCCAAAAAAACCTAGCCGTATGACCTTGGGCAAGTCACTTAGCCCCCAACTGCCCTCCAAAAGGCAAAAAAAAAAAAAAGAAAAAGAAAAAGAAAACACAACAAATGAATAGGAAATAAATTATAAACTATTTTATCCAATTATATGCTAACAAAACTGATCACTTAAATAAATTGGCTATTTTACCAAAAAAAATACCCAGATTAAGAGGACATAAAGGAGAAAATTCAAATAATCTAATATAGCACCAAAGCAATATTTACAGCACCCATGATCATCATAAAGACCATGACTATAAGTATCACATGATGTGTGACTGCAAAATATGCCAAACTCTCCAGACAGAGGATAGAACTGAAACTTTTATTTAGACACCAGAAAACTGAATTCCAAAACCAGTAAGACGATTCCATCATGGTACCAAAGATATTCACAGGCCATAATAACACTGAGAGCCACACCATCCTTCAGCCTTCCCACAAAGCAATCAATACAAGATCAGTATTTATTCATAAAACTCTCTCTTTGCCTGAGCTCCTCTGTCTCCCACTGTCTGGCTAGCTCTCCTTCCCAGTTTCCTGTGGGCTCTGCTTCCCTTCAGCAAACTCCTCCCACCACAGGCTCCACATGACTACATTCAGCCTATTAGGGGGCAGAGTATATCTTCAAAGCAGGGAAGCTTCCTGTGGGCTCTGCTTCCCTTCAGCAAAACTCCTCCCACCACAGGCTCCACGTGACTACATTCAGCCTATTAGGGGGCAGGGGAGGTCTTCAAACTCCCACCTTGGTCTATTAAGGGGCAGGGAAGATCTTCAAATTCCCATTCCCATTACACCTGATCTCAGAAAAAGAAATCGAATGCATGTGACAGGCAAGTCACAACCCCAACTGCCCTCCAAAAAAGGAAAAAAAATCGAATATAAGTTGTAAAGAAACTGTTAAATAAAAAAACCTCAAAATTATACATATTTACAAATGAATTCTATTAAACATTTAAAAAATAATCAATTCCCAATTACCTAAATTGTTTACAAAAAAAAAGGGGGGTATCAGCACCGGCCCTAGAGTCAGGAGGACCTGAGTTCAAATCCCGCCTCAGACACTTAACACTTATTAGCTGTGTGATCTTGGGCAAGTCACAACCCAATTGACCTGCCTTCCCCTCTTCAAAAAGCAACCAAAAAAAAAAAGAGGGGATTAAAGCATTTTATCAAACTCCTTCTACACAACAAATATAGTTCAGATACTTAAATCAAGGAAAGGTAAGTCAGAAAACAAAAACTATAGGCCAATATTTCTAATAAATGTCAATGTAAAAAATATTGAATAAATTATTACAAAAGAGATTTGTTCTTGTTTAGTCATTTCTGACTCTTCATAACTGTGTAAGACCATACTGTCCATGGGGTTTCCTTAGCAAAGATAATAAAGTAGTTTGCCATTATCTTCTCTAGTGGATTAAAGTAAATAGATTAAATGACTTGCCCAAGGTCACACAGCTACTTAAGTGTCTGAGGACAAATTTGAACTCAGGTCTTCCGGACTCCAGGTCCAGCATTCTACTGATCCACCTCGCTGACTCCACAAAAGAAGTTACAGAAATACATTTAAAAGATTGTATACTTTGTCAAGATTGTATTTATACCAGGAATACAATGCTGATTCAAATATTAGGAAAATTATTAAGAGGTATAGTTGATAAAGAGGTAGTCTCCAAGTCATAAAGATTTCCAACATCTCCCTCTGACACATATAAAATTGCTTAGTCTCTTAGTGCTCTTGTCAACTCAGTAAGCCTAGAAGTTGTTGAGTTTCCTCTCCTGGAAATTCATATGTCAATGAAATAAGGTCCAGGACCTACAAAACATGAGTTCTTAACTTTTTTGTGCATCATAGACATCCCACTCCCTACCCTCTATTCCCCACTCCTGTCTCCTTGACAGCCTAGTAAAACCTATAGATCCCATCTTGGAATAATGCTCTTAAATGTATAAAATATGTAGGATTATGGAAAGAAATCAATGATAATGAAATAGTTATTCAAATATTTAAAGAAACAAATTTACAGATCCCAAGTTAAAAACCCCTGCTACAAAAGTTTTTGTTAAATCATGAAATGAAAAACAACCAAAAAAAAATCAGTATCTTCTTCATTAAAAAAATTCAGAAATATAGGAATTAATGGACCTTTCCTTAATAAGGTAAATAGTATGTATCCAAAACCAAGAGCTATCATTTCCTCTAGTCAAGAAACACTAGGACTAGAGGCAGTAGGTGGCACAGTGAACTGAGCACTGACCCTGGAGTCAGGAGGACCTGGGTTCAGATCCGGACTTACACACACACACACACACACACACACACACACACAAAACTAGCCTTGTGACCTTGGGCAAATCACTTAACTCCATTGCCCTCCAAAAAGCAAAAAAAAAAAAAAAAAAAGAAAGAAAGAAAGAAAGAAACACTAGGAGTAGAAATAGGTCTAATAGGATTGTACATGTATAGCCTATATCAGATTGCATGTCTCATCTTGAAAGCGGGGAAGAGAAGGAGAAAAAAATTTGGAAATCAAAATCTTATAAAAGTGAATGTTGAAAATCATCCTTACACATAATTGAAATAAAATAGCTTTTACAAGAGGTTCGGGGCTAAAACAAAGATGTCCATTGTCACCATTATTATTTGATATGATTCTAGAAATGCTAGCATGACAACAAGAAATAAATTGTGGGAATAAGCACAAGCAAAGGGAAAACCAAATCAACACTTTTTTTCAGATGATATGATGGATTACTTATAAAACTCTAAAGATTCAACTAAAATATTAATTGAAAAAAAATTTTAATGCAGTATAATAGCTGGATAAAAAATAAACCCATAAAATGGCTAACTTTTCTGTATATTACCAACAAAAACTGGGAGAGAAAAAGAAATTCCTTACAAAATAAATAACTATAGAATGTATGAAATAATTGGAAATTCACCTACCAAGAAGCACATAGGAATTGTATGGTAACAGTTAATATTTATATGGTGCTGAAGATTTACAAAGCTCTTTACACACACACACACACACACACACACACACACACACACCCCTGCAGCAAGTTAATCAGTAAACAGACTTTTACTAAACAGCATTTATTAAATATTTACTCTGCTCCAGGCAGTGTAACCAAGTAATCTAAAGGAAGTAAACACACAGCCCTAGTTCTCAAGAAACACACATTCCAACAGAGGAGATAACATATAAATAATCAGGTACATAAAAAAATGCAGTATGAATAGAAGTAATCTGAAAGGGAGTAGTATTAGTAGCTGAGGGGAGCCTGGGAAAGGCCTTTCCATCAAAGGTGGGTTTGGAGACATTAAGAGACAGAGGTGAGGGAGGTAGAGCTAGTCATGACACTTGCTAGGAAGTAAGGATACAAAAACAAAATTAAAAATTGCCTTAACCTCAAGGGGCTTCCATTCTACTGGGTCAATGTGATGGCAAATATTGTGATGCCAAATTCTAACTGAGCTGAACTTAAGTTTTTGCTTCTTTTGTTCTGACCTGAAACACTATTACTTTGCATTACCTTATAGCATTAAATAGCAGGCTTTTGTTTTCTATAGCAAGTTAAAAGTCTATGGAAACAATTTAGTCAAATGGTATATAAACTCTGCAAGATACCGTTCTAACAATTCAGAAAAGCAACATTAAATGTCAATTAACAATAAACACTAAAGCCAATATTAATTGATGAGCTCACTATACAAAGTAAACTATTTCTGGACACCTAAAGGCTATACAGAAGATTTAACTAATGAGGAATGCACTGGTTTTCATATTTATGGACCGCTGGTGGCCTCATGGAAAAGAGCAGCTATGCACTCTACTAGAGCTGCCTATCAGTTTCTTCATATAGTTAAAAAATGACGTTAGGAGTAGAAACAGGACTTTTGCTGCATTTCCGGCTTCCACCTTCCCCAATTCATGTAAAAGGGGACTCTGAACAAACTTTGGAGCTCCAGAACTCACAAAATGACACAGAGAAGCTAATTTCCCACTGAGGACAGCACGGCAGCATGGCAGGGAGCAGCCAGCACAGCACTCTGGGAACGGAGCCCAGGCCTGTGTGAGCCTGAGATTTTAGCCCAGGTGCAGCCTGACCAGTAGCCATCAGAAGGGACTCCAGAACACCAGCAGCTGTGGCCATTTCCAGAATTATCAATACAAAGATGCCAAGGACAAAGTGCAGTATGAACTTTGCCCCCAGGGCAAGAAGCTGTTGAGAAGCCACATAGCAACGCAGGCCCCTCCAGGTGGCAGCTTCAGCTCCTGGCCTGCAGACTGAAGAAGGACCAAGCAACCACTCTGAGGAGTAATCGCTATTGCTTTAACCTGCTTGGATCTGAATTGTGGTCTGGGGTGGAGGTCCTGGGGTGGGTGACCAGCTTGCCAGAGTGTGTGGAGACTTCAGAGAAGGCACCTAACTAATACCTCCGGCAACTGAGAAAACCCTAGCATTTGGGACGGAAGCTCCCCTGTCTTGTGGCAGAGTACTACTGTGGCACAAAGCCCAGAAGTCAAGTAATTGAGTGGCAACATGACCAGGCAAAGGAAGCAAAACAAACAGAAGAATCCAACATTAGACTCCTATTTTGGGGAAAGAAAGGATCAAAGCATGGAACAGGAGGAAGACAGTAAAATCAGAACTCCTGCACCAAAAGCTTCAAAGGAAAATACAAGCTGGTTACAGGCCACAGAGGACCTTAAGAAGCAGATAAGAGAAGTGGGGGAAAAATTGGGAAGAGAAATGAGAAGGATGCAGGAAAAGTATGAAATGAGAGTCAACAGCCTGACTGAGGAAAACAACACCTTAAAAATAGACTAACTCAAATGGCAAAAGAGGCTCAAAAAGGCAATGAGGAGAAGAATGTTTTAAAAAGCCAAATTTGCCAGATGGAAAAAGAATCTCAAAAGCTCACTGAGGAGATTCATTCCTTCAGAATTAGACTGGAGCAAAGAAAAGCTAGTGACTTTATGAAGAATCAAGATGCTGTTAAACAGATCCAAGCAACTGAAAGAATAGAAGGCAATGTGAAATATCTCATGGGAAAAACCACTGACCTGGAAAATAGATCCAGGAGAGATAATTTAAAAATTATTGGACTACCTGAAAGCCATGATCAAGGAAAGAACCTAGAAATCATCCTCCAAGAAATTCTCTGATGTTTTTAGAACCAGAGGGCAAAATAGAGGTTGAAAGAATCCACCAATCACCTCCTGAAAAAGATCCCAAAAAGAAAACTCCTAGGAATATTATAACCATGTTTGAAATTCCCAGGTCAAGGAGAGAATATTACAAGCAGCCAGGAAGAAACAATTTAACTATTGTGGAAACACAATCAGGATAACACAGGATCTGGCAGCTTCTACACTGAGGGTTCGAAGGCCTTGAAATATGATATTCCAGAGGGCAGAGGAGCTGGGATTAAAATGAAGAATCACCTACCCAGCAAAACTGAGTATCAGGGAGGTCAGGCTGGGGGGGGGAGGGAAGTTGGAGGCACCCACTTTTGAAAAGGGGTAGGACCAAAGTAGAGAATAGAACATGTGGGAGGTGGGATAGGATGGAGGGAAATATAGTCAGTCTTTTACAATATATCTGCTATAGTAATGTTTTGCATTAGCTACACATATACAACCTATACTGAATTGCTTATCTCCCCAGTAAGGGTGGGTGAAAGGGAGGAAGGGAATGAATCTGGAATTCAAAGTTTTAAAACCCAATGTTTAAAAAAAAAAAAATATATATATATATATATTATTGCTAATACTATTTTACATGTAATTGGGAAGTAAGATATATAAGTACTGGGGCATAGAGATCCACCATGCCCTACTGGAAAAGTCGAAGGGGATATGGGGGAAGACATGGGAGAGAACAGATAGAAAGAGGGGATATGCTCTGGTACCACTATTTTGGGGAGGTGGGTAGCAGAAAAACAGGGAGAAAATTTGTAACTCAAAATCTGGCAGAAATGAATGATATAAACCAGAAGTCAATAAAGCATTTGAAGAATATAAAATGAAATAAGAAATAAAAAATGACTTTAACATGTTATATAACACTTGAGGCTCTGCTTTCCAAAGCCCTGTAACTCAAACTTATGACAAATTATATTCCTGAAAAAGACTAGAGGGTGTTTTAAATACATACCTCAGAGTCTCTTCTTTGTGTCGATGGAAAGGGAAAAAACAAAGATATGACAGAATAAATATATACAAATTTCACGAAAGGAAGGTATGGAAGACTAGATTCCAGAGTATCTTAGAAAGAAAAAGACAGGTGAGGAATGTGATGGAAAGGGAGAAATTATGTATCACGCTATTATCTGGACTGGAAAAGAGAGGGGTAGATAATAAAAACAGTAATCAATAAAGTAAATAAAGGATAAAGTCTAAATAAAAACTAAGAAATGACAGTATAAAGATAAGTAGATGGATCAAAGACCAAGTTACAGTAACAATAATATTCTACAGAGAGTAATGAGAAAATACACCAAAATTTATGAGTTAAATCTCAAGTAGTTCTCAGGAAAATTTTCATTTCTGAAAAGATATATTTCCAGACTATAAGAAAAAACTGAGCATGCAAATAAAAATAACTAGAAAAATCACAAGTTAACACCAAAATAAGCACAAGTAAATCTTAAAACTTAGAAAAAATACACTTTAAAATAAAAAACATGAGTTTTTAAAAACTTAACAAAACTTGCTGTTGTTGAGTCGTGTCTGATTTTTCATGACCTTGCAGACCATACTGTCCATGGGGTTTTCTTGGTAAAGATACTACAGTAGTTTGTCATTTCCTTCTCCAGTGGTTTAAAGCAAAGACTAAGTGGTTCACAGGGCTAGTAAAGTGTCTGAGACCAGATTTTAGCTCAGGTCTTCTTGACTTCAGGCTCAGCACTCTGTCCACTGAACCACCCAGCTGCCAAACAAAAGCAATCAACCATTAACTAAGTTGATTAAAAAAAGAGAAAGAGGGGGTGGAGCCAAGATGGCGGAGTAGAAACAGCACTTCCAAGGCACTCCAGCCCACACTACTTCAAAATCATGTAAAGGGGAATCTGAACAACTTCTGGAGCTCTAGCACCCACCGAACGACACAGAGAAGCTAATCTCCTGCTGAGGACAGCCCAGGGCAAAGGAGCTGGGATTAAAACCAAGAATCACCTACCCAGCAAAACTGAGTATCTTGTTTCAGGGGAAAATATGGTCATTCAGTGGAACAGAGGACTTTCAAGCATTCTTGAGGAAAAAACCAGAGTTGCATAGAAAATATGACATTCAGACACAAGAAGCAAGAGGTGCCTGAGAAGGTAATTGGAGAAAAGAAATCAAAAGAAACTTATCAAAGTTGAACTATTTACATTCCTACATGGAAAAACAGTAACAGTGACTGATGAAACCTTTCTCAGTATGAAAATAATTGAAGAAGGGTATATGGACATATGAATATATATGTGAATGTGTATATATATGTTTACAGGTATACATGGATAGAGGGCACAGGTTGAATTTGGTGGGAAGGGATGATACTTAAGGGATGAAGTTAAAAGGTGAGAGAGGAATGTGGCAAGAGGAGACGGGGAGAGACAGGGTAGGGGAAACTATCTCATGTAGAAGAGGCAAGGGGAAGTAGTTGCAGGGGAGGGGAAGAACAGGAAGGCAAAAAGGCAAAACTATATTCTCATTGAATTTGGCTCAGGGAGAGAATCACATACATACTAAATGGGATATCTCACCCTGCAGGAGAGTAGGGGGGAGGGGAATGAGAGGGGGGATGATGGACGGGAGGACATTCTAGGGGGAGGGGAGGTTGGAAGTACCCACTTTCGAAGAGGGACAGGATCAAAGTAGGGAATGGACCAGGTGCGGGGTGGGATGGGTGGGAGGGAAATATAGCCAGTCTTTTACAATATATCTACTATGGTAATGTTTTGCATAGATGTACAACATATACTGAATTGCTTATCTTCCCAGAGGGAGTGGGTGACAAGGGAGGAAGGGAATGGATCTGAAAATCGAAGTTTTAAAATCAAATGTTTAAAATATATATAAATACTATTATTAATACTATTTTGCATGTAATTGGGAGATAAGATGTACAGGCATTGGGGAACAAAGATTCACCTTGCCCTAATGGAAAAGTTGAAGTGGGTATGGGAGAAGATTTGGGAGAGATTGGATGAGGGGATATCTTGTGGGATGACTATTCTGGGGTGGTGGGTAGGGGAAAAATGGGGAAAAAAATTGTAACTCAAAATCTGGCATAAATGAATGATGTAAACCAAAAGTTAATAAAGCATTTGGAAAAAAAAGAGAGAGAGAGAGAGAGAAGGATCAAACTGACAAAATAAACAAGATAAACTCAGTGAAAAATAAAAAGTAGTATGAAAAAATATTATGCACAACTGACTGTCAACAAAATGAAAAAATTTAAAGGAAATTATCAACACAAATAGAATTAAACTAATCAAGGGAGTCCCTTTATATCAATTATATCAAATATATATATATTGAGTTTTCATTTTTGTCTGAAGTCCCTAAAGGGTATCTACCCATTAAGAAAACAAAAATATATGCTAATGTCTCCTTTAGAGGAGACAGACTGAATCTGCCTCCAAGCTGATTATCTCTAACCCTCTCCATGTTATATACAAAGGAGTCAGAGAGACTCTTTGGCTGTTCACAAGGCAGAACAATATAGCAACAGAACAGATTTAAGTCCTTTAAAGAGAAGGGAAATGAGTGTGAATGACACTGTCATCATTTGTATAACCTCTTTACCCAAACTACCTCCAAAATGGGTGCTTGAGAAAAGAACATATAAAATTTAAGAGTGCCTGAATACTCAACTCTCTGGACACCAGTCAGAAATAAGTTCCTGCAAGTGGGCTTTTCCAACTCTAAAATGTCTTTTTAAGGTTGGGAACCCAGTAGCATATTTTGGTCAATATTAAAGCGCTTTAAATTTCTTCAAAAGCATATGACAAAGGTAGACAAATGTTTGCACACATTGCCCAAGAGGACAGACTGTCAGAAGTTTTATAGAACCTGGAATCTATAAACTATTTGTTATTAAGCTGTTCAAAGTTATTTCAATATAATTAGTTTCCTTTATAATCTTGTGCATTTTATATCAGATATAAAAAATATTTTTCTGAAAAGGGGCGGTCCATGGTACAAACAAAACAAAACAAAACAAAAAAAACCTCTACATATGTTCACTAGCCCTTAGCTCCTGTGAGGAAGATTGAAGAATTTCAGTTCTATAGCACTAAGATCCAGGAAACTGGCCTTTTTACCTGAGCTAAACCCTAGAGACTGCCTCACCAAATCTGAGAATTCCTAAGTTTGAAAATTCAGGCTTTGGTCATTCTAAAGAAAGAAGAGGATCAGACATGTAATTACTGAGCAGAGTCCATCTTAGGAGAAAAAGAAAGAGCTCATGGTGCCTCTGAAGTTTAGAGGATGGGAAGTAGAGATGGGAAAGTCTGCAGAAAAAGATTAGGCTACCCAACCCCAGTAACAGTAACTTGGAGAGTACAGGGCCAACACAGAGGTGATTGTTTCTTCAGCAGGCCCTAAAGAAATGCTAACAACTACGATATTTGGGGGGGGACGGGGACCTCTAAATCACTAATACCAAAAACACAAATTAAAACAACTTTGATGTCTCACCTACAATTAGTAAATTAGCAAAGATGAAAAAAGATGGGAATAGTCATGGTTAGGGCAACAGTGGAAAGACAGGCACACTAATTCATTTCTGAGACAGCAGTGAATTAGTATGACCATTCTGGAAAGTAATTTGTAATTTGGCAAATAAAGTGGCTGAAATGTCCCTATTCTTTAATGCAGACATTGCACTGTTGTATATATACCAAGGTGGTCAGTGATTTTTTTTAAAAGACCCCATATACATAAAAATATTTATAGCTGCACTTTTTGTGGCACCCTGGAAACCAAGTAGATGGACACTGATTAGAGAAGAGTTGAAAATAAACCGCGCAACACGAATGTAATAAAATATTACCATGCTACAAGAAACAACAAATACAAGGACTACAAAGAAGGTTTACAAAAAGCTGTTAGAAAAACTTACATGAGCTGATGCAGAATGAAGTAAGGAGGGCCAAAAATATAACACAGCAATGCTGTATTTATAACTGGAAAGAATCACTGCCAAACTATGAAAAACGAATGTTGTAGAATTAATAAAAAATAAGCATGGGCCCAAAGAGAAATGTTAGTCAATAAGCATGTAATAAGTGGCTACTAAGAGCTGTTAAGCACTGAAGATACAAAGAAAAAAATGATAAATACAGACACATGAAAAGACTCATAGGGGCGGCTAAGTGGCGCAGTAAGAGCGCTGCCCCGGACTCGGGAGGACCTGGGATCGGTCCCGGCCTCAGACAATGAGCACCCACACACAAATAATGACTGGCCGTGTAACCTTGAGCAAGTTACTTAACCCCAATTGCTTAAAAAAAAAAAAAAGACTCGTAAAAAAGTAAGCAGAGCCAAGAAAACAAGACACAAGATTATGATAATGTACGTGAAAAGAACCACCACACAATATAATAGAAAAAAGAAGCTGCAAAATTACAAAGAACAGGCTTGACCCCAAAGAAGAGATTTGGGAATGCATGTTCCCCCTCCTCATTCCTTTACACAATGGAGAGGTTTTTCCAGGTATGAAAGATTTATTTATTGTCAAATTTTTTTCAACATTATTGGTCAATTTTGCTGCTCTTTTTTCTTTCTTCATTAAAAATTAAAATCTGTTATAAAGGATGGGTATCTAAAAATGAGAGATGCAGGGAAAAATTAAGGGGATATAAAAAAAAGATACCAATAAACTTATTTTAACAAGTATGTAATAAATTAAACTCATTACTTGTTTTTAATGATTGTTTGACCTCATAACCAGCAAACTAGTAAAGATGAAAAAAAAATAATGTTGGAGAAAAGGCACACACATTCCATTAGCAGAGCTATGAATCTGTTCAACCATTCCAGAAAACTAGAATTATATTTAAAAAGTCACTAAAACATTCACTTTCACACCCTTTAACGCAAAACAAAGGGCATCATATAAAATTATCAATCTTTGTGGTAGCAAAAGACTAGAAACAAATTGGGAAATAACTGCACAAACTATGGTGCATATGATTATGTAAGAATATCAAGAAATTAGGAATGAGGAATTCAGAGA
The DNA here is from genome assembly GCA_011680675.1 of Gymnobelideus leadbeateri. Taxonomy (NCBI): domain Eukaryota; kingdom Metazoa; phylum Chordata; class Mammalia; order Diprotodontia; family Petauridae; genus Gymnobelideus; species Gymnobelideus leadbeateri. The sequence goes on from WOXC01010516.1 coordinate 54,774, forward strand.
AATATGGAAAGACCCAAGAGAATGAAGAAAAATAGGATTATAGATCTAGAGCTGGAAGGGACGTTGAGAGTTTATATCTAGTTAAATTGTCTCATTTTAAAGTCAAAGAAACCAAGGCTCAGAGAGAATAAATGACATCTCCAAGGTCATTCTGGTAGCAAGTAGAACAACTCCAAATTTATGATTCTTTCCACTGCATCAGGCAGTCTGAGAAGAATATGCATGATAACTATAATAATATAAGTGAAAACAACACAAATGCTATAAAATACAGATTAATTGCAACAATCATTCTTGGTTTCAGTGAACATTGTATAATAAAAGACACTTCCTTCTAAATAGATACAGGTGACAAAAATGTGGAATGACTGTTACAATAGCTATCAAATGTGACTGTTCTGTTGCTTGGATTTTGCTTATTTTCTTCAAAGGGGGAGGACTCAATGGATTTGGTGAGCAATACTACAAAATTATTATAGAAAACCAAAAGACATAAAAAATACCATAAATTCTACTCTTTATACAAACATTAGATGGCAAATTCCCTTAACATTAAATTCAGCACTTGATAATCAAGATGTCACAAACAGAATGATCTTAAATATACCCTAACATTGCCAGAGTATATGGAAACTAGTAGGTCTTCAAAGCTGTAAGAGGTAAAGTGACCTACACACAGGCATTATTAGGATCAAGATTAAAATCCACACTGCCAACTCCAAATCCAATGTTCTTTTCCTGATATTAATTATCACCTATTTAATCTAATGGAAGACAATCAATTTGTTCTTTATAGTGTAAAAGTTTGAGCCAAAACAAACCTATAGTATCTTATAATCTGTAATTATCCTTTTCCCCCTACAGAGGAAAGAACACAAGACCTAAAACTCCTGGATTATTGTCCCAATTATGCCAGTATCTTAATTGTGTGACAACAAATATTGTTTGTAAGCACAAGGCACCCACTATGTGTCAGGCACTGAGAATACAAATGCAAAAAATTAAACAGTTCCTGATCACAAGAAGCTTCCTTTCATTCCAACGGGAAAGACAAGAAATATATATATATATATATATATATATATATAAATTGAACATAAAGCTGATTAGATACAAGGTAATTAAATAAGACAGAATGGGAAGGCACTTCATATTTGAAAAATATCAATTTTACACAAACACAAAATGTGTCAAGTCTGTATTCACTAGAAAGTTGGGAAAAGGTAGCATAATGTGTGTGTCGTGGACAGATGAAAATCTCAGTCTGAGTCCACTTCTGACACTGGTTGTATAAGGCTGGACCTCCTCAGTCTTCTCATTTATAAAATGAAAGGTTAGGCTTGATGACTCTAAGGTCCCTCCTAGCTCTAAAGTTAGGGGCCTCCACTTTCTCTCCTCCTACTCTCCCTAACTCTTGACCATCCAGCTTCCAACCTCATCATTCCACCAAAACTGCTCTCTCTGTAGTTACTAAGTATCAGCCTCTCACTTGCCAAATCCAAGGGCATTTTTCTCAGTCATCATTCTCCTTAGCCTCTCTGCAGCCTTTGACATCGCTGATCACTCTGCTCCCGGACATTCTCTTCTCTCTAGGATTCTGGAACGTCAGACTCTCTCCTGGCTCTCCTCCTTCCTTTCTAATCATTCCTTCTCTATATCTCCTTTGCTGGATCCTCTTTCAGATCATGCCTTTCAACCATAAGTGTTGTGTCCATGGATTTAATTACTATCTCTATACCGATGACTCTCAAATCCAACTATCCTGCCCCAAACTCTCCTGACCTCCAATCTTGCATCTTCAACTGCCTCCCACCTGTAACTGGATGTTCAGCAGAGATCTTAAACTAAATATGTCCAAAATGGTATTCATCATCTTTCTCCCTAACTTCTCCATTTCTGTGGAGGGCAGTAACATTTAGCCGCTAATTCCCGTGGGCTCCAAATCTACAAATCATTCTCAACTCCTCGCTATTTCTTACCCTCCATATATACTCTGCTGCCAAGGCCTAGATTTTGCCTTTGTAATACCTCTCAAATATACCTCCTTCTCTCCTCTGACACTGCTACCACTCATGCCTAGACTATTTTAATAGCCTGCTGATTGGTCTGCCTACCTCAAGTCTCTCTCCACTCCAATCCATTCTCTATTCAGCCACTAAAGTAATCTTCCTAAAATGCAGCTCTCTCTCTCTCTCTCTCTCTCTCTCTCTCTCTCTCTCTCTCAATAAACTCTAGTGGCTTCCTATTGCCTCCAAGATCAAATGCAAAATCCTCAGGCATTCAAAACCCTCCACAACCTAGCCCCCTCCTATCTTTTCAGCCTTCTCAGACCTTACTCCTCAACAGGTACTCTTTGATTCAGTGACACCGGTCTCCTGAAAATTTCAGAAACAAAACATTCCATCTCTTGGCTCTGGGTATTTTCTCTAGCTGTCCCCCAGGCCTGGTATGTATACACCCCTCACTTTCTTCTACTTCCCTCCCTAACTTCCTTTAAGTATCAGATAAAATTCCTTCTTGTATAGGAAGGCCTCTCTTAATTCTAGTACCTTCCCTCTCTTAATTATTTCCTATTTATCCTATACATAGTTTGCCTTGCACAGATCTGTTTGTATGTTGTCTCCCCCATCAGACTGGGGGCTCCTTGAGGACAGAGGCTGTCTTTTGCCTCTTTTTGTATCAACATGGCTTAGCATCATGCCTTTGCAGAGTAGGCACTTCATAAATGTTTACTGATTATTATCCTCTGATCTTCTGACTACAAGTACAGAATATATTGTGTACATTGTTAGAGCTGGTCTAATTGGATGCTTTTGCATAGCTGTTCTTCTTTGTCACACTGTGTTACAATAAGAGGAAAAAAACTTTTGGCTTTGGACTCAAGAGAACGTACACTCAAGTCCCTACTCTGCCACTTAATAGCCATGTGAATTCTGGCAAGGCAGGTAACTCTGGCCTCAGCTTCTTCATCTGTAAAATGAGAAGACTAGATCAGATCACCTCTGAGTTTCCTAGCTCTAATTCTAGAATATAAAAAGGAAAAATTCAATCTGGAAGAGCAGGAAAAAAGATATAAAGACAAATGATAAAAACACTTAAACAGTTATGATGTGGATTAAATTAAAATTCTCTCATATATAAAAGGGAAACTTCAAATTAGATGTAATTATTCTACTCAAAATTAGTGTGTTCATATACCTATGTAGAACAGAATAAGCCCTGAAGATCCTCCTGGAAGGGCCTGAAACAATCCAACAACGTTTTTTAAGGTGATGAAACTGTACCAAATGCCAACTTGCCAAAAGCATCTAATTCTGTTTAAAATGAATGGGGTAAAAAAAAAAAAGGCAGGTAAAAGCACAAGAAATACCAATAGAATGGTGCCAAAAGAGAGAGTTTTACCAGAAGCTGGCATGGCTTTGAACTAACAGGTCAGAAAAGGTTATCATAACAGACACAATGGGATTTAAGGATTTACCTATGTCCCTATGAGAAGAGTAGGCAAAAGTAACTACTCTACTGCTTCCTGTCTGATCTTACTTGAAGCACACTCCATATTGGGTTTCTTGAATCTATAGGTATAGAGTTACTTATACAGCTATTCATATTTTCAACAAGGGGTGATATAAGTAGTAAAATTATCATGAGTCAAATTTACTACTTAACAATTCTTATTTATTTATTTATTTTGAGGGCAATTGGGGTTAAGTAACTTGCCCAAGGTCACACGGCTAGGTTTTTTGTTTGTGTGTGCATTAAGTGTCTGAGGTCCGATTTGAACTCAGGTCCTTCTGACTCCAGGGCCAGCGCTCTACTCACTGCACCACCTAGCCACCCTGACAGTTCTTATTTTAAAAGAAGAAACTGGGAGAAAGTAATCTCATGTCCTAGAGAATCTTATACAACACCTGTAGATTTCATTTTTCAGGGCTCAAGAGACAAACATATACCTATCTCTGGCATGTGGTTTACACAAAAGTCAGTTCTGCAGAGGGCTTGGCACAATCTCATCTAATTCACTTTGTATTTGCAGCATTACTTCCCAAATTTACAGACTCCTGTTAACCACTTTTATTAGTTTATTAACTAATAGCTCCAAGGATATTGCTTTCCTCGTTTACAAAAAATTACAATACTACAAGGTCAGTAACATAACTAACTCTACTCCAGTCTGGCAAACCAGTTTCCAACTTAAAATTTCCATAAACTCCAGATTCTTTTTTTTTCAAATTTTGTCTTGGTTTTGGTCTGGTCACATAATTTCACTGATATAGGAGCACACATAGAAAGAAATTCTCCAATGAATTCAAAGGTCAACTGTCCTACAATTTAAAACTTAGAAAGTTGCCTAGAGCATGAAAGAAGTTAGAAAGCTTACCCAAAGTCACACAGCCTATACATGTCAGAGGCAGGTCTTAAACCAAGGTTTTTCTGACTCAAAGGCTATCTCTAGCAACTATCCCCCCATTCCACAGACCATGGCCTAACAAGTTACCATCCTTTAGTGGTAGAGGTCTCCAAAGTGGAGGAGATGGCTTGACTCCACCTGATCAACCAATTACCAGGGAATACATTCCAACATAACCAGTCACGGAGCCTCATTACCTCAGTCTCATCATTCTTCATCACCCCACATATCTAATCAGTTGCCAGGTTTAGTTGATGCTACCTCTCCATTTCCCCTTGCAGCTGGTCCATTCTCTCTATTCAGACACAATTACTACCATAGTTGAGGCTCTTATCCCCTTTACTGAACCATGGTAAAAGCCTCTTTATTCATCTCCCTGGCTCAAGTGTTAATCTTCTTCAATTCATCCTCCATAGAACTGCCAAAGAAACTTTCTTTAAGCATGGATCTAGCCTCCTCACTTCCCTAATCAATAAACTCCAATGACTTCCTATTGTCTAGGATTAAATATTACTTCATCTTTAATTCATCATTTTAAATTTCTTTTTTATTTTAAAATGTAACTGCACAATGGTACAAATATGTAATTTATAAATAAACATACAGGGGTGGCTAGGTGGCGCAGTGAGTAGAGTGCCGGCCCTGGAGTCAGAAGGACCTGAGTTCAGATCCGGCCTCAGACACTTAACACACACAAACAAAAACCTAGCCGTGTGACCTTGGGCAAGTTACTTAACCCCAATTGCCCTCCAAAAAAAAAAAAGCAAAAAAAGCACAAAGCAATAAATAAACATACACATACAGAGTGTGTATGCTAACTTTCTTTTTTTTTCACTGATACGAATGAGCAATCAAAAAAGCTTCGCGAGCACTGTTCTTAAACATGAATATCTGGACTCTGCTAAAGTAATGCAACACAATTTCTTAAGACAGTCACAAAATTAGCATCATTGAACTAAAGTATATAGGTTACCGAGGTAAAAACATTCATTAGAATATGCAAATTCTGATAAGATTTCTGTGGGTATAGCTTTTAAAACTTCAGTGTTAAAAAGCACTTATAATCAACTTTAAACTTTTTATTATCAAACTTTTCTCATTATCATTATGAACTTTTCTCAAGGTCACAGACTTTTGGCTGTGTTTAAGATGCACTTAAGATCTGTATGTATTTTTTTTTTTAAAGCAATTGGGGTTAAGTAACTTGCTCAAGGTTACACGACTAGTCATTATTTATGCGTGGGTGCTCATTTTCTGAGGCCGGATCTGATCTCGGGTCATCCCAACTCCGAGGCCGGCACTCTTACTCACGCCGGCACTCTTACTCACTGCGCCACTTAGCCGCCCCTTTAGGGCAATTGGGGTTAAGTAACTTGCCCAAGGTTACACGGCTAGGTTTTTGTTTGGATTAAGTGTCAGAGGCCGGCTCCGAACTCAGGTCCTTCTGATTCCAGGGCCGGCGCTCTATTCACTGCGCCACCTAGCCGCCCCTGTATTTTTTTTTAAACAGATGCTTTATTAACTTCTGGTTTTCATCATTCATTTCCATCAGATTTTGAGTTAAAATGTTTTCCCCATTTTTCCCCTACCCACCACCCCAGAATAGCCGTCCCACAAGATATCCCCTCATCCAATCTGCTCTCTCCCATATCTTCTCCCATACCCCTTTCAACTTTTTCATTAGGGCAAGGTGAATCTCTGTGTCCCAATGCCTGCACATCTTATCTCCCAATTACCTCCCCTCCCCACAGAATGCCCTCCCCTCCATCATCCCCCCTTTCGTCCCCCTTCCCCCTACTCTCCTGCAGGGTGAGATATCCCATTTAGTATATATGTAATTCTCTCCCTGAGACAAAGTCAATAAGAATATGGTTTTGCCTTTTTGCCTTCCTGTTCTTCCCCTCCCCTGCTACTTCCCCTTGCTTCTTCTACATGAGATAGTTTAACCTACCCTGTCTCTCCCCATCTCCTCTCACCACATTCCTCTCTCACCTCTTAACTTCACCCCTTAAGTATCCTCCCTTCCCACCAAATTCGACCTGTGTCCTCTGTCCATGTATACCTGTAAACATATATACACACATTCACATATGTGTTCATATGCCCATATACCCTTCTTCAATTATTTTCATAATGAGGAGGGTTTCATCAGACACAGTTATTGTTTTTCCATGTAGGAATGTAAATAGTTCAACTTTGATAAGTTCCTTTTGATTTCTTTTCCCTGTTTACTTTCTCAAGTATCTCTTGCTTCTTGTGTCTGAATGTCAAATTTTCTATTCAACTCTGGTTTTTTCATCAAGAATGCTTGAAAGTCCTCTATTCCACTGAATGAACATATTTTCCCCTGAAACAAAATACTCAGTTTTGCTGGGAAGGTGATTCTTGGTTTTAATACCAGCTCCTTTGCTCCGTGGAATATCATATTCCATGCCCTTCGATTCCTCAGTGTAGAAGCTGCCAGGTCCTGTGCTATTCTGATTGTGTTTCCACAATATTGAAATTGTTTCTTCCTGACTGCTTGTAGTATTTTCTCCTTAATCTGGGAATTCTGGAACCTGGCTATAATATTCCTGGGAGTTTTCTTTTTGGGATCTTTTTCAGGAGGTGATCTGTGGATTCTTTCAACCTCTATTTCCCCCTCTGGATCTAAAACAACAGGGCAATTTTCCTTGAGAATTTCTTTAAGGATGATTTCTAGGTTTTTTCTTTGATCATAGCTTTCAAGTAGTCCAATAATTTTTAAATTATCTCTCCTGGATCTATTTTCCAGGTCAGTGGTTTTTCCCATGAGATATTTCACATTGCCTTCTAATCTTTCATTTGTTTAGATCTGCTTAACAGCATCTTGATTTCTCATAAAGTCACTAGCTTCCATTTGCTCCAGTCTAACTCTGAAGGAATGAATCTCCTCAGTGAGCATTTGAGATTCTTTTTCCATCTGGCAAATTCGGCTTTTTAAGGCATTCTTCTCCTCATTGCCCTTTTGGGCCTCCTTTGCCATTTGAGTTAGTCTATTTTTTAGGGTGTTATTTTCCTCAGTCAGGCTATTGACTCTCATTTCATACTTTTCCTGCATCCTTCTCATTTCTCTTCCCAATTTTTCCTCCACTTCTCTTATTTGGTTTTTAAAATCCTTCTTAAGGTCCTCTATGGCCTGTAACCCACTCATATTTTCATTTGGGGCTTTTGGAGCACGATTTCTGACCTCACAGTCCTCCTGTTCCATGCTTCGATCTTCTTTGCCCCCAAAATAGGAATTTAATGTTGCATTTTTTTGTTTATTTTGTTTCCATTGCCTAGGCATGTTGCCACTTAATTACTTGATTTTTGGGCTTGTTGCCACAGTAGTACTCTGCCACCAGACAGGGGAGCTTCCATCCCAATCGTTGGGGTCTTCACAACTTTTGGAGGTATTAGTTGGGTGGCCTCTTTGAAGCCTCCATTCACTCTGGCAAGCTGGATACCCACCCCACAACCTCCACCCCAGACCACAATCCAGATCCAGGGAGGTCAAAGCAAGAGTGATCGCTGGATCTCCCTACAGTTCACAGGCCAGGAGCTGGAGCTGCCACTGAAGCTGTAAAATGACGACTGTGCCGTGTCTTCTCAGCTGCTTCTAGCCCCCAGGGGAAGAAGCCAACGTGTTCCCCAAATAGTCCATAGGGCACTAACCTCTTGCTTTGTCCTAGGCATGTCTGTGTTGATAATTCTGGAATCGCCACAGCTGCTGGTGTTCTGGTCCCTCTAGCTGGCTGCTGGCCTGGCCGCCCTGGGGCTAAAACCACGGCTCACAGGGACCTGGGCTCAACTCCCCAAGTGCTGCATTATCAGCTCCCTGCAGGGCTGCTGGGCTGTCCTCAGCAGGAGGTTAGTTTCTCTGTGTCGTTCTGTGGGTGCTGGAGCACCAGAAGTTGTTCAGAGTCCCCTTTTACATGGTTTGGAAGTGGTGTGGGGGAGAGCACCTTGGAAGTGCTGTTTCTACTCTACCATCTTGGCTCCGCCCCCAATCTGTATGTATTTTAAGGTAAAAGCTTAAAAAAAGAAATAAAATCTGATTCTACTAAACACTGAAAAAAGCAGAACTGTTCTACAAATAGTAAGAAAAAAATACATATTCCCCTTCACAAGTACTAATCCAAACCTACAAATTTATTTTAACATTATTTGTATTATTTAGCAGCTTTCAATTCCCATCCCTGGAACTTAGTATCTTTGAATTCACCAATCCATATATTCTTTACATTCAAACCCCCTGTGCCATAACATTAAGCCCAAATGGATTTACCTACAACCACAAAGCAGAAAATAACCAAAAACCACTTCCCCAGGATGATACTTAAGGGGTGAAGTTGAGAGGTAAGAGAGGAAAGTGGCAAGAGGAGATGGGGAGAGACAGGATAAGGTAAACTATCTCATGTAGAAGAGCCAAGGGGAAGTGGCTACAGGGGAGGGGAAGAACAGGAAGGCAAAAAGGCAAAACCCTATTCTCACTGAAGTTGGCTCAGGGAGAGAATGACATACATATTAAATGGGATATCTCACCCTGCAGCAGAGTAGGGATGATGGATGGGAGGGCACTCTGGGAGGAGGGGAGGTTGGAAGTACCCACTTTCGAAGAGGGACTGGATCAAAGTAGGGAATGGACCAGGTGGGGGCTGAGATAGGTGGGAGGGAATTATAAGCAGCCTTTTACAATATATCTACTATGGTAATGTTTTGCATAGCTATATATGTACAACACATACTGAACTGCTTATCTTCCCAGAGGGAATGGGTGACAAGGGAGGAAGGGAATGGATCTGAAATTCAAGGCCTTAAAATTAAATGTTTCAAATATATATAAATACTATTATTAATACTATTTTGCATGTAATTGGGAGATAAGATGTGCAGGCATTGGGACACAGAGATTCACCTTGCCCTAATGGAAAAGTTGAAAGGGGTATGGGAGAAGATATGGGAGAGAGTAGATTGGATGAGGGGATATCTTGTGGGACTGCTATTCTGGGGTGGTGGGTAGGGAAAAATGGGGAAAAATTTGTAACTCAAAATCTGATGGAAATGAATGATGTAAGCCAGAAGTTAATAAAGCATTTGTTAAAAAAAAAAAAAAAAACCACTTCCCCACTGACAAATGGGAGAACCATTTTGAGACTATCCAGTGAATAAAAGACAAAATATCACAGTCTTGGTGAGTCCCTTTAAATAATTAAGTATTTCATCCAAAGGAAAAATGAAAAAAAAAAGGCTTACCCATAATTTCAATTCAAAATGTGTAACTTTCCCTAAAATTGGTTATGTTCCTGCTTTCAAATGCATTTAAATAGCTGTTAATTTTTTAAACTTAAAAAAAATTTTATAAGGCAGCTAGGTGGCACAGTGGATAGAGTACTGGGCCCAGAGTCTTCCTGAGTTCAAATCCAGCCTCAGACACTTAATAGTTATATGACCCTGGGCAATTCACTTAACCCAGTTTGCCTTAGCTTCCTCATCCATAAAATGAGCTGGAGAAGGAAATGGCAAATCACTCCATTATCTCTGCCAAGAAAACTCCAAATGGGGTCACAAAGAGTCAGACACAACTGAAACAACTCAACCACAACAATTTTTTAGTAAATATCACTGGACAGGTCTGTTCTTAATGCTTTGATAGAAACAAACATAGTATTTACACTTGTGGCAAAACTAACCTCTCAACTAGTTGTAAGGTTAAAGTTACTTTAAGAGCACTAACCTATTTAACTGTCTAATTCTCATATTCTGCAAAGTGGAAATGAACGTAATAGCCTTTGCACATAAGAAGCAATCTAAATAATGGGTCAAAAAGAAAAGGTAGGAATGAAAAGATCATTCCCAATATGTAGCACCAGCCTATCATGCAAAGGGGATTAATATTATTAGAAATCTATGCAGAGCTAAACTAAGATTATAAAACAGAACCCACATTCATGGCAGAATTACTCTCTAGAGGCAACAAATAAGAGACAAACAAGATTAGAATCTTGTCTGAAGCTCTAGGGAGACACGGATTCTGGGTTACAATCTTAGGCCATGGAGCACCACACAGTGGGTGGAGAGGCTGTCTCTCAGAACCCCTCTCAAAGTTAAAGCCTAATTGCCATTTTCACATGAGTAGAGATTCAATTCAAACATCAAGATAAAGTAAAAATGTGTGATTATTTCAAATAAATTTGACAACTCTAAAAGAAAATTCTGTATTTGGCCCATATTTATTTTTTTTAATGTGCTATTGCTATTATTGCATGAGTAGAGAAAATTTTGATAAAGGAAGAAAAAAATCATTTAGAGTCCATTAAAAATCTTAGGAAGATAACAGAATGAAAAAAATAAAAAGCAGCTTAGCAGTAACAAATCTCAAAAGATAGCCTTTGTAAGCTCCATTATAAGAAAACTCAAGCAAACATTCACTCTAAAATAGGCAAAAAATTTAGTTCGTTTATAACATACTCTAGTCCCCTCCCATCCCTCTCCAGCCCCCTTCCTACTTCCAGCCTAGCTCAATAAAAATAATTCCTGGACTGGACACTGGTGTACACGTCTCCTTTTAACTACAGTCCATACCTGGAAAAAAAGGTACAGACAAAAGGTAAAACTCTAGGCTTTTCCATTCATACAATCTGCATGTAGACGTATATGTAATTTGTGTACACATAAAACATTCTTTACTGAAATGACAAGAGATAAACAGCCTGGATCAGCTGGAAAAGTGCAAGATTTGGAGTTAAAAGTCCTAAGGTCAAATCCCAGTTTTGCAACCCGTAACTATATAAACTCGGACAAGTCACAACCTCTCTAGACTTTGTCTCCTGCCGTGTAAAATTAAGGGATTGTACTACATGACCTCTAAATCTATAATCCAATAATCTTCTATCATATCTGTGATAAAAGTATTCCATGTCACATGAGTTCACCAAGAACAAGGTCACAAAATACCTAACAACTTCACCTAAAGAAGCTTTCAAGAACGCATCTATTTCCTATACTAAGGGATATCTGTTGCAGAAAGTGTGAGAGTTTGAGAAAGAGATGGATGGAGGAAAGGCATTAACAGTAGGCCCACTTCTTTATAACCCTACCACTGGTTAAAAAAGAGAGACAAAAAAAGCACTGTTAAGGTAAAAGATAGAGATATCAGTTCCAAGGGGAGCAAAGTAAAGGACACATTAATGTTACTGCTATTGCTCCTGCTATCAAAAGTGAAAGAACACAGTACCCTCTAATTCTACCTTTGCTTTTCTTTTTTAAATTTTTTTTTAACACTCAAAGTATGCCACAAGAATCTAAATCCTACGAAGCTTAATATTTTTATCAATAATTAATATGGCAACATAGTGAACCGTTCTCTACTACAGCACAGTGTCTCTCAATATAACCTTAAATTGCATTAACAGAGATTTAATATCCAGAATGAGGAAGTGATAACCTTGGCTGGACCAAAGAGTACTGTGTTCAGTTCTGGAAACAATATTTTGGGGAGGACAATATTAAGCCAGTGTATATCTAGAGGATAATGACAAGGATGGAAAAAGCACTGAAGATCATACCATATAGAGATCAGGTAAAGAAACTAGATATGTTTAGCCTAAAGAAGATCTGGGGGGTAGAATAAGTCTCTTCAAGTATTTGAAAGCCCACCATAATAGAAAAGGGATTTAGACTTATGCTTCCCATGTTCTCATCCCCCTTCCTCCCTCAAAAAAAAGAGCAAAACATGGCAACTTCAGAGAGGCAGATTACTCTGGCTGTAAATATATATATCCTAATCATTAGAACTTTAAATGAAATGGGCTACATTTAGAGACATTGGCTTCTGTAGCCCTGGAGGTCATCCAGAAGAGGCTAATTCAGGGAAACTGATGAGGGGTTTCCTGTTTAGGGTGCAAGAATTGCTGAGATCCTTTCCATGTGAATCAGTCGAATGGGTGATATGGGTGATATTATGAACAAGATCTCATTTTAGGAATGTCCCTAATTCACACCACTTAGGTGGCTATCTATAAAGACTACAGAAAACTTCAAATTTCCAAGCTCTATGAACTCTTTTCAATAGGGGCCAATAAGGAGAATTTTACTCTACAGCTAATTATTCAGTATAATAACAGTTAAATCTATCAAAGCAAGCCTACTTTTATCTTAAATTTTATATATAGCATCACTGTGAAATTTTAAAAGCAAAAAGTCAAATTATTCCATACCAGGAAAAAGTGAATTCTAATCTAACTCCAAGGTACTATCTCTGGCAGATGTGAAAACATACACTACATTTACCACATTACACAGTCTCTAGACCATACAGGAATTATCAATAATAAGTTATCTAAACTGTTGTACCACCCCTAGTCTTTTTAAACACCCTGATGCTCTTCTCCATCCCACCCTGCTAACTGCAATGGATCTCTCTCAGTATATGGAAAAGACATGCTCTTTACAAAGTAGGAGCTTTTAAGTACTATATGATCTTTTAAAATACTATATGACCTTGGCAAAATCAAGACCAAGCATAGGAGCAGAGATTCTGGCACTTTCTCATTTTACTGGTCCCCAGTTACTCATGTTGCTTGGTGACTGAAAAGTTTGTAATTTCCATGTCTATTTTTTAAGATAGCACCAAATGAGTAAATCTAAATAAGCTTTGAAATGCTTTAATAGGTATGCAAACTATAGTCAACAGTGTTCAAAAGTAATTCCCAAGAATTTTTTGTGAAACTGATTTCAAAGGCAAATTTTATTATTTGTTTAGTTCTAAACTGGTTTAAAATTCTTATTTAATTCTTATTTAAATATACTTAATTGTTATTTAAATATACTTAATATAGTATTGCAAAACCTTCAGGGCAAAACAATGATTATTAGAGTCCTAAAGTCATAGCTTACACAATTAAAATTTATTAAATTTATTTTACATTATTCCCAAACTTAAAAAATTTCAAAATCATCCTGTCAGAATATTACACTGCTATAGGAATGTAAATTTTTAAGATCTTCCCTGCCCCTAGGTTAAGTGCACCTGGAGCCTGTGGTGGGAGGCTTGTTTTTCAGGAACACCCACACCTTGGTAATTTGTGATTGGGCCAGTGGGTCAAGAGAGTTGTTACATTCTCTGAGCCTGGAGAAGGCTTTATAAACCTTGATATGACACTTTGTTTTGGGGCTCACTTTGAGAAGTGTTGTGTGACTTGACCAGACTAAACCCTGGGCAGCCGTTGAGAGCCCCCAGCTTTGAAAAACCCAGATGTTGATGCTTCCCTCTCTGGTAACTGACTAGGTATAGATGTAATGGTTGGACAGTTGGAGGCCTGTCTGCTTGATCTGTTTATTAATGTCTTCTTGTAATTTCTGCATGTAACCTCTGTATACTCTGAAGTTCGGAGTGCTGACTTTTTCCTCTGAACGAGGTAAATGATATATTTGATTGATTAAAGCAAGATTGTTAACCCATTTTGAGTTGCTTTCCTTTAGAAAAGCAGATCTAAGAACGTGTGTTGGCAGCCACCCTGGGGATACTGGGGTGCTTGCTGCTACATACACCCAGTAAACTATAAGAATTTTCATTTCCTAATCCAAGAAAATGCTTTAAAAGGATGAAGTATATTACAGAAGAATATTTTTTAAAACTTTGACTTAAATCTAATACAATCCCTAACTTAGTATCCCTCAGAACTTTGAGACTCTTAAGTGTAATGATTTTAATAAAAATTCTTCAAACTATACAAATTACCCTTAATGTTTTACTGGATAGGGGAGCTAACAAGTACATTTGGAAATAAAGGAGATATGGGGGGGAAAAAAAGATACCTATAATTTTTTTTAACTTAAAGAAAGTTTGTCCTAAATGAGAAATATAAAGTTCTTAAAATTTAGCTACTATTCAAAAAATTACAGGAGGGAATCAGTATTATTTAAGATAAATGAATATCTAAGTAGTAAGTAAAAAGTTATTATACATAGCAACCATGCTCCCACTCACAAAAAATTAAAACCTCACTTTTGCTATAGAGAACAAGAATGGCTCACAATCAACCTGATTCACACACTCCCTTCTGAAACCTCAAAGGGCAAAAGGGACAGACAAGAGGAAACAGAAAGAGATAGCAACTCACACTGACCCAAACCTGCTTTGTCATCAAAAAACTCTGTTAAGGAATTTAATTTATCCATGAAAGTAGTAGAATCTATATGATTTGATTCTTTAGCTTTCCCTACACCCATGATATAGAAGAAATGAAGATTAGTGACCCTCACAAAAAAAAAACAAAACCGAGTTGACTTTAATTTTTTTTCCAAAAGGGTCAAGTTATATCAATATTAAGAAATATCTCATCATTTTAGAAATTTGTATCTCTTAGACAAAAATATATGTAGAAAAGTAATCTTTAACATGGATTTCCAACAATAATAAAATCCATTTTTTAATAAAGATTGAGCTTTTTTCTAATCAGGCATTACCACAGGAATGATTATAAAACATTTCAAATCTCTCAGACAATACAACTTTTTAAATTCTGAAAACTTAATTTCTTCATTTATATTAACCCAACAGGCTTTGTCTAATTATACTATAAAGATGCCACTATTTTTATAAGAATGTGCAAATACTTTTATGGTATTTAAAGATCTATAGCAGTTATACTTGAAACACAAAACAATGAGTTACTTTCTTTAAAAAAAAACTGTTCAAGCATCATGATGTAGTTATATATACATATATGATTACACACACACACATATATATAGCTATATAGTTATAGTACTACTTTTATAAATAAATTCTTTAGAAAACACAGTATCAAAGCCAGTCCAGATACAGTGATAGGTAGCACAACATAATGAAAAGTAATTTAGACCACAATTCCCAAGAAGTAGTTCATCTCAGTTTTGCCACTTAAACAGGGCTGGCTGTACAACCATCTAAGCAAGTTAACAAACTTCTCAGTCTCAGCATCTTATAAGATAGTGATGCCACTTGTCCTGACCAATTCAGAAGGTTGTAAAGATTAAATAAGAAGAGCTTACCTTGTTTTTATAAACTGTGAAGCCTTTTAAGAATGTAAGATAGGCAGTTAATAACGTTGTTGACCAATACAACATGGATCAAATGAAGAAATATCTGAAACCACAGACTTTCTGGCTTTGACAACTGAGGAAGAGACTGATTACACTCAATAAAAATTACAATTTTTTGTATTTACAAAATTACAATCAATAAATTTTGTATTTACAAAATTACAATCAATAAAAATGAAATTTTCACGTTTTGATGGTAAAAAGAATTTAATCCCTCATAAGGAAATCTTAAGTTTGCAAAATGAAATCTTAATATTTCACTCAAAAAAAATGGAAAATCAGTTAGCTTTCCATTTTTATTAACAAATAAGTGGACCGTATGTTTATAGACTGGTTTAGAGGTATCAGGAATACAAAATCTTATTGTTTTTAAGAGAACAACACTATATACAGTCTGAAAAGCCTCTCCTCCAACAAGGTGTCTACTATACATATGAATTACTTGATACAAGCAGCAACCGAAGTAACTTTGCTCAAACCTCTTCTGATTATTAATATCATGCAAAGAATAAAGTATACCCCCTATGGAGGATTAATAAAAAGACTTGGCCAAAAGTTACACAAGATGAGGCTTAAGTGAAGGGTATTTGTATTAGTATGAGGGAGGGCCCGCACTGATGAGATCACAAATCCATTCAAATTACCAAAGAAATTTTAAAATCTTACTTAGCTAACTTGACTTCTCTTTTGTCATGGTAATCCATACAGTAATCCACAGCCATACAAAAATAGAAAACTGCCCTTTATCCAAAACAAAAACATATTTTGACCTTGTTTAGTTTTCAAATGCAAAAAAAAAAAAAAGAATTTAGGAACATTCTCCAAAAATCAACAATATCACTATTTGTTTCATTAAAAACTATTCTCGGGGGGCGGCTAGGTGGTAGAGCGTTGGCCCTGGAGTCAGAAGGACCTGAGTTAGGATCCGGCCTCAGACACTTAACGAACACACAAACAAAAACCTAGCTGTGTGACCTTGGGCAAGTTACTTAACCCCAATTGCCCTCCAAAAAGCAAAAAAAAAAAAACAAAAAAACAACTATTCTCTACAGTTCTAATTCTGCATATTTGTGAACAATTAAGACACTTAATACTTTCATTTCTCTAGGGATTTTTCTTTTACTCAAAACTAAAGTTTGCTTCCAATCCACTGTTATTTTTCATTTTAGACCTTCAGAACAATTTGTCAAAGACTGAAGCCTGAAACGTGGAATGACAGAGAAATTTGGAAAAGAAAAAAGTATAGGAATTGTCTACCTGCTATTTTTTTTAAAAACACCACTAAAACATGGGGCTAACGTTTATCTGAAAGTTAAACTTTTTTTAAAAAATATATGTATCAAACCTTTGGCCCAACAATTCCACTTTTGGAAAATACCCTAAGCAAGTTTTCATAAAAACAAAGATCAACTGTCAAAATACTACATATTTGGGGATAGTGAGGTGGCCCAGTGAATACAGTACCTGCCTTGGAGTCAGGAGAACCCGAGTTCAAATTCCGCCTCAGACACTTGAAATGTTAGCTGTGTGACTTTGGGCAAGTCACTTAACCCCAATTGCCTTGCTTCTTCCCCTCCAAAAACAAACAAAAAAATACTACATATATAAATTAATACTCTAACTTCAAAGTACAAGAAACAAGTTACAGAACCTCTGTCAAAATAAGGAAGGTCTAAGTTCGGGTCTTGCATCTAACATATCCTGGTGGTGTGAAGATGAACAAATCTTTTTTTTTTTTTTTAAAGCAATTGGGGTTAAGTAACTTGCTTAAGGTTACACAGCTAGTTATTTATTTGTGGGTGCTAAGTCTCAGGCCGGAACGATCCTGGGTCCTCCCGACTCCAGGGCCGGCACTCTTGCTCACTGTGCCACCTAGCCATCCCAGAACAAGTCTTTTAAGTCAGTGGCCCCAAGCAACTCACCTAACATTGTAAATAGATTGGGAGACAATATGCCTTGGTAGAGAGAGGGAGTTTCTTCATCCAGGCTTCTCTACACCAGAGGTGTTAAACTAGCCCAAATGAGGCCCAAATCAGCTTAAAATGTAACTGGGAAATAAATAAAAATACAATACCACATAATGCTAATTTATGGTTTTCTAAGTCAGTATGTGGTCTTCAGGTATCCATTTCTATTTCAGTCTGACACCACCCCCTTTACAGCAACAAAAACAGATCTGGACCTCCCCCAAAAAGAAATAAAAACAATTTATATAATGGAATACAATGCATTTACTACAACACCATTAAAAATCATAACTATAAGGAATCAGACTTAAAGATAAACAAAAAAAACCCCAAAAGTATACACACTAACTACAACTCTCGTAAAAAGATTTATGCACATAAAGGTGAAAGAACAAGAAACAGAAGAGAATCAAGAAGCCAGTGCCTATTAAACTATTAAGGACATACCACGGAAAGACATTTACTTTTAAGTATAGTTATGTTATTTATTTGGTTTTAGCATTCTCACTTCTGTACATAAAATTTTAAAATAATTTCAGTGACTACCATTATGCCTTGTAAACAGCAGGCATTTAATGTTTGTTGAATTTAATTTCAAATTTTAAAAAGCAAGGATTATTTATTTACACAGAAATAGCCAGAGAGGAAAATGACAGGGTTCCAGAGAACTATTTTAATAAATAAACATTCACTGTCAAGTAAAAGACTACAGGAATTTAGACTTTTAAAAAGTAGCAGTTCACAAAATTTAGTTAGATGACAGCTATCTTTGATATTATATGAAAGTCTGAAATCTATACCACATAAAGCTATAGGTTCTGGATTTTCTGGCCCATTCTATTCCAGATTTTTTCAAACAACCCATACCTAGGTTTTAAGGCTATCAATGTCATTTTTCATGAAATGGAGAATGTACTTATAAATCAATACTATGCTACTATTAGAAAACATGGTAACACATGGTGCCAATGCTGGTAAAATGATTTGCTAGAGCCTGCCAAACATTTCACACACAAAAAATGCCAAATACTTAGTCACAAGAAAAATACCTCATTTTTCAGCAAAAATATATGCAAAATGATCACTTTAAGACCAGGCAAATATAATTAACTCCTAGGAAGTATCTTATTTTTGTTGTACTAGGAGTTTGTCATATTAAATATAGCTTTAAATGAGTGAGTCACTGAAGGAATTTGGAAACTTATTCTGGTTTACAAAGTTTTTCATAACAATGGCATTGTCAATTAATGTTATTTTTAAGCTAAATAAAGATCAAAACAACAAAACACCCTTATCACAGGTATAATACTACCTTTATTCCCATAACAATACAGAAATTTAAAGGTAATTACATTAAACCTAAGCCATCATCTCAGCTATTTCCCAGTCTTTACTAGAAGTTAATATAAATAAACTGCTAAATTCAAAAGGTTCCAAATCCCTCTTTTCTTCGCAATAAGAACTACATTCTTAAAATAAGTTCATTCAAAAATTCAACACAAGAGCAAGTAGGCGGCCATGAACTAATACATTTAACATAATTTCTAATACAATTTTATTTTCAAAATTTGGGTACAATATCCTAGATAAAAAAGCTAGAGTACTAGTACAAGTTGAAGACTCTGTTTCACCTCCAAATTTCCAATTTGTCATTTTCATTTCAAAAATTAAATCTCTGGGAGCTGTTATCCATCCAATTTTTACACTCCAAATAGAAAACTGAAAGTCATATTTTCGTTTTGACCCAACAAAAGGAAAAAAACTGAAAAACATACACTCATTATCCTCTAAAGCATTTTTGGTCAATTTCATGGTATAGAAATAGCTGCATAAAAAGAGATAAATATTTATATTCTCTTTGATGCATGGCATATTCTGGAAATGAATCAACTAATCAATTAAAAATGATCATTTTCTATTTCAGTCATTGTATAATCACAATTATCACCAATGCTATTATTTCACTGAATGATTTTCAGTTACTCAGAAAAAATGCATTTCCACAATTCTGGAGGTACTTTTAAATGGTGGGAAAGAATTTATTTTAAAAACGCAAGGACAAATTTCTAAAAACCTGAAGTCTGGACATGCTTGAAAACAGATGTCATTACTGAAACCCCAGTGGAAGATGATGAAGGGCTTTACTTACGTTTCAAAACAACGATCCACGTTGTCAGACATCAAAAGCAGCATACATAGCTGTTCAAGGGCTATTAGTTGCATGTCCCTTTCATCTCCCTGCCCCATCTGTAGCCATTCCAGCAATGTATCAGGGTCCACATCTGCCATGGTTTTTAAAAGCCTCTTTGCTTAAATTAAAAAGTAAAGGGAAAAAAGTCCTTAAAATGCCCAAGCCAGATCAGTGAGCATCAAAAATACATCAGCTACAATCAAATTTTTGCCGTCTCCTCCTAGGAATTAGAAAAACATTCATCAGTGTATATATATTTACAATAAAACATTTCGTTCTTCATAGTTATTCAGTATTCCTTTTCATTCACATTCAGTATTCCTTACTATACTAAATTAAAACCAGTTGTGCCAGAGAACATAAGCTGATTAAGTTGCTGCCTAACCAGAAAGCTTCTTTTGTCAGACAGTAAAACAGGCTTCAGATCCAACTATTGCTATTACCAGATACTCCAAGCCAAAAAGCAAAACAACTTTCCTTTTTCTCCTGGCACATTCAATTTTTTTTACAAAATGATCTGCAAAAGATCATCGAATTAAATTACCCCTAATCACCTCACATTTCAGAAAATTATTTCCGTTTAAGTCAGTATTTAAGTTTAAAAGCACCTTTTCCAAAGGGGTTCAATCACGTACAGCAAGATTAAAGACCTGAATAGATTCTGGAGAAGTTTTCAGGAGTTAAAAAAAGTACAGCTAAAGTAAAAGCGGATGTAAATATGTAGAACAACACAGGTTAAACCATTAACACAGTGAATCCATACTCCTCTTTTCCTCCCTCCCCCCCCACCCCAACAAGGGAAGAGGGGCAGGGGGGACGATCAAGCACAGAGCAGCACCCACCGCAACCAGCAAGTCACTTACAAATATTCTTTGTAACTGACACAAGATTTTTCTAGTCCCACGTAAGCTAACGGGGGATGCGGGGGGGGCGGGGGGGGGACTGAAACCGACAACATGTGCCTGTGTGCGCCCCTGGACGGTGCCTAACAGGATCTGGTCTTGGACTCCAGGCAGCCCGCTGAGGAGCCCCGACATCCCGTCCCTCTCCTTCTCCCCCTTCTTCTCTGCTCTTCTCACTGTCTTGGCTGTCTCCGTCACTGTCTCTGTCTCTGTCTCTGTCTCTCTCCATCCATCCCCCAAACCCAGCCTCTCTCCTCTCAGTTCTTCTCGGTCTCTGTATGTCCCTCCCCACTTTTAAGTTTAGTCCCAAGTCCTCCGAAAAGAGAGAAATAACTTCAGGAGAGAAAATGGAGAAGCCTCCCACCCACCCCCAACAACAAAAAAGGGGAGATGGAGGCAGAGAACGGGCTGGGGGAGGGGTTTTCCCCAGGACCGGGGGATTCCCCACCACTCCAGGGCCCGAGGGTCGCGATCTCGCCGGGGGCCAGGGGATGAGCCTCTTCTCAAGGACAAGGGAGCTCCCCCTGGGGCCAGGAGCCCAGAGAGAGGGCAGCCGGCTCCGGGGCAAGAAGGAAACAAAGAGTCGTGGCGGGGGCTGCCACCCTCGGCCGCCGCACTGCCTATCCCCAGGGCCCGGCCAGAGCACCTGATCCTGGCTCCAGAGCTCCGCTTCCCCGCCCACCTCGGGGAACCAAAGCCGCCCTGCTCACGACCGACCAGCCCGTCCTCGCAGCCGCAGGACCCCGGCCCGGCCTCCCCCGGCCCCTGCCCGGGTTCCCTCTCCCGTCCGCCCCGTACCAGGCCGCGGGCGGAGCCAGGCCCGGCTTCGATCCTCGAGTTCGCGGAAAGCCGAAGGCCGCGCAGGTCGAGCCGGGCAGGCGCCGCAGGAAAAGCCCCGCCCTTCGTGCTTCTCTTCCTCCTGAGGGGGGCTCGGTGACAGCGGAAGCGAGCGGCCGAGCGCGCACCAGCCCCAGGCGGCGGCAGCCCCGGCAGGGTCCGTCCCCCCGCGGACACGCGGCTGGCTCCTCGGGCCCCGCTGCTCAGAGGCCCGCGCTGGGGCGGCGGCGGCGACGGCGGCGGGAGCAGCGGGGGGAGCCCGCGTCCATCGTGCTCCGGGAGGGGGCCGAGGGGGAGGGAGGGAGAGAGGAGGAGGGAGCGACACCGGAGCCAGGAAACCACCGAGCGAGCGACAACCGGACTTGCCGAGCCCAGCGGAGGCGGAGCCGCTTCTGAATCACCCGGACGGCGGCGACTCCCACAGGCGGCCACCTGGGGCGCTGCGGAGACTTGCTCCCGCCCGCACACTGCTCCCTTCCGACAACCACTGAGCCAACCGGCCGGCGACGCCGCACTGCGTTTGCTATCTCCGCCCGAGTGGAATTGTAGCTACTCTCGTTTCTTCCCTTGTCTCTCTGGGTTTCTCCCCTCGAGGTGGACTCACTCTGGAGTCTTCCCTAACGTTTCACTCCGCGCACATTTATTCCAATGGCCCCTTTTCTTTTTGCTATGAAGGAAAAAAACGGGGGTGGGGCACTGACGGATGGCAGGCGGATAGTGTAGCGAAAAGGAAAGGTTACCAAAAAAGGGGGAAAAGAAGGAGGAAAAGTCATTGAAAAAAATCAGTCCACATGACAGGCAGTATGCTAAATCCTGGAGGCTTGAAGAGAGGCAAAAGACACTCCCTGCCCTCAGAGAGCTTACAATCCAACGGGAGAGACGTCACGCAAACAAATATATACAAAGTAACCTACACACAGGATAAATGGAAAGGTCTGCAGTAATGCAGAGAGCAGAAGTAAAGCCACAGGCTGAATTCATTTACCCTTGAAAAGCCAGCTGTACATAAGGGAGATCTTCGGGGTCTTGGGCAGGTTTCTTTCTATTTTGCTTTGTATATAGAAAGGCCCATTTTATTTGGTCTTAAGAATAAAAATAATTTAAAAAAAGAAACACTAGCAGGACCTTAATATATATTTTTTTAAAGCAAGCTTTAGAGAAGAGACCTTCAGTTTCATAGAGAATCCTATTTTTCTGAGATATGTGTGTGGATATGTGTGCATATATACACATATGGAAAAGCCCATTTGTTTGTTTTGTTTTGTTTTTAAGCTTGAAATAATCTTTTTTTAAGGCTTCCTCTGCGGCCTCCCTGTTCCTAGTCTTCTCTCTTTCCCTTCTTAGTTCTCTTCACAGGGGCCAAAAGGGTTTTTTTCAATGTATTTTCCTTCCAAAAAGTGTCTTCTGTGACTGGCACAGTGATTAGTCCTGAATGACAGAGGGGAAAGGTTAAAGATAAGCTCCTCCACTTCTTCCTCATTATGCCCACACACACACACACACACACACACACACACACACACACACACACACACACACACACACACTGCCAGATCAAGACCAAAAATCTCACCAAACTGGATCTACAGAGCTCTGTGAGCAAGCACTTTTCCTCTCAGGCCTGAGCAGGGAAGGAAACCCATGTCCCAAACTGTGGGATTAAGATGTGAATTATTTTTTCAGAAGCCTTTTGCTTTATTCTCATAAAGAACAGCTACCTACTCAAAAGGAATTTTATGTACTTTAGGGTGCCATAATCTGAAATATATAATTGTGCCTTCCTTTATTTTATAATTTAGTTTAGGGGCAGCTAGGTGGTACAGTGAATAGAGCACAGGCCCTGGAGTCAGGAGGACCTGAGTTCAAATCCAACTTAAGATACTTAACACTTAATAGCCATGTGACCATGGGCAAGTCACTTAACACCAATTGTCCTGCCCTCCCCCTTCCAAAATAAAAAAGGAAAAAAAAATAGTTTAAAAGGGGGGGGAAATGTTATCCCAATTAACCCTATGGGATCATAGATCTATGAGGGGCTTCAAAAGTCACCTAATCCAGTCCATTTTCTACAATGAGAAAATTGACCCCTGTGATGATACCAGCTCTATGTGGCAGAGCTGGGATTCCAACTGAGGTGTGGCTCAGAGGTAGGGTGATTTCATCTTTTTTTTTTTTTTGTAACCCTAGCTCCTATCACAATGCATTGCACAGTTGGTACTCCATAAATGTTCATTGAGTTAAAAAAAAAACACCAATCTATCTCTTCTCTGCTTCTTAGATTACTGCAACTGTTTACCAGATTTTTAAATAAGGAAAAGGCTCAACAGTCACAGACCCTAATTTAGGATAAATACACAGGTAACTTTTCTAAATAAGATAAAATAATAAATAAGATAAAACATTTCTTTAACTAATTTAGGATGACACCTAGGAGACCAGGTGACAAGGATTACATTCACTAGTAACAACCAGAATACAAATAGATTATCACTGGAATGAGATTGGAATCCACCAGCATTATGAGGAAAATTTCCATGTAAGAGGTAGGCCTTGAAGGATGACTAGGATTTGAATAGACAATGGGAAGAACTTGAGGAATGACTAGAAAATAGAAGTTATCATGGGATGTTGCAGGGAAGTTGTGAGGATGTGAGGCACTTTGCAAATCTTAAAAGAGCTATATAAATGCCAATTATTGTGATTATTATCATTACCCTACAGTCACCAGGCTTCCAGTCTGGTGATGACTGCATTCCCTGAGCTTTCAACCGAATTCCTGCTGAGATCACGCAATGTTTATAGAGCACCAGCATACCCTGGTGTGCTGGTTAATGTTTAAGAAAGGAGGAGAGTGAGACATATGCACATACATACACACACACACATACACATATACACACACTATATACATATATACATGTACATACATATGTATGTGTATACATATATATGTACACACACACTTCCAAGTTTAATCTGCATTTTTAATACTTTCTTAAGTCTAGGTAATTAACGAAACAGTGTCAAGCCCCAATTTGTAGCAATTGCTGATTTCTGAGGTGGAAATGCTCACACTCAAAATTTAACAATGGGCTTTCCCAGTTAGAACTAGTTCCAACACACCCCTGGATGTTGGGCTTACAATAAGAAGACCAGCCTGATTTGTGTTAGAGAATTCTGAGATGTAAGGTAAGAGTGAAACTGGATTAAGAAGGAACTCAAACCCAAACTGAAGTGTTCAAACTTGAAGAGTTAATAGGACAAAGCTTTAGGATCTTAAATAGAGAGGGACAAGATAAAGAAACAATTGGGACACCAATTAATCTTTTGAAAATAAGGTGATGGGAGATTGGATGGCAGGGAGCAGAAAGGAGAATTGAATGCAGGGGTGAAGCAGTTAGAAATCAAAAATTATTTCAAGGTTGAGTGTGAGAGAATGATGGTGCCATTTAACAGGAATAAAAATAAAATTAGGAAAGGAAGTCTATATAACCATTGCACAAATGCTAGAGGTTTTACTGAAAATTGTAGTCTATAAGCTGGTGATTCTTTTTTGGCCCTCTGGAATCACTCATTTAAGCTCTTGTCTAAATAGCCAAAGCAAGTTTATTTATTAACCATCTGGGGAAAATGACTAAACACCACAATTGAAAAGAAATGTATTATTCTATCCAAACAGTCATAAACAGTTTTGTATACATGATTTACATTAGTACTGTTACTGACCTGGAGTCAGGCCTCTATATTAGACCCCTCAAGATCAGCTATTAATCCATGGGCTAATCAGCACATTTTGATTTTTCCTCTAGGATGCCCAGTATTACACGAGAAAGATCTATTCTAGGTTTTCCAATAAACTTTATATAATAAAGACAGTGACATGTTTCACTTTGACTAGTGAATTCCCTCCATCACTTAACAGCATTCATATTTGTACGGACCTATAATAATGGAAGAGATTAAGAAGATTAATATCCATGCATGGATATTAATTCTAAAAGTTGTAGACTAAAGTAGTCTTTAGAAAGGATCCAGTAGGAAAAAAAAAAGTCTTAATATAATCCTGTGACATATCAGAGCAAAGCAGCCTTAAAATTGGTGTGGGGAGAAGGGAATATTATTTAAACAAGATTAGTGTAAGTTGAGAAAAATTCAATCACAAAAGTACCTATCAAAGCATACCTTCTCAGAAGTGTAATATACTGCCTTCAGCTTTCTATAGGGGAAGGGAAAGAACCAAAGAGAAGGGAAAAATAAGTTTCACCCTCTTGATAAGTTTAATGGCAAACACTTATTGAGTACTGACTGTGTGCAAAGCACCCTTCTAGGGAAAAATACAAGTTCAAATAAATCTCAGTTACTGCCATTACATAGAAATTCCAATCTTACATTTTCTCAATGAAAAGACTGTTTTGCTTAATTATATGTATAATGTCTCATATTATCTACTTTGAATATATTTGGTGTTTAGTTTTCTGAATAGATGTTGTATGTCCTCAGTAGAATGTAAGCTCTTTGGGAACAAGAACTACCTTTTCATTTTCTCCTTTTTTGGGGGGGTTTTTTGCCACAGTTTTTAATAGTACTTTTCACATAAAACATTCATAAATGTTTTGTGAATTGAACTGAAGATACTTTGATACTTCAAAGTTCCAATATTTTGGTTATCAAGGGCACTATCTCCACCAAAGCAGATTGCAACAACTTCATATCTCATAGAAATTCTTCCTAAATTGCTATGACTGAGGAAAAAAAAGTTATTGCCCACTGGCCAACTTTTTGGTTATAGTCTTCTCCAGACTTACCTAAGTTAGTCCTTCGATAACCAACAAATGATCCTTCACTATATTTTTTTTTTTTTGCAGGGCAATTGGGGTCGAGGTCACACAGCTAGTTTTTGTGTTAAGTGTCTGAGGCTGGATTTGAACTCAGGTCCTCCTGACTCCAGGGTTGGTGCTCTATTCACTGCGCCACCTAGCCGCCTCATCCTTCACTATTTTTAACCAAGTACAAGATTGTACTTACCAATTCCTGGCTGGTTAAGGCCTGCCAGAGTTGATACTCTGACATGGATAAAACTCAGGGTCACTACATGCCACAGATGAGTCATTAAAATAAGACTTTAGTAAAAAGAATGGAAAGGCACTATTTTTTTTAATCTAATAAATATGTCCAGATTTCCATGCCTTCTTTTCTTCATTCCACCCTATTATTAATTGCTTCATATTCCTGATAAGACATGGTTCTCAGTATATAGGATTTAAATTGATGCTATTTGTGAGCTTACAACCTCAAATACCACTGATGTAGGTAGACATATGTTCATAAAAGGTATACAAAAACACAACTACCAAGCCATTTTTTATGCAGTTTCAACAATGCACTGTCTGAAAGATGGTTTGGAATAGGAAAAAGAGTTGAGGAGTGGGTATCATCAGATAGTGATACCACATCCCTCTCCATTTAGAAAGTGTTCCTGGAATGAGAAGGTAAAAGAATCATAAGTGTTCCTTATAGGATTTTAAGGGAAGACCTTTGAAGAATCATGTTCTAAGACTGCCTGAGAGAAATATTTCTTAGCTAAACAACAATCTCCTCTTCCCCACAGTCTATAGAAAGAGATGGCATGCTTGTCATTTGCTGTGTACTGACAATAATATTCAAGTGATTAAGCCCATTTTCTCTAGGTATGGCATTATTAAATAGTTTGTATAACAGCAACTTCATTCTCTTTGGGCAGAACAAGAGAAAGCAATACCTAATTCTTTATCCTGGCCCTCTGGCATCAAAAGTCTAATGTTCACCTAGATTTTACAATCTGAACCTATCTGCTGCTCAAGACCCCTTCAAGAATTTCTCTTCAAACTTTTTTCACTGAAATATTACAGGACAAGGAGATTAGAATCAATACCTAAATTTCACCAATAATGTATACCCTGGAGGATAAAAAAAATTCTCTTCCATTTTCTAATTTTATGGTTAAAAAATAATCTAGATTCTTTTATCTGAACCTTAAGAGATCTTTATCATCTTTAATAGCACCTACCTCCCAGGATCATATGAGATAATATTTGTAAAGCATTTAGTACAGTTCCCAGCCTAGAGTGGGTTCTTTATAAATGCTAACTATTATTGTTGTCATAGATAACAGAAGAATAACATAAACAGAAATATTTGACTAGCTGGGTTAGAAAAATCATAGGCTTCTTCATCAAACCAAGAACAGATGCTGAGTGAAAGTCAAACTCGAAGTTTGACAGTTCAACTCTGTATTGCTCCAGAAGAGACCATAGAGGAGGAGGATCAGTGGGGGTTACATGGAATAACGAACAGCACACTGCACTTAGGATCAAGACCTGAGTTCAAATCCTGCCTCAAACACTCACAAATTGTGAAATCTCAGCAAGTCTTAATCTTTCTCAGCCCCAGTTCCCTCCTTTGCAAAACAGAGATAAAAGTAGTGTCTGCTCCACAAGATAACATATGTAAAGTGCTTTGCAAATCTTAACCTTAAAAAAATAATATTTTGGGGGCGGCTAGGTGGCACAGTGAGTAAAGCGTCGGCCCTGGAGTCAGAAGGACCTGAGTTCAGATCCGGCCTCAGACACTTAACGCATACACAAATAAAAACCTAGCCGTGTGACCTTGGGCAAGTTACTTAACCCCAATTGCCCTCCAAAAGGCAAAAAAAAAAAATAGCTTTAATATGCTAGCTATTTTTACCACCAGTGTCTATCAGTCACAGCTAGAATCCCTCCAACCAGAGACAGGTGAAGATTACAACATTTCTTTCTACTCATATTCAAATTCCTACTTTGTACATCTTAGCCTGTGCTTTAAAACCCCAATGTAGCACAAAACTAAAACTACAGAATTTGTATCTGCTATTGCCCTAGTGTTTTGTTTTGTTTTTTTTCCCATGCTGTTATCCTGGGCAATTGATCTAAGAGAGAGGCCTGTGGGCCTCCAGTCAGAAAAATCAAGATTCTATTCCTGGCTTTCTGCCCACTCACTCATTGTTATGACCTAAATTACGCTTTTCAGTTACTTTCTAGGCTTCAGTTGCCTTAGCCATTAAACAAACAAGATGATAGCATTTGCCACCAGAAAGTGCAGCTTCCCCAAAATAAGCTATGACTGAAAGACTCAAATATTAGCAACATTTCAGTGGATATGATTGTTACAAATTATTTCTTCTGCTGTAGCTGCAGCCAACCGCCAATTTCCAGAAGAAAGTCAATTACAACCATTATGATCATATAAATTAGAGATCAAACACAAAAATTTCCCATTCAACCATCCTGCCATGTTCTCCCACTTAGAAGTCCCTTACCAAAGTTTGTTGAATTGAATTGAACGTATCCCTTCGGAAAAAAAAGGAAATGTATTCTCCAGATTACTGTAGAAACTTGAGTTGTGGCATTCACTACAAGCATTAAAATGGCACTGCCTTCCTGTTTTCAAAAAGTTCCATAGATTCCTCCCCCCTCCCCACATTGGTCTATAAGATAAAACATAAATAATATTATCTTCTAATCATATAGTGATTTCTCAATAAGTGGTTTTTCATTCTTTCATTCAAATAGTTCATCATCAGGTACTTTTAGGAATCTGACCCAGTATGGAGACTAGAAAGAACACCTAAAGCATATTCAGAGTAGATCTAACGTTTCTATCTCCAGTTTCTTTTTTTTTCCAGTTTCTTATTTACCTAGTTGTGAAACCTTTCTTTAACTAGTGTTTTCCGAGCAAGAAAATAATCAGTCACTTTAGAGGTGACATGAACAAGTCTAATATTGGTTTTAAAGGAAAAGACACCTTAGTTTTCAACATGCATCTCTCTTTAACAACCATTAAGGCTATTGCCCCTTCCTCCAATACTTTTGAACAATAATATGTAACAGAGTGGAGGGAAATGGCCTCTAGAACCCTATCTAGGAAAATGACTTAGAGGCTAATACTTAACTTGTCTCCTTTGTCCATTTGCTTTGGTTGTAGCATAGAGACCTGTTACTCCTAATGGCACAATTCAGTTTAGGGCACTGGTGATTCATTAATCAAAGGGCGGACTTTGGCACTTGGCTCCTCCCTCAGAGGGATGCTTAGCCACATTCAGGTTATGCAAGTGGCAAGTGGTTCTGACAATAATCATTCTGGGCTTTTCATTGGAAGAGCTGGAGGAAGTTGGTAGCCTGAGACCTGGTGGGTTTAATTCAGTCCTGAATGCCAGAGGCCTCATCCTAGGGATCTTAATTTGCTCTTTTTTTTTTTAACTTAAAAAATGAGCAGATTATAACTTGATTAACTATTGCATATCTCATTTGTTTTCCTTTTGCTGTAGGAAGGCATGAGCTGCTCTTGCTAGTTTTTCTGTATTTGAAAAACAGATTTGGGGCAGCTAGGTGGCACAGTGAATAGAGCACCGATCTTGGAGTCAGGAAGACCGGAGTTCAAATCCAGCCTTAGACACTTGACACACTTACTAGCCATGTGACCTTGGGCAAGTCACTTAATCCCAATTGCCTTGCCTTCCTCCCTCAAAAAAAAAAAAACCAACAGATTCTCATTGGACCTTATGACCACAGGAAGATATAACATTTTTCAGTTCTTTTCTCTCTTCTCTAACCTGATTCCAAGTGAATGTTTTGTGTTTTCCTTACAGTAGCTCCCTTTCCTTTAACTAGGTTCCATAATTACCTATGGTTTTCACATTAGCCTTCCTATAATACTGTGTACTTAATGAAGAAAGGAGAATTTTAAAATAACAAATTGGATTATATATGCTAAATATCCCAAAGGTTTTTTTATTTTATTTATTTATTTATTTTTGCTTTTTGGAGGGCAATTGGGATTAAGTAACTTGCCCAAGGTCACATGGCTAGGTTTTTGTTTGTGTGAGTTAAGCGTCTGAGGTCGGATCTGAACTCAGGTCCTTCTGACTCCAGTGCTCTACTCACTGCACCACCTAGCTGCCCCCAAAGGTTTTTTTAAAGACTAACAAATTTTTTTTTCATAAGAAAAACTGGGATCTCAGTTCCTCCAGGAAAAAAACATAAAACTTTTCTTTATGGGTTAGTTTCTTTTGGCCAAACACATGCTTTATTATAACATTTATGAGATTGTAATAGAATGTTCATTTATGGGAAAATCTTTTTCCCTGACTGCCTTCACATGAAACTTCACTTTAGAGATGGTGGGAAAATGTTCCCAGAACAGGGATTTACTTGTTATTGATGGAGTAGTGTTTATTAAACTTTTTTCATAAAATTTATTGAAGTACTGATTATTTTGTCCCCCCTAGTTCTGAAAAAAAAGTCTTTAAAAAGAATAGGTTTATTTGCCACTCTAATTAATTCGTTTCTGTGTTTTCAATTTCTCCACAATAGAGATTAAAGTACAGATTTGGACCCTCATCTGTTCTCCACTTCTTTCATAGAGATCCTCTCCCCTACCCCCACACTTGGCCAGGTTACACAACACAAGGAAGCCTGGAACACAATGTCTACTGCTGATGTTACTAAAAGTAAGAAGCAGTGTTTACACTCTTGGCTACCGGCATAGAGAGGAAGGCTGGAGTCGAATGTAAAACTCGGTGTTGCTCATTCCCTGGCAAATATATTGTGCAATATGTTGCATTGGGCAATGTGTGAAAGGTTGCCTAACACACATAACCCCAATGTTATGATTACTCATCTTACTGCTGTGATGTCTGTGTGTGTGACTGAGATACTGTAGGTGTTTGGGAATCAAAGTACATGCTGGTCAAGGAGAACAGCCAAAAAAAAAAAAAACAAAACCCCACCCCAAACAGTTGGCAAACAGTTAAGTACCACCACAAAACTTTCTTTCTTTGAGGAACCCTGGCAGAAAGACAGATGACTGAGGGACTTCTGAAAATAAA
Organism: Gymnobelideus leadbeateri; assembly: GCA_011680675.1. Taxonomy (NCBI): domain Eukaryota; kingdom Metazoa; phylum Chordata; class Mammalia; order Diprotodontia; family Petauridae; genus Gymnobelideus; species Gymnobelideus leadbeateri. The sequence continues at coordinate 86,068 of WOXC01010516.1, forward strand.
ATGTGATTTCCTGATGTTCTAGTATTTGCCATGAAACTTTTCCACTTAGAAACATTCCATTAGACACCCAGAGGTAGTTTGAGTTCTTGTTATCTGCACTGTATAGCATAGCTAAATGAAGGTTAACTATTGTTGACCGGTGGTTCAGTTGAAAAAAAAATGGTGGACTCCTATTACTTTAGGTTGCTAGGCTGGATTTAGTTCAATTTACCATACATTAAGCATCTGCTCTGTCAAGGTATCCCAAGATTTGGCCAAAGACAAGGAAAATATAGTTCCTGCCCTCAAAGAGCTTAGGTCCCCTTCCAGGGATACAACTACTTACACAATTAAATAAATATAAGAAAATTTGAAAAGGGAAAACATTAATTATAAAAAAATTTCCCCAAGATTTGCCCCATCTATCATACACATGTGGACATACACATATATACATCTATCTATGTGTATGTCCATATATGTGTTTATATATGTAAATATATATAATATTTGGGCCTTACAATTCTGTAAGCAAGGTACTACTATCTTCTTTTTACAGACAAGGAAACTGAGGCTTAGATAGGTGGATGACATGCCCATGATCACATAGCTGGTAAGTGTCAAAGGTAGAATTTGAACATAAATTTCCCCTGATTTCAACTCCTTTGCTATTTCTACTATGCTGCCTGCATAACAACCAAAGGGAATCAGGAAAAGACTCCATCAAAGTTCAAAAGAGCCACAAATAAGATGGACTGTTTTGTTACTATCATATCCAATTTTTTTTTTTTTGGAGGGCAATTGGGGTTAAGTAACTTGCCCAAGGTCACACGGCTAGGTTTTTGTTTGTGTGTGCGTTAAGTGTCTGAGGTCGGATCTGAACTCAGGTCCTTCTGACTCCAGGGTCAACGCTCTACTTACTGTGCCACCTAGCCACCCCAATCATATCCAATTTTTAAAATCACCTCAAAAAATTATGTAACTGAAGTTCAGAGTTTCATATAGAATCTTCTTTTTCTACTCTGTATATTGAATTATTTTTGTTTGTTAAAAGTCAGTTCATAATAAAAATAAAATTTAAATGTAGCACTCCCTCAGCAACTACTTTAGCATTCTTGAAGAGGATGGCCTCCCATCTACAAGAAGGTGTCCACCAAGCCAGGTCATCCTAGCAGCAGACATGTCCTAGGAGTTGTTTGCATAGGGTAACAATAAAATATCTAATTGGCAGTCTTGAAAACTGCTCTATATTCTGCTAAGATCCTTTTGATTATACCTGAGAACCTTCCTCCCAAAGAAAAAAATAGTCTATACTTCTATAAGGATTCACCATTCCCCCCACCACTACCATATTTAAGTCCTGCTTAAGCATTAAAACACTTTTTAAGAGTAAAATCTCCTTCCCTCAAAAAAATTGGCATTTCTCTTCACTTAACATATTAATGTGTCTTTCCTGGTGTCATTGCTTCCTTGCCAACATAGTCACCTTCCTTTGGACTGCTTGCTTCTACTCTCTCCTCTTTCCAATTCACCCTCCACACAACTGCCAAATTGCTTTTCCTAAAACATAGATTTAACCACATCCCTTCCCTACTCAAAAATCTTCAATGACTCTTTATTGTTTCTAGAATACAATACTTTCAATCAAGCATTTAAAGCCCTCTACAGTCTTATTTCATGTTATTGCCGGCAACAAACTCTCTACTTCTTTGAAACTGGCCTGATATCCAATTCCTGTATCAGATACTCCATCAAACACCTTTGTACTTTCACACAGGTGAATTGCCACATCTGCAACACCCTCTTTCCTCATCCCTAGCTTCCTTCAAAACACACTCAGGTACTACCTTCCATACAAGATCTTCTCTCACTACATTACCCTTCCGACCATTTATATATACTATCTCCTTAAAATTACACAGTATTTCTTTGTATTTACTTATGTTGTATCTCTCAGTAAGCTTGTGGAGGACAGATACAGTTTTCATTTTTTTGTCTTTGTATCTTAAATATAGCAAATATTTAATAAACATGACTGAATTCTTCCTTACCTGACCCTAGAGAGTCAGGTCAGTTAGAATAATCTGCCCATTTTGCAAAAAGAAAAACAGAGGTTTCAGGCAATTAAAACATTTGTCTACAATATGACCACAAAGGAGCTTGTAATATAAGGGTAGTACTCATATTAAAAATGCTCTCTTTTGAGGTGGCTAGTTGGCACAATGGATAGAGCACAGGCCCTGGAGTCGGGAAGACCTGAGTTCAAATCCAGCCTCAGAAACTTAACATTGGCCATGTGACCTTGGGCAAGTCACTTAACTCCAATTGCCCAGCCTTCCCACTTCCAAAAAGCTAAAAAAAAAAAAATGCTTTCTTTTAGATTAGTCATTAGCAATGCCAAGTTTTAATTCAGTCACTCCATGCTATGTGTCCTTAAGGGTACCTTTTATTCTAGAAAACAACGTGGTACAGTAGAAAAAGTTCTGGAACTAGAGTCAGAGGTAGCTGTGTTTGAATATTCCTCTAACACTCATTAGATGCATGATTCTGAGGAAGTCACTTAACCTAGTTGAACCTCAAGTTCTTCATCTGTGAAATGGGGGTAATAATACCTATAGTATCTCTTAATGGATTTTTCTGGATTAGAATCTTTTAAACCTTACATATTTTTATTAATAATAATCACAGCTGGGATGTATATTTTTTAATTTTTTAAAAATTTGCAAAGAAAATTTGTATATTTTTAAGATTTGCAAAGTTTTATATATGTTAACTATATAATATATTAATTTTTATATATGCCCTCTGAGGGATTCAAGGGACAGGAGGAAGGGATTTCCCTTGGGCTTGGAACTCCCCACTTAAAATAGATTGAAGTGGAGGAAGGGGTCATGGGTAGGTATAAGGTTGGTCTAAAGCCTGAAGTCACAACTACCAGCTGTCCACTCATCTCTAAGAGTCCTGTTTTCTGAAGTTGTTTTAATATATTTCAAATGGCATAGGGTTGGGGAAGATGAAGCTTGGGGATCCCCCTAGACTTGGGAGGGAAGGAGGTGAGCTTTTTTTTTTTACATGGGCTTTTTTTTTTCCAACCTATCCCTATTGCCTACTCTATTGGGGCCTTTGGAGTCATACCTTCTCTGTCTCCCCAAGAGGCTTTTTGAGCAAAGTCCTCTCCCTTTTTCCTGTATCTTTTGATTCCAACTTGTAAATAAAGAAAATATTATTCAAATTGAAAAAAAAGAAGATGCTGTTATTATTCTCTTTTACAGATGATGAAACTGAAGCACAAAGAGGTGATTCACTTGGGTCTTACAACTAATAAGTGTCTGACAAAGACTATGAACTTAGGTCTTCCTGACTCAAAGTCCTTCACTCTATCCACTACACCATGCCTTATGTGAAAGGAGAAGGGTGTATAGGGAACCATTTTCCCCAAGGAACAATTCTGATTTTATTTCTAGGGGAATTCATTTCTATCCCCAGCCCCCAATATAATAGCCTGCTTACCAGATTTTGGTCCTTCACTCAAAAATTCGCATTTCTCTTCACCGGCATTTCTTTCCTAGTATTTTCCTGAGGTTTTACCAGAAGATTGACCTTCATTCAACCTTACCACACCCCAGGGAGTCAATTAATTCAGAATTAACCATCCCCTTTTGCAGATGAAGACATACATGCCAGATATTTAAGATCTTTGTCCATGATATGTCAATGAAGGACGTTATAATAGGAGAATGGTATGCAGGTCAGTGCAGCCTTTTAGATGAGACATTGGCCATCTCCCAGAGCTGGAGTACTGACTCCTAATTTAATCACTTCCTGCTGTGTGTGAGAGGCAGCATGGTATATTGTATAGAGTATTGGCCTAAGAGCCAGAAAGGCTCGGGTTTAAGCTCTACTTCTGACACATGCTTGCCGATGTGATTGTGGTCACTTAATTTCTTAGTGTTCTAGGCAATTCTCAAAGGCTTTAAGTTACTGACAAGGCTCTCACAGATCCAGTCCCTCTCCTTGTTCCAGAGTATGACAGGACTCTTATTCTACAAGAAGGATGTGTAGAGAGGACAGCAAGGGAATAATAGGACCATGGCATTAGAAGCAGAAAGGATTTCAGGGACCATGTAGCCCATCCCCTCATTTTTTTTGGAGGGCAATTTGGGTTTAAGTGACTTGCCCAAAGTCACAGGCTAGTAATTGTGTCAAGTGTCTGAGGCCAGATTTGAACTCAGGTCCTCCTGACTCCAGGGCTGGTGCTCTATTCACTGTGCAGCCTAGCCACCCCTGCCCATCCCCTCATTTTACAGATGAGAAAATGAAGACCTGGAAAGTTTAAGTGACGTATCCAAAGTGACACAAGTTCTAAGTAATAGAAGCACAATCCAACCTTAAGTTTTCTGACACTTCAAATCCAAAAATGGTCATGGAAAACCAGTAGAAGCTTCTGGGATGTAAAAAGATGCTAGGGAAAGGAGCAGGAAGCATATATGCTGCTTGCTACACATTTTTCATGCCATCTTTGTCCTTCATGGCATATACTGCCAACTACCATAGACATCTATATCTTAGAAGCCTTCAACTATCAGATGGGAAACAAGGGATCCCACCAAAAGTGATCAGCCTCACCATAGCAAGAGTTTGGGTGGGGGAAAGTCAATAATTAGTAAGGAAAGAGAAAATCATCATCAAGGCAAGGAAAAATTAAATAATGTTAGGGGAAGTGGGGCTAGGAGAGAATTATCAAAAACAGTCTGAAAAAATTAGGAAAATACCCATGTCCTTCTTCAAGTTCACCATCAATTACTACACTATAGTATGCAATCCCGACAAGCAAAACTGCCCTCAAATCTTGCCTCTGATACATACTGACTGTGTGATAGGACAAGTCATTTAATATCCCAGTGCTGTAAGCAATTCTCTAACATTATGGAGTAACCTGCATTAGTAAAGGCCATTTCCTCACCTAGGAAATCTTAGGGCATCCCCATTCCTATCCTATAGGCTAGCCAGAGCCCAAGAGTATTAGTAGCAATAGTTACTAATGGGGAAAACATGGGAAAGTCTAAAAATTTACCTAGAATATGTGTTTGGACAATTTTTTAAAATTAACATTCATCTCATGGAAAACAGAGAAAAGTACAGTTCCTTCTGTCATCTGGGGGTGACAGGAGGCAAAACACCTAATCCTACAATGGATGTGTATCAAGACTGTCTCCTTATAATAGTTAAAATGCAAAATAAACAGGACAAAAGAAGACACAGCATCTGCATTTCAATTTCATGGGTCCTTAGATAACTATAGTGAGAACCCATACAGAGACTATCTTGATTAGATACTATCTATCAATGAAAAAAATAACAATAACAACTGGCTCTTTAAGGTTTGCAAAGCTCTTTACAAATATTTCCTTATTTTATCTTTGCAATAGCCCTGGAGGGTAGGTGCTATTTTTATCCTCGTTTTACAGATGAGGAAACTGAGGTAGACAGGCTAAGTGACTTGCCCAGGGTCACATAACTAGTGTCTGAAGCAGGACTTGAATTTAGATCTTCCTGACCACAAGTCTAACACTCTCTATACTGTGGTACATAGCTGCCCAAATACTCAAAAGCCTGCTATCTTCTAGGCATTGTGTCAAGTGGGGGACATGATACAGTTCAACCAAGAATTCTTAAATGCTTGCTATGTGGTAGACATTGTGCTGTGAATTGTGTGGAGGCACTACTGTATAAGAGAGCTTTTGACACATATCCAAAGCACCTGAGATGGAAGAGTCCACACAGAAGACGTCAGGGACCTACTTCTGGAAGAAGACATTCTGTATTGTCCTACCATGTGGGTGGGAGTAGCCTTTTTGTGTTGTCTATATAGATGGAACTGAGCTACATCTTTAAATTCACCTGACTGAGGCACAATTGCTCTCTGTTTCCAGGGGCATCCAGGGATGAAGGTCTCATTCTTTCATAAAAGGGATATCATGCAGTCAGCTAGGCAAGGAAGAACCACCTTCCCCTTCTCCTTAGATTCTACAGTCCTGAGAAACAAACTTGGGACTTAGGGCTATATCATTTTTCCTTTTTAGTTTCAGGTGCAGGGATGAGGCCTCCTGACCCAGGAGTTCAAGCCATGGGAATCTTGGATGAATGTGATTCCAGGACAAATGTTGCCACCCACCCAACTGGGAAACACTGAGAAGTCAGAGTCCTTGAGCCCAGGCATTGGGCTTGGAATTTAGTGTCACCAATGGTAAGTGCTGATCGAGGTTTTGAGGAAAATGATTGTATGTTGAGCATTGATCTAACTTTGTAATATATATTGCTTTATAAAAGTTAATCTGACTATTGAGTTGTTACGTGGAACTGGGATACTGGGACCCCTAAAACTGGGGAAACACAAGTGGTGGGCACTTGAGTCAATGGCAGTGATGAGAAACTACCATCCGAAGGGTGTTCAGTCCCTAGGGTACTGAAAAGTCCTAGGGGAGAATGAAATGTAATATATCTGGCCTTCAAGCAGTGGAGTTGAGAGGCAGAGTAATCACCGGTACATCTGGATCTCCAAAATGTTTTAAGAAGATAAGAACACAAAGAATGAACATTTGACTTGATAACACTTGCTATAAGGTGCCCTCAAGAAATCAAGGAAAAAAGGGTTCATAAGCTTTCTATAGAGAAGCATACAGTAGGTTATTGCTTCAATGAGCTTATAATTTAGTGGGTAAACTATAACCACATGAAATATTAAAAAACAAAATAAGAGTTAACTAATAAACAACAACAAAAATTAATTTAATTGCAAAGGGCTCACATCCAAATTATTGCCTAAATCTTTTGCCTTTGACCCAGATTAGGAAAGTTAGCTTCAAGCAAGGTGTGTGTGTGTGTGTGCGTGTGTGTGTGTGTGTGTGTGTGTGTGTGTTTATATATGTGTGTATATATAATACATATTTACATGTCAAAATTAGGGAATGATTGCCCAGATCTTCATCCCCTTGGGATAGAAGACTAAGTTTCAGGTCAATAAACTATTCACCTTACTCAATTCTATTGCATACCAGACTACACCACTTAAATTAATACATACACAGTTAATGCTCTTGGATTTTGCTCACTGAAACTATGATTATTTTTTAAAAGCATATAGAAGACACAAACAGCAATTTAAATATCCAGGGTGGGTGAGGTCATGAAGATCTTTTGCCTCCTAAAGGTTAGACACACAAAAAAGACCTTCTTAGTCATGCTTGATTTTTCAAACAGTTGTATCCCTGGGGAAATTGATGAAAAGTATAGGGCAGTTTGACTAATTGCTTTCTTACTGTAGTAAGTGTGTGGAGATGATTTGGATTCAACTAGCATTGTTTTTTTCTGGGAAGGTAACCTATGGCATATTTATTAGGGAAATGAATAAGAGTACTGGATGAACTGGTATGGATGGGTTACTATCTTTTTTTAAAACTTTTAATTAATTATTATTTAATTTATTTTTAGCTTTCAGCATTCACTTTATAAGATTTTGAGTTCTAAATTTTCCCCCTCCCTACCCTATCCCCTCTCCAAGACAGCATTCACTCTGATATAGGATATACATGTGCAACCATATTAAACATATTTCTACATTAGTCATGTTGTGAAAGAAGAATCAGAACAAAAGGGGAAAACCACAAGAAAGAAAAAAGAGAGAGAAAAAATAGTATGCTTTAATCATATTCAGACTCCATAGTTCTTTCTCTGGATGTGGATAGCATTTTCCATCATGAATCTTTGGGAATTGTTTTAGATCATTGCATTACTGAGAAGAAGTAAGTCAATCAAAGTTGGTCATTGTACAATATTGCTGTTACTATGCACAGTGTTCTCCTGGTTCTGCTCCCTTCACTCATCAGTTCGTGTAAGTATTTCCAAGTTTTTCAGAAATCTGCCTGCTCCTCATTTCTTATGGAACAATAGTATTTCATTACATTCACATACCACAACTTGTTCAACCATTCCCTAATTGATGGGCATCTTCTCAATTTCCAATTCTTGGCCACCACAAAAAATATTGCTATAAATATTTTTGTACATGTAGTCTTTTTCCCATTTTTATGATCTCTTTGGGATATAGACCTAGCAGTGGTATTGCGTGATCAAAGGGTGTGCACAATTTTTTAAGCCTTTGGGCATATCAACTAGCATTTATTAAATACCTACTATGTACTAGACAATAAAAAATATACACAATAACACATATAATTATGGTGGGAAAATCTGATAATGGGGCAATCACAAATGACCTCATGTAGAAGTTGTGCTTGAACTGAGTACTGAAGGAATGAAAAGAGGTGAAAATGGAATATATTACAGTCATGGGGGACAACCTGTGCAAAGTCTTAGAAACAGAGATGAAACATCCTATACAAAGAGCATGAAGTTGGATTTCCAATGTGCTCTGCCCCACACAAATTTCAATCAATGTGAAATGGAGCTCCGAACAACTTTGGAGCCACAGCACCCACAGAACGGCACAGAGAAGCTAACCTCCTGCTGAGGACAGCCCAGCAGCCCTGCAGGGAGCGGCCAGCGCAGCACTCTGAGAGCATGCAGCACAGCACACTGGGAACCGACAGCACAGCCCACAGAGCAGAGCCCAGGTCCGAGGTTTTAGCCCCAGGGCGGCCGGGCCTTCAGCCAGCTGGTGGAACCCCAGAACACCAGCAATTGTGGCGATTCCAGAATTATCAGCACAGATATGCCTAGGACAAAGTGAGAGGTTAGTGCCCTATGGACTTTGGGACCAGTATTTGGGGAACACATGGCTTCCTCCCCTGGGGGCAAAAAGCTGCTGAAGAAACAGCTGCACAGAAGCCATTTTGCAGTGTCAGTAGTGGCTCTAGCTCCTGGTCTGCGAACAGTAGGAAGATCCAGCAATCAGTCTGGGGGTTAATCGCTTTTGCTTTAAACTGCCTGGATCTGGATTGTGGTCTGGGGGGAAGTTTGGGGTGGGTATCCAACTTGCCAGAGTGGGTGGAGGCTTTACAGAGGCCACCCAACTGGCGGAAGCTGTGAAGACCCCACATTTGGGCAGAAGCTCCCCTGTCTGGTGGCAGAGTCCTACTGTGGCAACAAGCCCAAAAATCAAGTAATTAAGTGGCAACATGCCTAGGCAAATAAAACAAAATAAACAGAAAAGTTCAACATTGGACTGCTATTTTAGGGGCAAAGAGGCTCAAAGCATGGAGGAGGACTGTGAGGTCAGAACTCCTGCACCAAAAGCCCCAAATGAAAATACAAGCTGGCTACAGGCCATAGAGGACCTTAAGAAGCAGATAAGAGAAGTGGGGGAAAATTTGGGAAGAGAAATGGAAAAGATGCAAGAAAAGTATGAAATGACAGTCAACAGCCTGACTGAGGAAAATAACACCTTAAAAAATAAACTAACTCAAATGGCAAAAGAGGCTCAGAAAGGCAATAAGGAGAAGAATGCCTTAAAAAGTTGAATTTGCCAGATGGAAAAAGAATCTCAAAAGCTCACTGAGGAGATTCATTCCTTCAGAGTTAGACTGGAGCAAATGGAAGCTAGTGACTTTATGAGAAATCAAGATGCTGTTAAGCAGATCCAAACAAATGAAAGATTAGAAGGCAATGTGAAATATCTCATGGGAAAAACCACTGACCTGGAAAATAGATCCAGGAGAGATAATTTAAAAATTGTTGGACTACCTGAAAGCCATGATCAAAGAAAGAACCTAGAAATCACCCTTCAAGAAATTCTCAAGGAAAACTGCCCTGATGTTTTAGATCCAGAGGGCAAAATAGAGGTTGAAAGAATCCACAGATCACCTCCTGAAAAAGATCCCAAAAAGAAAACTCCCAGGAATATTATAGCCAGGTTCCAGAATCCCCAGATCAAGGATAAAATACTACAAGCAGCCAGGAAGAAACAATTTCAATATTGTGGAAACACAATCAGAATAGCACAGGACCTGGCAGCTTCTACACTGAGGGATAGAAGGGCATGGAATATGATATTCCAGAGGGCAAAAGAGCTGGGAATGAACCCAAGGGTCACCTACCCAGCAAAACTGAGTATCTTGTTTCAGGGGAAAATATGGTCATTCAGTGGAATAGAGGACTTTCAAGCATTCTTGATGAAAAAACCAGAGTTGAATAGAAAATTTGACATTTAGACACAAGAAGCAAGAGATGCTTGAGAAGGTAATTGGGGAAAAGAAATCAAAAGGAACTTATCAAAGTTGGACTATTTACAGTCCTACATGGAAAAACAATAACTGTGTTTGATGAAAAAAAAAAGAGCATGAAGTTGGCCAATTTGGCTGAAATGTAGACTGGGGGCAGGGAGGTGGAGAGGGAGAGGGAGCACACAATCACCTGGAAAGATCAGTTGGAGTCAGACTCTGAAGGGATATAAATGACAGCATAGCAGGTATTTTATGGTAAAGATAATAGATAACAAACATGTTCTCCCCTTCTCCCTAATTGAAAAAATAAGACCCCAACCCTTATATCTCATAGTCAAAGTCAAATAAAACATATTTGCACATTAGCCATGTCTTGAAATATATGTCTCATTCTCCATTTTGAGTTTATCAGTTTTCTAGCAGGAAGTGGATCTCTTGCTTTAGGAGACAGTAATGGGAAATTATAAAAGAAAAATTAGGTTAATCTGATTATGTAAAAATGAGAGCTTCTTGTACCACAAAAAAGGAACATCTAGAATAAGAAGGAAAGAAACAAACTAGGAGAGATAGCCTTGCATCAGAAACTTCTGGGCCAAGTCTGACAGAATGGAACCAATGCAGATTTATCAGAGTAAAAGTATTTATCCAGTTGACAAATGGTCAAACAATGTTGTTGCTGTTCAGTCATTCAGTCTCTTAGTGATCCTACGGGCCAGACCCTTCTGTCCTCCATTATCTCCCAAAGTCTGTAAATACTGTCCATGGGGTTTTCTTGGTAAAGATACTGGAATAGTTTGCTATTTCCTTCTCCAGTGGATCACCTTTTGTAAGAACTCTCCACTATGACATGTACATCTTGAGTAACCCTGCATGGCATACATAGCTCATGGCTTCACTAAGCTACAGAGTTCCTCTGTCACAAGAAGGAAGTGATCCAGGAGTGGAGATCAAAGGAAATTCTTAGAAGAAATAAATGATCAAGAGCTCAGCCAAAAAAAGTTCAAAATTTTTAATAATAAAAAAATGAAAATTAAGACAATTGTGATTCTACTCAACCACCATCAAATGAAAGATGACAAAATGTAATGCTAATGTGGATGTGGCACAAAAAAAAAAAAGAAAGATAACTGTTACACTGCTGGTGGGATTATGAATTTATCTAACCTTTTTAAATAAAGCAATATGGAATTGTACAATAAAAAATACCAAAATGTGTATATCCAATGATCTCACTACTGAAACTACCACAAGGATGATACTGATGGGAAAAATAGCTATCTGCACAAAAATATTCTTAGCAGTAGTATTTACAATAACAAAAAACCTGGAAACCCAGCGGGGGGGGGGGGGATGAGGGGGGTTTGGGAGCCATTGTTTCAGAATAACTGTAGAAATGATGAAATATGAATGCAATGGATTATTACTTAAGAATGATTGATATGACAAATTCAAAGAAACAGGAAATTTATGATGAAGAGTGAAGAAAGCAGAAACTAAAGAGCAATATACAATTGACTACAAACAAGTAGTTAAAAACAGCAATGTCTTATAGAAAATCTGTAGTTCATTGAGAGATTAGCAAATTCTCAATAATTGATTTATACTGAAAAAAAAAACCAACAAAACCTCATAGGAGACAAATGTCAACAAAAATGCCAAAGTATTTTCCCCTCTATGTTTTGCCTAAAGGTGTTTTATTTTAACTTCCTTTGTCAAATAAAGCCATTCAAATATATGAGAAAGAGCATAAGAAAAACTAAACAAAAAAATCAAGTGAAGACAAACAAAAAACAAGGTATTATAAATGATTAATGTATGTGTAATTTCTTTTAATTATCAATTGTTAACTCCACCTTAAAAGGTGTGTACCTTCATTGGTCTTTTACTGCTGATCATTTTGCTTCCAATTCCTAATCAACCAATTCTGTTTTCTTCATCTTGTAAAATGGTCCCAACCATTTTATGACAAATATTTTCTCAAAAACTACCTGTAACTACTTATTAACTAAAGAAAATAGATTTTTTCCAGTCCTCATCCTCCTTTACTTCCATGAAGTACAGTGGATAGAGAGCCAGGCTTGGAATTATGAAGACCTGAGTTCAAATCCTGCCTCAAACACTTACTAGCTGTGTAACCCTGGGCAAAGTCATTTAATCCCTGATGGCCTCAGTTTATTCATATTTAAAATGAGGATGGAGGTGAGGATTTATCTATGATTTTGTGATCCTATATGGACATGTTAATCAACTTTTCTTTCAGGATACTTTCTTCTCCTTTTCTTCAGAGATACCAGTCAATCATTGTCTTCTCTTGTTATTGAGGATGATATTGATGGGAGTTGTTTCAGTCATGTCTAACTGTTCATGGCCTCATTTAGGGTTTTCTTTTTTTTTTCTATTAAAAAATCAAGGCCAGCTTACGTTATTCCTGTTTAGTATTTTGAATCCTAGAGTCTTCCTTTGAAGTTATGGAACTTGGTGGCTGGCATAGAGGGTAGGGGAATCACATACCTGCTTTTCCTTGCTTTCTTTATTGCTCATGCAGATGACACTGTTTTCTTACCTGCATTGTGCTCTTACAGTATGGAGTAAACCCCTTCATGGAGTTTAGAACTAGAAGGCCCTGAAGCAGCTAGGTGGTGCCTAGAGTCAAACTGAGTTCAAATCCAACCTTGAACACTTGCTGAAAGCTGTGTGGCCCAGGGCAAATCACTTAACTTCTGCATGCCTCATTTTCTTCAACCATAAAAGGAGGATAATAATAACACCTACCTCCCAGGGTTGTTTTGAAGATTCAGTGATATAATTTTGTAGAACAGTGCCTGGAACATTGTAGGCACCATATAAATGCTATTGTTATTAATCTAACAGTGTCACAGTGTCAGGGACCAGGTCCTTCTGGTCTGCACACAATACATAATTAATTAACATCTAGTTATTGTAATTACTCATGTTTCTATAGAGATTTGCAAAATATTTTTTTCTCACAATAGCCCTGTGAGATATAGGATATGAATTCTATCATCCCCTTTTTACAGAACAGGGAACTAATGCTCAAAGAGGCTTAGAGATTTGCCTGTGGTCTCATTATTAGTAAGTGTAGCAGGCAGGATTCACATCCAGGCCTCCTTTGTCCAAATCCAGTACACTTTCTACCACTCCACACTCTATCCCCTGTTGTCATTGTTTTTTATTGTTGCTGCTATTGTTGAGTGCCCATAGAAACTAAGACCTGGACCCAGGCTCCTGGGAGATTCTCTAGGCCTCCAGTGTCTCCAGTACCCACATGTCCTGAATGCTGCCACTTCTTTTGCTTGATATATTGCTGTTTTCTGTCCAGGAGTGTGCTATATTAACCATCAAAGCTGGTTAATATAGCTTAAGTAGAGCTAGAGCCAAATGCATCCTAAGCAGATCCATGACTATCAGAAAGGAAGCCTTGGGGGAAAGTGGTGGGGTTTCAGACCTGATGGTGGCCAAGGTCTCACCAGCTCTGGTTGTAGGATCTGTGATGACAGTGATGGAAAAAGGAATATAAGGGAGACAACAAGAGCAGAAAGAGGAAAAGGAGGCCATGGTGACAACACAAAAAGGATGAGAAAGAAGAAGGGCTGGACTGGGGCAGCTCCAAGAGTCACCAATGAGTGAAGATGACTGTAAACAGAGATGGTAGAGAAGAAGAGATGGACCTGGAGAAAATCATCCCAGCTCTATCAAGAGCCAATATGGCAGGGAGAACGTAGCATGGTTGAGGCATAGGGAGGAGGACAACAATAGAGATAGAATATAAGTGCTGCCTTGTGTGCTATGCAGGAGATCCACTGAGAACATTCCTAACATGTTGGATCTTGAACTAATTGCATCACTGCTTTTACCCTGGAATTTTGTTTTTAATTGCTAAATTTGCTTTTATACAGTAAACAAATATAATAAAAAACAAAACACCCACAAAATACATTATCTGAAAATGGCTAAGTAAAGCAATATACCCATATGATAATATGATTAACTTGATAATTTTGTAGTTACAGTAGGTTTAAAAGAAGACCGGACTTCAGCTGTAACAAATTAGTACAAACACTGCCTTTGTATTTGGCCTCAGATTTTTAACATTTTTATTTTTGTAGGTTAATGTCTTTTACATAATTATAGTCATTCTGTTCTCTCAGTTCTTCTTTCTTCATGACATCATTTCATACAAGTCTGTCTGTATTTCTTTGTATTCTTCCTGTTTGTCATTCCTTACAAATGAATAATAATCCATTACATTCAGTTAACACAATTGGCTCGGCCATTCCCTAATTATTGGGCATATTTATAGTCCCAACTTTTTTCTATTATAAATAGTACTACTTTTGCCCTGGTATTAAAAAGAGCCAGATAATGCAATGGGGCTGAAAATATGTAGGTTAGAAAGAAAGAACATAAGGCAAAAGTAGTCAGAGTGAGTTCAGGGGAGAAACTTGTTAAGGATTTGAAACATGGTGCAGTTAGGGAGAATAAAGCATATGGGCAGAAAGATTAGGAGTAGGAATCCCTGAGTTCTAGTCTCTCTTTAGCTCATTATTTGCTGTATGACTTTGAGACAGTATTTTAGTTTATCTCCCTGAGCTTCAGTTTCCTCCAGAAAACAACAGCAAGTTAAATAGCAAGGCATTAATTGAGACAGAATATAAACATAAAGAACAAGGGAGAAATAAAACAAAAGAATTTTTTTTTTTGCTTTTTTGGAGGGCAATTGGGGTTAAGTAACTTGCCCAAGGTCACGGGGCTATGTTTTTGTTTGTGTGTGTGTTAAGTGTCTGAGGTGAGATCTGAACTCAGGTCCTTCTGATTCCAGGGCCTATGCTCTACTCACTGTGCCACCTAGCCGCCCCTAAAAGAATAATTTTTAATCTCTATAAATAAAACAAGTGCTCTTTTCCACAGATTCCCATGTTAGTGGGGTGGGCAACGATCCCTGGACACATGGTCTGACATGAGTAGGGGTTGTGTTTTGACTAGAATAACTCCTACAGTTCAATCTTCTGACAAATGTCTGTATCTCCCTGCTTCGTAGTTGTACCCCTCATAATTTTCTTGGCTTGGCCCTAAATTTCCCTTTATTGTTGCCATTCTGTTCCACCTTCACAGCTTTCACCTGCTACAATAGCTTTTTTTTTTTCTCCAAGGGAGAACACAGAGAGGGAATGGTTACTGTTCTTTTGTGAGGCGGCCTGGAAACTAGTTTCCTTCAAGCTGCAGCTCAAATGCTACCTTCTGTCTCAAACCTTTTCTAGTCCCCTAAGCTCCTAATGTGATCCTCTCCAAGGTCACTGTGTATCTGTTCTGCATATGTATGGTATCCTCTCCTTAGACTAGATACCATCATCTTGACTTCCCTGTTACAATGTAAGCTCCTTACATTCGGAGACAGGGCAAAGATAGTTTTGTTTTTGTATCCTTAGTGCCTTGCACAGGGCCTAGTCATAATAGGCCATTTGACACAATTGATTACATTCTCCTTCTTAGTATTCCCTCCTTGATAGGTTTTTGTTACATTGTTATCTTCTGGTTCTCCTACATATCCAACTGTTTCTTTTCAGTCTTACTTGTTAAGTGCTGGAGTCTACCAACTTGCTACCCCCAAGCACTCTTTTCTTTTCCCTATATACTCACTTACTTGTAGAACTCATCATCTCCCATGGTGCTAGTTATAATCTTTATGTAGATTATGCCCAAATATAGACATCTAGTCATAGTCTCTTTCCTGAGCTCTAGCCCCATATCACCAAATTCCTTTTGGATGTGTTGAAGTGGATATCAAACAGGAATCTCAGATTAAACATGTTCAAAGCAGAACTTATTATCTTTCTCTAACCCCTTCTCCCCTTCCTAACTTCTCTGTTATTGTCAAGGGCACTATTATCCTCCCAGTCACTCAATTCTAAAACCTCAATGTCACCCTTAACTCCTCACTCACTTACCCTATGTAGTCAAACTATTGCCAAATTTCTGGGCTATTTCTCCTTTTCCCAAGTTGCACTCCAATTCATAGGTAGGATGCCTAGAGTACAGCTGCTGACCCCAGAATTCTACAACTAAAACCATAGTTATAGCTCCTGAGCCCCCACCTGTTTGCTTTCTATGATCTATCAGTTAGAATAGTAGTGTCAAGCTCACATAGAAATGGGGACCCCCAGTTAATACATATGGGTCACCCACATATTCACTTAGTTTTAAAATGTAATATTATCTATGTCAGGAGTGTTGTGGTGGTGGCTGCCTCCTGTTTGACACCTCTGAGTTAGCAGACACAATTAGCTTTCAGCAAAGGCATTTACTATGATGGCAGTTGGTCAGCCAATAAACATTTAAACATCTAAGTGACAGTCACTGTGCTAAGTTGGGGAGACAAAAGACAGTTCTTGCCCTCAAGGAGCTTATAATCTCCTGGCGTAGTAAGTAATTATTGAACATTTTTCTCCCATAATCCTAAACATATTACCCTTAAATACACACAGAATCCATGAGAAGAGAGGGTTCAGACTTAGAATATAATGGTATTGAGGCACATATGGAGAATATGTGTGTGACAAAGATAAATGACAAATCCTGGAACTATAGAGCCTGGAAATCTTCCCCTCTCTTCATAGAACCTTCAAGCATCTCCTCTGGGTGCAGTATATCTGCTGGGTATGTCCCTCTGATGGGTACCCAGAGTCTGCTCTTCCTCACAGATCAACTTCCAGTTGCTAGGGCTGGCTCTCTCTTGACTTCATAGCTTTCTCTCTTCTTTGCTGTCAGGGATCTTGCTTTTTAAGCATGCTTCTTCTTTCAGGGCCATCACCAGTCATCTTGACCTATGTCTTGCCATTGGACTCTAGGGGAAAGAGTGAGGCTGTTGACTTTGCACAGCCCTGCCTCACTTAAATCCAATTCACTTGTAAGTCATCACCCTCCTGATGTTATTGGTCCTCTTTGAGAATGAAAGGTGAACAACCACAACAATCTTTCTTCCTTCAAATGACTTTTTTTCTTTATTTGTAGCTATCTCCAGTGTGTTCTTTCAATTGTCTCAGACCTTGTTGAACTCTTGAACTGGTTGGAGTGATTCTTCCTGGCCAAGTCTTTTCTAGATGTCATGGTCAATGGGAAGAGGGAAAGACAGATTCTTTCCTACCCCATCCCAATATGGTCTCCTCTACAAAGTGCTCTTGAACTAAAAAACTATCTATTAAAGATGGATCAAGTTTATCCTCCACCAGTCAATGGGATTGCCCCTTCCCATATGTTTAGAGAAAGGTGTTCACACTTCATAAAGGTATCTGGGTATAGATGATTCCTTATAGTGTAATACCTTATAAACAGTTTGCAATTATATTGGGGTGGGGGGGAGTGTTGAAAAATGAACTCCCCTATACTTGTTGGACTTGCTGCTGAACTAGATGTTTTCTATGGTCCCTTTTAGTTTAAACATTCTATGATACTATATGATTAATTTGAAGGAAGCACAATCTCTCTATATAAATAGGCATAGCTGTACTTTTGTAATGGTAATGTATTTTGGAGCTCTGTTGTGCCTCTGCTGGGAGAAGCAGGAATGGGAAGAAAGGAATGAGACAGACAAGAGACAGGCCAAAGGACAGCAAAGAGGTTAACTTTGAACTCTTGGTTGGTTTCTTGACCTTTTACTCATTCATTTCACCAAGCAATTATCAAATATTTATAGAACAGTTTGTTGTAGAGAAGAGAGTGCTGGCCTTGGATTCAGGAAGACTTGGGTTTAAGACCTTCCTCTGATGTGTAGTAGCTGTATCTCTTACTATAGGCTGAATCTGCATCAGGAAAGGAATTTTTTACAGAGGAGTTTCACTACACATATGAAATCATAGGCTCACAGACTTAGAATTGGAAGGGAGTTTAAAATCCATTTAGTCTAGGGATTTTTAAAATCATTTTTGGTGTATCCTAGACCCTTTTGACAGTCTAGGCCCATGAGCCTCTTCTAAGCCTAATGTTTCAAATGCATAAAATAAAAATCATAGGGAAATGAAGGAAACCAGTTACATTGAAATATAGTTTTCAGAATTAAAAAAAAAAAAGTTCATGGGGACAGCAATGTGGTACAGTGGATAGAGAACCTGCCCTGGAGTCAGGAAGACTTCAAATCCTTCCTCAGACACTTACTAGTTATATGACCCTAGGCAAATTACTTAACCTTACTTGCTTCAAAAAAAAGTTCATGATCCCCAAGTTAAGAACTCTGATCTAATAGAGTCTTCTCATTTTAGGATGAAGAAATAGAGGACCTTGGGGTGGCTAGGTGGCACAGTGAGTAGAGCGTTGGCCCTGGAGTCAGAAGGACCTGAGTTCAGGTCGGGCCTCAGATACTTAATGCAACACAAACAAAAACCTAGCCGTGTGACCTTGGGCAAGTTACTTAACCCCAATTGCCCTCCAAAAAAAAAAAGAAAAAAGAAATAAAGGACCAGAAGCCAGTTGATTTGCCCAGGATCACAGAGGTAGTAAATCATACAAATGGTTAAATAGCATTTCGAAGTCAGGTCCTCTGACTCCAAATCCAGGGCACTTTTCATATTCTGTCTTAAGTCCTAGCGATCCAAAGACAAAAGCAAAACAGCTTCTACCTATGAGGAGCTTACATTTTTCTAGGAGTAGGATGAGGCATCAATCAGTCAGTCAGTAAACAATTATCAAGTACCTACTATGTGCCACAC
The DNA here is from genome assembly GCA_011680675.1 of Gymnobelideus leadbeateri. Classification (NCBI taxonomy): domain Eukaryota; kingdom Metazoa; phylum Chordata; class Mammalia; order Diprotodontia; family Petauridae; genus Gymnobelideus; species Gymnobelideus leadbeateri. The sequence goes on from WOXC01010516.1 coordinate 104,948, forward strand.
ACCACGCTAAGAACTCAGGATACAAAGATAATTTTACCCCAAGGATAGTTGGAAAAATTTATTTAGGAAAAAATGAACTCTTTCTAAGTTGTATGACCCTAACAGAAACCATAGGTAGCCATTTTACAGAACAAATTATAAAGTGGGAGGGATAGTAGTACACGCTCGCGAGTGTGTGTGTGTGTGTGTGTGTGTGTGTGTGTGTGTGTGTGTGTGCGCGCGCGCGCGCGCTCGCGCCCACGCACGCGAGTGAAGTGGAGTGTAGACTATTCAAAAGCAGTCTGGTACTAGCAAAGAATGTCTTGAAGAAGTAAGGGAGACACCCTCTGGGGGAGACAATTTAGGTTAGTAATTTAGGTTAGTAAACTTCCTCCTTCTAATTATAGGAGGAAAGAGCTGATTCTTTAGTGTGATTATAATGCTGAGTACCTCATGTATACTTTAGCAAGAACAGGATATCCTGACTTAAATAATAAAGGCTGAAATGTGAAACCTAAAGATTGGAAGGGACTCCTGCTGCTTTCCCTGTTACCTGAACTAACAACTCTAGTCAGAAACAAGATTTAGGTTGTGATACATACACTGCAGACTCCTCAGATGATTATAAGGAGAGAAACCCGGAAGAACAGGCCTGATGGGCTATGAGGTGGCCCAGAGCCTGACCTAACCCCACATGCACCAGGGTCCTGACTCACCAGGATGTCTCATTTAGCTGTACAAGCTGCTGTGTGGTTTCTTAATATCTTATCATGCAGTTATGTCTCCTTACTCACTGTGTCTATGGAAGAAGGGTCGGCTACAGCTGCCTCTCTCAGCCTGAAACTTTGGTCTAGGATGAGAACTAATATGCTGTGTCCCTCCTGGATCTGAATGTGTTTCCTGTACACAGTTTTGCTACTAATCATCACTGTCTGTCATGCATTAGCATGACTCTCCTCTGGAGAGCTATAGAACTGGAGAACAGAATTCCAGCCCATTACCCAGGTGTAAGGATGAAGTACCCATGGTGCCCAGGCACAAAGAGTTTAGGGATGTGTGTGTATGTGTGTGTGTGTGTGTGTGTGTGTGTGTGTGTGTGTGTGTGTGTGTGCCCACAGGAGTGCTGGTGCTTGCCAGCAAAGCAAACCAATTCAGAGGCAAATCATTTGTATTGTGTTAAGTAAAGGTCCCCATATACCAGCCAAACAAAATATACTAGGATGATTTCTATACTATGACCCACAAATAATGCAGTGAATTGCAAGACATTCAACAAAGTGTTACAGCCCCATTCACTGTCCTCATTCCTTCTGTGACTTCTGCCTCTGTTAGTTCATCAGCGGAGCAAGGAGTCACATAGAGCTAGAAGAGACTTTAATGGCCATAAATCCACCACCCTCATTTTGTGGATGAGAAGACTGAGGCAAAGAGAGATTGAGCCACTCATCAGAGATCACCCAACAAATAATTGCCCGAGGCAGGAGTTGAAATCAGGTATTTCAAAGTTCAGCACTCTATCCCAGTCCATAATCTTTTTCAAGCCCTGATTTCCAGAGTAATTAAGCATCATGTCATAATGCATAAAACTCTGGATTTGGAGTCAGGAGGACCTGGGTTCAAATCCCACCATTCATAAAGCATGCTGCCCACCTTCTGACAGAGAGATGATGCACTCAGGGACCGAATAAGAGGCATATTTTTTGGACATGGCCAACTTGCAAATTTATTTTGCTTTACTTTGTATATTTGCTACAAGAGCTTTCTTTTTGTTCCTTTATTTTAATGTGGGTGAGAGCTGAGAGACAGATAAAATAAATTTTTGTTCATTAAAAAATTAATTAAATGTTAACAAAGAATTCTGTCTTATTGGCCACATCCAACTTGTTTTGATTGTGTATATGTGTTATAAGGGCTTCCTTTTTCTTTTTTTTTCTCTTTGTCTTTTAATGGAAAGAAGGTGGAAGAGAGAGAAAATATATTGTTGTAATCAAGAAATAAATTAAAGGTTAAAAAGATTTCCTCAGGGTAAGGAAGCATATTATACAAATACTAATAGCAGCACTTTTTGTTGTAGCAAACAACTAAAGACAAAGTGGATGCCTATCAGTTGGAGAATGGCTGAACAAGTTGTGATATATGAATGTTATGGAATATTATTATGCTGTAAGATACAGTGAATATGATAAATTCAGAGAAATCTGGGAAGACTGGTATAAACTGACAGAATTAAATAAGAATAACCAGAACAATTTGTACTATGACAATAATAAGGTAAAGGAAAATAGCACCAATAGACTTTAGAACTCTGATCAACATAGTGACCAGTCACGTCTTCAGAAGACTGGTAATAAAGCATGTTTCCAATATCTTTGCAGAGAATTGATGGCCTAGAGATACAGAATGAGGTAGATATTTTCTTAGGAAAAAAAATCAATGTGTTGATTTCTTTTGCTTGATCAAACCTGCTGCTGATATGGGCCTCTTGACCTATTATCCTACTCCAGGAATGCTTTTGGAGACTTCTGGGGGTGGAGGGATAGAACTAAGACCTGTGACTAGAAAATAAGTCATGCCCAGTGGGAGGAATCAGGGAAGGGCTGGACAAGATAGATGACACCCATGTTCCAAAGATAGGGGCCAGAAGAGAGGGAATTCAGCCAGAAGTTGGCAATTCAGCCAGAATTCTTTTCACCTTATATGAAAAATCCTTCTCAGACATGTTGCTACAACAATAAAAAAATAAAATAATAATAAAAGAAGAATCCTACTTTGGTCTCTTACTTTGGGAATTTATTTATCTATAAAATGGGAATAATAATAGCACCTGCCTCACAAGGTAGTTGTGAGGAGCAGATGAAATAATGTAACATATGGTGTTTTATAAATCTTAGAGCCCTATAAAATGTAAGCTAGTTTCAGTCCTTCATAGGTCTCATGGATCAGCCTCCTCTCTCTAACAAAGGAGAAAAGAAGGAAAGATCTCACTTGATGCCCCTTCCTCCAAGGAAGGAAGAAAAAGGAGTGGGAGGAGGGGGTGTTATAAATCCATTCATGGACAAATAAATCAACTAAATTAAAAGGGATGGAGGAGCCTATAAAACCCTCATAACTTTGTCCTCACCTCCTAGGCATCATAAGTATTTTAATGTCTTCAGACAATACAATCAATGGAATGATTTAATATATTAATGCTTACTACTTGGATCTCAGTAGCTTGACAGATTAGGGATTAAAGTACAACACTAGAAGCAGAATCTTTCTAAACATACCCAGTTGGTGTGATTTTCCAGGTTAGGGTCCTAAAAAAGAAGGGTCTTTTTTTTTTAAACTTTTTTGGGGTTCTTTTCTGGAGGAGGTGGTGAGTGATAAGACCAGAGGCAGCTCAATAGAGTAGATAAAATGTTGGGTCTGGAGCAGGAAGACCTAGGTGTGTATCTCATCTCGGATACTAGCTGGGTGATTGGTGGTCAAATCACTTAGCCTCTCCTCTATAAAATGGAGATAATGCCTGTGGTATCTACCTCAAAGGATTGTTCTGATGCTCAAATGAGATAATATATATAAAGCTCTTTGAAGATCTGAAGGCGTTATATGAATAAGTCTTAACACGGGGTAGACATATAATTGGGAATATGTTGTTCAGTTTTTTCAGACTCTTCATGACCCCATTTGAGATTTTCTTGGCAGAGATATTGGAGTGGTTTGCCATTTCCTTCTCCAGCTCATTTCACAGGTGAAGAAACTGAGGCAAACAGGGTTAAATGACTTGCCCAGGGTCACCTATCTAGTAAGTGTCCAAGGTCAGATTTTAAGTCAGGAAGAGTCTTCCTAACTCCAGGTCTGGCACTCCATCCACTGTGTCAGGTACTCCAACATGACCCCTGCTCTGTACCTACACAGCCACTGAAGAGGTTACCCATAAAGAGGGTTAAGGTTGCTCTGGAGACCCCAAAATACCAACATGCTCGGTCCTACCAAATGAATTTGACTCAAGTCTTCTCAGCCAAACAAAAGTAAAGTTTATTAAAAATTCACTTGTATTGGACACAGAGAAGGTCTGTGCTAGGTCATTCTATGGTGTTCTCACATACATGGAGGGAAAATGGGATCTTATGTACAGAAAGTTGTGGGAGGAATCTAGGGGTGGTCTAGAGGAGGAGTTTGGGGAGGGTCTTCAGGAAGAGTTAAAGAGGTCAGTGAGTGATTAAGGGGGGGGAGGCCACCTGGAGAATACAGACAATGGTGGGCTAGGCCAATTCAAAGGTGGATTGGTATTTTGATTGGCTCAAGGGTGGTCTAATAACACAGGTTTGGGCCCAGCCACAGTGTAAGGCTTATGGCCTCATGCAAATGCCTCATCAAATGGGAGGATTTAATCAGAGTTCAAAGGGGGTTCAATCAGAGCCTGTACCTCAAGGACTCAAGGAGAGCTCAAGGGGGCTCCCAGAGCCTATACCTCATCAGCCACCATCCTAGTTCAAGCCTTTATCACCCCTCACCTGGACTATTGCAATAGTCTTTTAAAGGGAAGGCACCCTGCCTCAACTCTTTCCCTACTCAAGTCTTTCCAGTACATAGCCTTCAAAATGATTTTCAGAGGTCTGTCATCTCTTACCCCTAGAATTAAATATAAAGTCTTCTATTGGGCATTTAAAGCTCTTTGACTTGTCCCTTTACTATTGGCTCCATTTCTGCCTCCTTGCTATTCCACATGGCATTCCATTTCCTGTTTCCAGATCTTGCACTGGCAGAAGCCCATCCTTAGAACTCTCCATTCTCACCTGCACCTCTCAGGATTCACTTAAAGTTACTAATGATGTACTCATTGCCACCTTCATCTGGAGGTCTTTTCTGTTTCTCCCAACTGTTAGTGCCTTTCCCTCAGAGGCTATTTCTATTTACTCTTATATGGACCTATTATAGAATGTAATGTCCTTGAGGGCAAGGCCTGGTTTTGCTTTTTCTTTGATACTGTAGTGCTTGGCAGGGTGCTAGGCAAATAGTAAGTGATTAGTAAATTCTTATTGATTGAAAGGGAATTTAAGGGCCATCTAGAACAAGTCTCTCATTTTATTAAAATTAAAGTTTTATTGATAACTTTTATTTGAGCATTATAGTCATTTCTGGATGTACTACTTCTCCATTACCAACCCAATGAGTCTTGCCTGGTAATAAAGATAGTTAAGCAAAATCAAGCAAGGCATTAACTCATCTGGTGGCTAATACAACAGTTTTTAATCATAGTTCCCTGTCTCTCAAAGTCATTCAGGAGATGTATTTCCTCAATTCTTCTCCTAAGCCAAGATAGGTCATCACAGCTATTTAGCATTTGGCTTAGGTTTAGTGTTCGGGTCAGAAACTCTTCCATGGCATCTTTCCATATAGAGGATTTCTGAGAGCCTTCTTCCCAGAGTGTGCAGATGATGTGTAAAGGAAGTACCTGGGAGAGACTATAGACCAACTATAGACATTCTGTAACTGGTTCTGGTCTGCTAACAACTTGGAGAATGGGAATCTCTTTAATTGACTACAGAGACATATGGAAGACCTAGTGGACTTGAGCTACAGGCTCTGGGAACCCCCTTGAACTCTGATTGAATATTCCCATTTCATGAAGCATTTGCCTGAGACTATAAGCCTAGTTTATAGCTTAGCCCAAACCTCTGTTACTAGCCTAGCCCTCCATAGTCCAGCTACCCCCAAGCTTAATCCTCCCCAAACCCTTAAACTAGCCTAGCCCTCCTTTTTCTGTCATCTCCAGGTAGCCTTCAGCTACTTCCCACCCTTAATTACTCATTGACCTCATTAACTCCTCCTGAAGACCCTCCCCAAACTTCTCCTCTAGACCACCCCTAGATTCTTCCCACAACCTTTTTGTATATCAGACCATCTTGTCTCCAAGAGATGCCTGAGAATTTTCTAGTACAGACTCACTCTCTGTGTCAGATGATTTTGGCCCATTTGTCCAGTACAAGCATCACAGACACTGAGTCTACCCATCATGGCGAATTTTTAATAAACTTTGCTTTTCTATGGCTGAGAGAAGACTTGAGTCTAATTCATTTGGCAGGACCCGGCATATTGGTATTTTGGGATCTTGAGCACAAAACCCCTAACCTCTGACCTCTACAGATTCCCACCATGTTTCTTTAAACATTTGCTAACACACTACTGTATTATTTTATTGTCTGAGCTCAACAGAAGTGTAGTAGAAAATTTAGGGAATAAAGTTATCACTACGGTGATAATAACTGGAATTTAAATAGCACTTTAAGACTTACTAAATGATGTCCTTTAGCCTCAAGATACCCAGAATTTAGTTCCCTTATTTCTCAAAGCAGTCTGGGAAATGGACTCCTCCAAAAGACTTTAGGGGGAGGTGTGGTCAATGATTTTTTGCAGTTGTAGTTTCACTTCAGATGGGAAACCTCAATGAGTAGAACTTTGATTTAACTACTTGAAAATTGCACTTGCTACTAGCATCTGACCAGTGCTCATCCCTTGTCTGACCACTCCAAGTTCTGGCTTGACTTGCCTTATCTCTCCCAGCTGCAAACATCTTCCTGTGACTGGTTTATCTTGTCTCTCCTTTTTCATGGTCAAGAACCTTGGGAGAGAGCTCTGGGGAAGCATATTAAAAACCTCTTCTTTAGATCAACCAAAAATATTAAGACATAATAGTTTCTCCAGTCTAAAAACCTTTTCCAGGCTTTTCCCCTTGGAAAAATGTGTAAGAGTCATTCTTTCCTCCTCCACCATCCCCTTTCAAGACTCCTAGAAATATTACCTTGATTATCTTGGTGTAGATAGAGACATGTATAAGATTTTGAATCCTAAAGGAAATGTAATCTTTATTCTGCCAAGAAGCATTCCTCTTCTAGCCCTCAAACTCCTGGAAAATGTAGCCCTATGCTTGTCTTGGTCATGACTGTGACATATAGAATGGCAAAAATAGCTTTTTCAGCTATCTACCTCAAAGGGCCCTTGTGAAGAAAATATTTCATAAAGCTAAAAACATGATTGGAATGTGTTTTTATTACTGGTAAAGAACAGAAAGAGTACTTAAACTTTCATGTCTATTTGTTCTGAACTGAAAGATAAAGGGGTTAGGATTATTTTGCTGTTCTCCATAGGCCAAAAGGCCTATAGCCTCTATGGCTAGGAGGTATTTAGTATATTTTGGTATTGTTGGGTCCTGAGTTTTGCCAAACACAGGAAAAAAGAACATTGCAGCTAAGTTTTTGATCCAAACTGACTAAATAGATTTGTCTTATCAAAAAGATAAAAAATTGGCAGAGTCAAGATGGTGGAGCAGAAGTAGGACTTCCTGGAGGCTCCAGCTTCCACCTTCCCCAATAAATTTAAAAGGAGACTCTGGACAAACTTTGGAGCTACAGAACCCACAAAATGACACAGAGAAGCTAACCGCCTGTTGGGGGCATACGGCAGTTCCCCTGGAGGCATGAGACCCAGAAAGGGGTTACTCTGCAGTGAATCATGCTTTGTGTAAATTACATGCTGACCTTGCTGTGGTTCATGTTTTGTGCGAGCACTGTGGAGGAGAATCAGACGTTCTGTGAGATAAGCTCTGTTCCAGGCTGAGAACTCCATGACCCTGACTTGTTGCCTTGGAGTTTAGCTCAGACTTGGTGACATGGCAACTTCTGCCTGAGGGGAAGGAGGGGTTGAAGGGGGATAAGAGGAGAGAAGTTCAAAGGGTTGGGAGTTAGGATGTAAGTTCGGCTAGAGTAGGATGTAGATGAGGATGTAACTGGAAAAGAAGCTGCTGAATAAAGTCTTGCTACTCTTTGACCCTCTTGGCTTGTGACTCTGTTCTTGGGGAATGTGGCTGGACCACAACCAGATGTACACTGAAGGCTGGAAGAAGGTAAGACCTGGCCGGCCCTGACACTAAAGAAGACAGCCTGGCAGCCTGGCAGGGAGCAGCCAGCACAGTGCTCTGGGAGCAGAGCCCAGGCCCCCGTCAGTTGGAGGTTTTAGCTCCAGGACAGGCCTGATCAGCTGCAGGCTGGAAGGACATCAGAACACCAGCAGCTGTGGCCATTTCCAGAATTATCAACACATGAATGCCAAGGACAAAGTGAGAGGTCAATGCACTGTGGATTTTGGGACCCAGTAGTTGGGAGAGCATCCACTTTCCCCCAAGGCAAGAAGCTGTTGAGATGCCTCGGCATAGCCAGTGCCATGTTGCAGCTTCAGCTCTTGGCCTGCAGACTGTGGGGAGACCAGGCAACCGGTCTGAAGGGTAACTGCTCTTGGATCTGGATTGTGGTCTGGGGTGGAGGTCCTGGGGTGTATGACCAGATTGGCAGAACATGTGGAGGCTTCAGAGAGGACACCCAACTAATATCTCCGGCAGCTGAGAAAACCCCAGCGTTTGGGATGGAAGCTCCCCTGGCTGGTGGCAGACTCCTACTGTGGCAAAAAGCCCAGAAGTCAAGTAATTGAGTGGCAACATGACCAGGCAAAGGAAGCAAAACAAACAGAAGAATCCAACATTAGACTCCTATTTTGGGGACAGAAAGGATCAAAGCATGGAACAGGAGGAAGACAGTGAATGAAGTCACAACTCTTGCACCAAAAGCTTCAAAAGAAAAGACGAGTTGGTTACAGGCCATAGAGGACCTTAAGAAGCAGATAAGAGAAGTGGAGGAAAAATTGGGAAGAGATATGAAAATGATGTAAGAAAATTATGAAAGGAGAGTCAACAGCCTGACTGAGGAAAATAACACCTTAAAAAATAAACTAACTCCAATGGCAAAAGAGGCTCAAAAAGGCAATGAGGAGAGGAATGCATTAAAAAGCCAAATTTGTCAGATGAAAAAAGAATCTCAAAGGCTCACTGAGGAGAATCATTCCCTCAGATTTATATTGGAGCAAAGGGAAGCTAGTGACTTTATGAGAAATCAAGATGCTGTTAATCAGATCCAAACAAATGAAAGAATAGAAGGCAATGTGAAATATCTCATGGGAAAAACCATTGACCTGGAAAATAGATCCAGGAGAGATAATTTAAAAATTATTGGACTACCTGAAAGCCATGATCAAAGAAAGAACCTAGAAATCATCCTCCAAGAAATTCTCAAGGAAAACTGCCCTGATGTTTTAGAAGCAGAAGGCAAAATATAGGTTGAAAGAATCCACCAATCGCCTCCTGAAAAAGATCCCAAAAAGAAAACTCCTAGGAATATTATAGCCAGGTTCCGGAATTCCCAGATCAAGTAGAAAATATTACAGGCAGCCAGGAAGAAACAATTTGAATATTGTGGAAACACAATCAGGATAACATAGGATCTGGCAGCTTCCACACTGAGGGATAGAAGGACTTGGAATATGATATTCTGGAGGTCAAAGGAGCTGGGATTAAAACCAAGAATCACCTACCCAGCAAAACTGAGTATCATGTTTCAGAGGAAAATATGATCATTCAGTGGAATAGAGGACTTTCAAGGATTCTTGATGAAAAAAACCAGAGTTTAATAGAAAAATTGACATTCAGATACAAGAAGCAAGAGAAGCATGAGAAGGTAAACAGGGAAAAGAAATCATAAGGAACTTATCAAAGTTTGAACTATTTACATTTCTACAAGGAAAAATGATAATTGTTACTGATGAAACTTCTCAGTATGAAAATAGTTGAAGGGAATAGAAATACACACACACACACACACACATATATATACATATACATATATATGTATATGTATGTAGTCTTTATCGGAGGGTATATAGGCATATGAATACATATGTGAATGTGTATATATGTGTTTACAGATATACATAGATAGAGGGTGCAGGACAAATTTAATAGGAAGGTATGATACTTAAAAGGTGAAATTAAGAGGTGAGAGAGGAATATAATGAGAGGAGATGGGGAGAGAGAATAGGGCAAACTATCTCATATAGAAAAGGCAAAGGAAAATGGTTACAATGGAGGGGAAGAACAGGAAGGCATAAGGGAATGGGTCAACCTTATAATCATTGAATTTGGCTTAGGGAGGGAATGTCATACATGCTATATAGGGTATCTCACCCTATAGGAGAGTAGGGGGGAAGGAGATGAGAAGGGGGATAATGGAAGGGAGGGCAGGCTGAGGGGGAGGGAAGTTGGAAGAACACACTTTTGAAAAGGGACAGGACCAAAGTAGAGAATAAAACAAGTGGGAGGTGGGATAGGAGGGAGGAAAATATAATCAGTCTTCTACAATATATCTACTATGGTAATGTTTTGCATTTGCTACACATGTACAACCTATATTGAATTGCTTATCTTCCCAGTAAGGGTGGGTGACAAGGGAGGAAGGGAATGAATCTGGAATTCAAAGTTTTAAAACCAAATGTTTAAATATACATATATATATATATATATATATATATATATACATATATACATACTATTATTAATATTATTTTACATGTATTTGGGAAATAAGAGGAGGGGATATCCTGGGGGACTGACATTTTGGGGAGGTGTGTAGGGGAAAAACAGGGAGAAAATTTGTAACCCAAAATCTGGCAGAAATGAATGAAGTAAACCAGAAGTTAATAAAGCATTTGGAGAAAAAAAGATTAAAAAATTCCTAATTTCTACTTGGGGGTTTAGGTACTTATTATAGGATATATTTTATTTAGTGCAAGAAACAGATTCAAAGTATTGATTGTTTTTTTCTTATAACGACAAGACCTATTGCCCTGGGGCCTAATCAAATAGTGTGGAGGCCATATGTTACATCCTCGCCTTCTCTCTTGTAAGTCCTAGGACAGTTATATAGTGAACAGTAAGTCCAAAAAACCTTTTTTTAAGTTCAGATCTGAAACTTTATGTATATTGGGAACTCCCAGTATGGAAACATCCTCCACTGAGGCAGATGGGCAACTTATTTGTCATCTTAGTGAGTTACCTGGGGCACTAAGAATTTAAGTGATTTGCTAAGAATCATACAACTAGGTGGTGCAGCAGATAGAGCACCAGCCCTAGAGCCAGGAGGACCTGAGTTCAAATCAGACCTCAGATACTTATTAGCCATGTGACCCTGGACAAGTCACTTAACCTTGAATGCCTCCCCCCGCCAAAAAAAGGAAGAAAGAAATCATACAACTAGTATGTATCAGAGGAAGGACCTGAACTTAATTCTTCCTAACTAAATTCACCAAACCATGCTACTTTTTAGTACAAATGTGGGCTCCCAACATTTCCATAAATTTTTCAGCATCTTCTAATTTCCTCAGCCTATATTAATAAGCTATGAGTGTTAGCAGGAAGGCTCTTTTTTTTTTTTTGCTTTTTGGAGGGGGGAAGGCAGGGCAATTGGGGCAAAGTGACTTGCCCAAGGTCACATGGCTAGTTTTTGTGTTAAGTATCTGAGGCCAGATTTGAACTCAGGTACTCCTGACTCCAGGGCCGGTGCCCTATTCACTATGCCACCTAGTCATCCCCAGGAAGGCTCTTAAATATGACAGGCTGAGTGCCAGGTTCTACTTTGCAAGAGATGCTACCGCAGCTAGGAACCTCGCTCTTTTTGATAAAAGAAGGTAATTCATAAACCAAATGACAGATATATTACATTTAAATGGATGAGGGCACCATTTTGATGGCAAGTGATGGACATAGGAAATAAGTATTAACTGCCTAAGTTGTTCTTTGTGACATAGATAACTTCAAAGAGCGGGGGAAGGGGGGTGTGTGGGGGAGAAACCCTGCTTCTGAAGGTCATTTGGTGAAGTAGAAAACAGAACCCTGCTACGTCTGAATTTTAGGGAAATAAGCATATTTCACTAATGAAAGCACGTGTGGTCTCTTGCCAACACAAACCTTCCTCATGAACTGCCCTCATAGTCAGACATCCCAGTTCACAGAAATAGAAATAATGGGCTGTTCAGTGCATTATTGGGACAGACTGGCACCACTGCAATATTTACACACTAAGCCAGTCTCTTCCTGCTACTTCTACTGGTGAGCTTTACCTCTCAATCCGCTTTTCGTGTGATAGTGGTCTAGTCAATGTTGGAAGAACTGCGGGGAAATGGATACATTAATGCCCTCTTATTTATTTGGATCCAAGTGCTGGTGGAACTGTGAACTGGTCTAAGCTGGTCTGGAAAGCAATTTGGAACTATGCCCCCAAGGTTGCTAAACTGCAAATCTGCTTTGACCAGGGATACTACCACTAGGCCTATAATCCAAAGAGATCAAATGCATAGGAAAAGGATCCATCTGTGCAAAGATATTCATAGCAGCCCTTTTTGTACTGACAAAAAACTGGAAACTGAGGGGGTACCCAGCAACTCAGGAGTGTCTACACTAATTATGGGTATGTGAATGGAATGGGATGCTATTTGGCCATCAGAAATGATTAAGGGGAAGGTTTCAGAACCGGGTAGGACTTTATAACTGATACAGAGTGAAGTAAGAATAACCAGGTGAACACTTCATATAGTACAACATAAACTTTATACAGTAACAAAATTGCAAAGATAAATAACTTTGAAAGATTTAAAAACTCTGACCAACACACTCATCAACCATGGTTTCAGAGGACTCAAGATGAGGCACACATAATTCCTGACAAAGAATTGACACACTCATCGCAGATTGAGATGAATATTTTTTAGATATGAATATTCAGGAATTAGTCTATGCATATTTGATACAAGGGTTTTGTTTCTTTCTCTCTCTTTTTTAAATGGGGGAGCAAAGGAGATAAAGTAGATTTTTGTTAAATAAAAATTAAGTAAAAACCATCTGTATATATAGGTGTGTGTGTGTGTGTGTGTGTGTGTGTGTGTGTGTGCGAGTGTGTGTGTAGTGCTGGGTATCCTTAGGTGTTGAACCTGATGCAAAAACAGGATACTGTGACATGTTTTAGGGTTGAGGTAGGGTATGCTATTCTAGAAACTTCAAGGCTTCTTTGTCTTTTATTCCCCACCTTGCAGAGTCCTTACGAAGTTTGATTTGGGACGTGGTGTGAATGACAGATGAGCCCCACCCCTGCTCAGATGTCCCAGCTCTTCATAGGATGCTATGTCTTGCCTTGATGGGTCAAGCTATAGCAGATTCCTTGGCCACTGAGTGGGCTTCTTACCGGGTTTGGCTACTGCTGCAGGATATGCTAATAAATATTTAATAAATGACTCTAAAAAGCAGGGCACACTTTAAAGTTTCATCTGTATTATTAACATTTTCTCCAACACTTTCTTAAGTTTAGATAATCAACAAAATAATAAATTGAGCCCTGATGGATTTCTGAGGTATAAATGCTTCCTCTGAAAATTTAACAGTAAACTCTTACAAGTCAGTATGAGCTGGGGATTTTAGTGTTAAACAGAGCACAGGCCTGATTTCTGCTTTGCACCTGCCTTGTTCCTAGACATTTGATCCTTTACTCAGGCATTCCTTCTCTGTCATAACTTACAGAGACCAAAAATCCCTCTTTGGCTCCATAGATATACATGTTTCTTTCTTTCTTTTTTTTTTTTTTTGCTTTTTGGAGGGGGGAAGGTAGGGTTAAGTGACTTGCCCAAGGTCACATGGCTAGGTTTGTGTGGGGGGGGTGTGTGTGTGTGTGTGTTAAGTGTCTGAGGCCAGTATTGAAGTCAGGTCCTCCTGACTCCAGGGCTGGTGCTCTATTCACTGCACCACCTAGCCACCCCAATACACATGTTTGTTAAATAAAAAATACATCAAAAGTCAATAGACAGGGATAGGTCCAACACTGGCATTATGAGAGAGTTATGGTGGCCTGCCTAGATCTACAAGCAACCCAGCTCTTGATTTTTCATTTCTCCACAATTCATTAGGTAACATACAATACTCCTCAACTGAAGGTTTTTAAAGTCACATGACTCACATTCCTGGATCCTTATTTACCTGGTCTCTCCTATGTTTACCATGCATCACTGAAAATATTTCCTTCAGAGGTTCCTGTAGCCAAACCCATTACTACTTAGTTCTTTGTAAACAGGGATATTCATTTGAGTCATAATTAGTCTCCAGATAATTGAACCACAAACCTGTGGCTAAAAATTTTCTCCAGTGTTGATGCTTCTAGTAAAATAGAGCCTAGAGAAGAGGGGAGAGGAGCCAATGGACAGAGAAAAAGCTATTGCTTAAGTCCACATTTCTTAGCAATTTGATTATACTATATACATTTATTTTAAGTAATTGCTGTCTTTATTTTCTGAGCCGCAGGAGGAACTCAGTTTGCCAAGCGTATAATGGTTACTTAGTTCCTTAAATAGCTTGTGTTAATCTGCTATTTTCTTGTCTCCACTCTCTGATCATTTGGACCTGTGTTCTGGATCTGACAGGCTTTGGCCTATAGCCACAAAAACAGTTCCAACTTCATTCTGAAAGAGGTGATGACATTGTAGGCTCAGATTCCTGGTATAATGTCTTCAGACTAAAACATCTGCAAGAGAAGGTACACAATGATCAAGCAGTTTGGGTCTAAATGACATGTCAAGTATAAAGTAGGGTCAGGTTCTTCTCACTGGCTTCTGAGACTGGCTGGAGGGGCAGGGAATCTACCTAAGTTCTTGTTTTTTCTCCTTTGTTCAGGTCATCTAAGGGTCTTCTTAAGTTTTTCTCCTTAAATTCCAAGAATAAGGCAGTACATCCATCAGCTCATATTGTATACTTGTGTCTTGAAAAGGCTTTTATTAGAAAGCTGGTCTTGTGATCTCATCCTGGAATAAAACTACATCTGAGGCCACTGAAAGCATTTCTGCCAAGTTGATTTTTACCCTGTGATCTAAATTGAGAAAGAAGCTCTTGTTGGGATGGTGGCCAAGAGGCAAGTCGGTTTGTTGATGTAGCTTCAAGGGTCACTGGATCATTCACAAGAATGTGATACATCTCTTCCATGGGCTCCAAATTCCACTGACTCGTCCCTTGTTGGCATTTGTTTTGTTTTCCATTTTCTGTTCCCTTGGTGGTAAAGTCAAGGATATTTGGGTGTTACCTGCCTGAGAATGCCAGTCTCAGTTAATTTCTTCTGCACCTATACATTAAAATGTCCAGTTTCATCTTCAAATGAGTCATAAAGGGAAGAGGATACAGAATACTCTCAGGACACACTTTATATTCAACTATGGCCCACCCCCATGACTCAGCCCACTATGTTTCAGTACATGCAAAGCATGACTAAAGAAGTATTTGTCCAAGAAACATATGGAACTTAAAAAGTTCTGAACCATCAAAATTAATTGGGATTCCTAGGTTGGTTTTAAACCTGAGATTTTATTTAGCATTTAACAAATATTTGTTAAGTGCCTATACAGTGCACATACTGCCTGAGAAGACAGAAAGTTTAGATAAATCAGCCCTGGACTTCATGGATCTTACAGCTTAGCAGAGACACAAAGATATAGATAGATAGATAGATAGATAGATAGATAGATAGATAGATAGATAGGAGTAAAGAAATATAGATAAATATAATACACAATATTTTGTAGCAGTCCCTCTGGAGTCACTCCTCCAGGTTGAAATGGTATAGACAGGTTGGGTACCCAGAGGGGCAACTACTACTATGCTCAGGGTTTTAAAGGGTCAGTTGGTCAATAAGCACATATTAAACACTTATTATGTAGCAGGAAGTATGGTAAGCTCTGAGAATACAAAGAGAGGCAAAAAAAAACATCCCCATCTCCAGGACCACACAGTCTATTGGGGGATAACAGGTTGGGTGCTGAATTAAATAGCTCATGAGACCCTCACTAGTGTGATTGTTAAAATAACCAGGTAGTAGATTCAGGCCAGAGCAAAAACATTTACTCAAGTGGCATGAATGAATGAATAAATGAATGAAAAAGTGTTTATTAAGTACTTAGTGCTGGGTACAGTGGCCCTAGGGACACAAATATAGAAGCAAGACCGTCTCTGCTCTCAAGGAGCTTACAGCTGAATAGGAGGAAGCTACTCACTTATGGGACACACATAGCCAAGGCAATTCACAGTTCCAGGAACTGCAGGGTTTATTGTCCTTCCCCCCACACCCACTACCCCTGTCCCCTCCTTGTAGGAGTCTTCATGAAGTTTGCTTTGGGACATGGAGTGGATGACAGATGAATCCCTCCCCTGTTTAGACGTGGTAGCTCCTCATAGAATATGGAGTCTTGCCTTTGATGGGTCAAGTCAGGGCAGGTTCCTTAGCTGCTGAGGGAGCTCTTCCACAGGCTTGGCTGTTACTGGCCTGGGCAGGTTTCTCTGACTCTGGACAGCTGCTGCCAGACTAAACCTGGGAAGTTGCTGGGCAGTTGGGTTCTTCATAGGACACAGTATCTCTGCTGAACAGGTAAATCTGCTTGCTAGGTCTCCTCTAGTTTATTCTTTGATGGGCAGCTGTAGTGTTCATCATCTACAATATGACCTCTGGCTCAGCTGGGCATTATAGTCTTTTTTTCAGCCTTGGATCTGCAGATGCCTTTCCTCTTTGACTCCCTCTGAATCTCAGCTTTGAAGCAGATTTAATCTCTCATGTTCTGTAATCCTCATTGGTTCAGAGGTGGTTTCTCACAGCGAAGAACCCTTTTATGATATTATGCCCAGTTACACATTCTAGACTCAGGGGGATGGTGGGGAATGTTTGGTATTTTACAAAAAGTCTCTGTGTCCAGGAACAAGTTCACTCTCACCTGAACTTCTTATGCAATTGAGCTCTTCAAGCCTCTGACCTCACTCTAAAACCTGGAATATTTCTTTTGCATCTGGAAGGCCTTCCATGTACGTTATAACCTCTTAGTCCCTACAACCTTAGTTGACATTTATACAGGCTGACACAACTTAGAGGTATTTTTTGAAGGAGGTGGGGTTTGGATGAGAGGGTCCTGACCTGTGATTTTATTAGTATGGTGGGCAATTTATAGGTGCCTAGAGCCACAGAGAACTGTTGAGTGACTTGCCCAGGAGCATCCAGATAACTTGCCAGGGTCACACAACTTGTCAGTGTCTGAGGCTGGATTTGCACTCAGGTCCTCCCAATTCCCAGGTTGGTGCTCTATCCAATGTGCCACCTAGCTGCCTCCCTCTCCCCACTCCCAATAAACTATTTCCAAGGCAGAACTTAAACCTGACTCTAAGACTGACACTCTAACCACTCCACCATGCTTTCTCAAATACATTAGAGAGTTATAGAATGAAGTGCTTTGTGAAGTTTGAGTGGAGATCAGTTACTAACTGGGAGGGTCAAGAAAGGGTTCATGGAGGAAGTAACATTTAAGTTAGACTTTGAAGTATATAACAATTCCGTTGGAAAAGGGCCAGAGGGCGGGGATTTCTGGCATAGGGAACTACTGTGTCAAAGATACAGTGATAGGAAAGTTCAAGATGTCTTTTGTCTTTGAGGGACAGCATAATCCAGTTTGGCTGGAGCACAGATGATATGAAAGGGAGTTAAAGCAAATAAAAACACAGTGAAACAGATTGTAGAGGGCTTTAAATGCTAGGCAGAAGAGTTCCAACTTGACTCAGAAGGCAAAAAGGAGCAGAAGAGTGTTGTCATTAGATCTATGGGTGAGGAATGGCCTAATCATGTTTGTAAGGCAGAGGGGAAAAAGCCAGTGAGAGGAGAGAGAGAGAGATGAAGCTGTATAAGAGACTGAATAACTGATGGTGCAAAATCCTAGAAAAAGCAGAAGTAAATGGGGTTATTTACCAATGGGATACTTAATAACAACAACAAAAGCACAAAGAAATAAACACAGATCTAGACTCTTGAGGGAAATGATGAAAAGAGTTATGGATGAAATTTGTTTAGTCATATTTGACTCTTCATGACCCCATTTTGCAGTTTTCTTGGCAAAGATATTGGTGGTTTGTCATTTCCTACTCTAGCTCATTTTATAGATGAGGAAACTGAAGCAAACAGGGTTAAGTGACTTGCCCAAGATCACCTACCTAATAAGTGTTTATGGCGATTTCAGTTCTCAGATTATATTATAAAGCAACCATAATCAAAATCATCTGGCATTGGTTAAAAAATAGAGAAGATCAATGGAGTAGATAAAAAAACAGAAAATCAGAAAAAGTGGAACTCAGTAACTTCATGTTTGATAAAATGGAAAACAAATTAGCTAGGAAAAAACTCATTATTTGATAAAAACTGTTTGGAAAACTGGAAAGTCTAGGAGAAATTAGACTTAGACCAACACCTTATACAACCATCTCTTAACATTCACAGATTTCACATTCTTGGTTTTGGTTATTTGTGAATTGGCCATCGATAATTAAATGGGAATTTTTGGAGATTTGCAATATGTTGTGGAAAATTGCAGACAACAGGAGCAATTGAGGTAGAATAAAATAACCAGAACCAAGAAAACAACATACACAATGACTACAATACTGTGAATGGAAAAAACAACCACATATCAACAAATCAAAATGGAATACAGCAAAATTTTAAACATCAAGCATGACCTGAAATAAGAGGATACTTCCAACCCACTCCTTCATGGAGGTGGGAGGTCCACAGGTATTGCTTGTTACATATGATTTTGGACATTTTCCTTTTTTTTTTAATTAAATTTTTTTTGGGTTACATTTTAAGTTCCAAACTATCTCCTTCCCTCCTTCCATACTAGAGAAGGGAAGGCCACCCTTCGACACAGATTTGTAAATATATGTGAAATCATTCTATGCATACTTCTTTTTCTCCGTCTTTCTCTGGAGGTGGATAGCATATTCCTTCATAGGTCCTTTGTAGTTGATGTGAGTATTTATAATATTCAGAATAACTTGGTCATTCACACTTATTTTTCAAACAATATTGCTCATTACTCTATACAACATTCTCTTGGTTCTCTTCATTTACTTTTAATTATTGCATGCGTCTTTCCATGTTTTTCTAAAATCATCCAAATCATTTCTTACAGTACAGTAATATTCCATCATGTTGCCCATTGGTGGGCATACTCTCAATTTCCAGTTCTTAGTCACCACAAAGAGAGCTGCTATTAATATTTTAGAAGCTATAGGTTCTTTTCCTTTGTCTTTCTTCTCCTTGGGAAAGAGACCTGATAGCGGTATTGCTGGATCAAAGGTTATACCCAACTTTATAACTTCTTTGTGCATAATTCCAGATGACTCTCCAAAATGGTTGGATCAGTTCACAGTTCCACCAACAGTGTATTAGTGCCCCAATTTTTCCACATCCCCTCCATTTGTCATTTTCTCTTCTATCATTTTAGCCAATCTGATAGGTGTGAGATGATATTTCAAAGTTGTTTTAATTTGGATTTCTCTAATCAATAATGATTTATAGCATTTTTCATATGTATATATGTACATATATAGTTTTGATTTTGTTATTGAAAAAAATTGCCTTTGATCATTTACCAATTGGAGAGTGACTCATATTCTTATAAATTTGACACAAAGTTCCTTATCTGAGAAACTGTGTACAAAAATTGTTTCCCAATTTTCTGCTCTCCTTCTAATCTTGGCTATATTGGTTTTATTTGTACAAAACCTTTTAACGTAATCAAAATTATCTATTTTATATTTCACAGTGCTCTCTATCTCTTGATTATTTATAAATTATCCTTCTATTCATAAGTCTGATAGTTACTGTGTTCCATTTCTTCTAATTTTCTTACGATATTTCCCTTTATGTTTAGACATGTATCTATGACTTGGTATATGGTGTCTCAACCCATATTTTTGCCAAATTACTTCCCACTTTTCCCAGAGATTTTTACCAAATAGTGTATTCTTATCCCCAAAACTTAAATCTTTGTATTTATTAGTTTTTGGATGCTTTCAATGTATTGTTTGGTTTTGCTAATTTTTTCCTCTTCTTTTTCCCTTTTTTTGGTCTTTAAAAAATACTATATGTTATATGGAATGTCTCTCTGGAAGGGGGATACTAGGAAAACCATACTAGGGGAAATTATAGTGATGTAAAAACAGAAAAAATCAATGAAATCTTTAAAATGGAGGAATAAGGTAAGGTGTTTTTTTAGAGAAAAGAGTGATAGGGTTAAATCTTGAGGACTGCATGCTCAATCATTGCTCCCCTCCCCTTCCATCTTCTTCTGTTTTTTTTTCCTACTGCCTTCAAACATGACTAAATATTCTCCATTCTTTTAAAATTAATTAATTAATTAATTTTTAGTTTTCAACATTTGCTTCCACAAGATTTTTAGTTTCACATTTTCCCCCATCTCTCCCCTACCCCCACTCCAAGATGGCATGCATACTGATTACCCCTTCTCCCAATCTGACCTCCCTTCTATCACTCCTCCCCTCTCCCCCATCCTTTTTCCTTCTATTTTCCTATAGGGCAAGATAGATTTCTATACACTGTTGTCTGTATATCTTATTTCCCAGTTGCAAGCAAAACCAATTTTTAACATTTGTTTTTAAAACTCTGAGCTCTGCATTCTCTCCCTCCCTCCCTCCCCACCCATCCTTATTAAGAAGGCAGGCAATTCGATATAGGTCACACATGTGTAGTCATACAAAACATGTCCATAACAGTCATGTTGTGAAAGGCTAATTATTTCCTTCCATCCTATCCTGCCCCTCATTTATTCTATTCTTTCCTTTGACCCAATCCCTTCTCAAAAGTGTTTGCTTCTGATTACCTTCTCCTCCTATTTGCCCTCCCTTCTATTATACCCTTCCTCTTATCCTCTTTCCCCCACTTTCCTGTAGGGTAAAATAGATTTCCATACCCAATTGAGGGTGTATGTTGTTCCCTCCTTAAGCCAAATCCAATGAGAGTAAGGTTCACTCATTCCCTCTCACCTCCCCCCACTTCCCCTCCAATGTAAAAACATTTTCTTGCCTCTTTTATGTGAGAATATCTTCCATTCTTAAAACAAAAAACCACCAAGTTATTGTCCTACTCTTTCCTTCCTTTCTCAGTCAATCTTTTTGAATAAGCAATCAATACTTATTACTTCTACTTCCTCATCCCTTGTTTGCTCTTCCACTCTATACAACGCTGGACAGAAACTACTCTCTTCAAAGTTACCAGTGATCTGTTATTATAATTGTGAAGTTGGACGATCTTTTCTCAGTGTTCATCCTTCTGGAAGTATCTGATGCATTTGACATGGTTTCTCTCTGGGTTTTCATGATACCTTCTACTACTCTCTCCTCATTCTCCTCCTTGTCTGACTGTTCCTTCTCCTTTACCCTTGCAAATTTATCTCATACCCCTTATCTGTAGGTGTTTCCCAAGGTTCGGACCTTTATATATACACATTTAGCCCCAGGCTCTTCTATGAATGTCAATCCTACATCACCAATTACCTAATGGACATTTCAAAATGAATGACCTAGAGACATCTCCAACTCATGTCCAAAACTGAATTCATTGTGTTTTCCCCATTACCCACTCATCTTCCATTCCCTCTAGTTCCTTTCAGTGTCCCAGGTTTGTAAACTTGGCATTATCATCAATTCCCCACCCTCCTTCTCTCCACATTTCTATGCCATTTCTACCTTCATAATATCTCTCACATGTGACTCCTCTCCAATCACATATCTGCCACCTCTATTTAGGCCCACACCATCTCTCAATTAGATTGTTGCAACAGCCTTTTAATTGGTCTCCCTGAATCAAATCTCTCACCATGCCAGTCCATTCTACACATTGCTGTCAAAGTAATTTTCCTTAAGGAAAGATCTGACCCCTACTCAGTCAGCTGCAGTGGTTTTCTATTGCCTCTACGATAAGGGGGAAAGGAACAAACATTTGCTAAACACCTATGTGCCAGGCACTGTTTTACAAATATTATCTCATTTGAGCCTTACAACAGCTCTGAGAGGTAGATGATCTTAAGCTCCTCATGTGACTCCTCAAGACAAACAGAGAGGAGTCACATAGCTAGAAAGTGTCTGAGGTAAGATTTGAATTGAGGTCTTACTGGTTTCAGGCCCAATACTCTGCTAACTCTAGATAGCTATGTGGATAGCTATGAGGAGGCTAGGTCAAACTTTTGGACCTTAGATCTTGAGGGTGACTTCATTGCCTTTTTTGGGGGGGGGGGAGAAAGCAGGGCAATTGGGGTTAAGTGACTTGCCCAAGGTCACACAGCTAGTAAGTGTGTCAAGTGTCTGAGGTCAGATGTGAACTCAGGTCCTCCTGACTCCAGGGCCGGTCTCTACTCATTGTGCCACCTAGCTGCCCCTTCATTGTCTTTTTAGAGAAAAATTAACCCTAACCTATGTGGCAGGGACCTTAACAGGCATTGTAGAAGTAACTTAATCCACACTACCTGATTAGATTTTAAGTGTCTTGAACAAAGCAGAAACATCTTTTATGAAACTTCTCTGTATTTTCCACAATGCTTGGGGAAGATACTGAATTCAATAAACATTTGTTAAATGCCTACTATATGCAAGGCAATAGTGATACAAAGATGAAATTAATGTATCCCTTCCAGGTATGAGCAGTTTTAGGTAATGAAAAGGGGGAGAAGAAGGGATAATTATGAGAGAAAACCCAAAAATGTAGTTTTTTACTACATTATTACAAACTACATTATTACAAAAACGTAGTTGTTACAAAGGGAAGGTAGTTTATTCAGGGTAAAGTCCTAGTCCCTAAAAGTATCTGGTGTTTATGGGGAAAAAAGTGTATATATTGTATATGATGTCAATGTCAGATATGTAGATTTTGGTTTATCATCATGAAATAGAGGTGTTTGGAGTGACCTGGGATCATGTGTGGAAAGAGGTCTCAGAGCTTATACTGCCACCTGCTGTCTAGAAATGCTGACCAGAGAGGAAAATAGGCTTTGACTTTCTTTGCTCTTTGGAAAGCATGACTAGAAATGAGAAGGTTTTACCCTTATTACTATTTTCCAGAGAGGTGGAAATCCTTGAGAGCCCCATCAAGAGAACAGATCTGATAAAGCTTTGAAGGATTTAGAATATGGTTTCCACTTTTGCTGAAAGTGCATGATGCTACCTTAGCAGTCCAGGAATGGGGAGACCTAAGGGAACACAAGAGTGTCTATTCCCATTAAAGAACTGTGGTGCAGCTGAGGAAACCAAAGGGCATCAATAAAGAGTTGTGAGTGGTCCTGGGTACACGTATTCCATACTCAAATACCTGCTTTGGTTTTGTAAGTTTGTGTCCACTCTCTTCTGTGGACACTGTGTGCATTTGTGAGATAGTGGGTCTCAGGTTTGTGAGTGGAATATTTCTGATTTCTGAGTTGACATTGTTTATCTTGAATACCTGGTTAATTGGGATGCACACTGGTGGGGGCTTAGGAGCTCCAAGGTACAGTAGTAGGAAGAAATTTGACATCGACACACAAAAACACTCTGGGAAAATATGAGAATAATTGAGAAGAAATAAAAACAAATGTGCTTCTTTAACTTTCTCTAATTAGTTCCTTTCAATAACAATACATATTTGTCATGGAACCATAGACTCAGAAATGAACTTAGAACTAATTTATTTCAATTCCTTTATTTCATGGCCAGAGGGAGTGGGGAGAACAACTGATCATTCTTATATTATATGGGGAGAATCTGAGGCCCAAAGTTGCCAAGTGATTTGCTCAAGATTACCTTGTAAGTTAATGGTGAAACAAGGTCTCTTTTTCTATTTCCTGGGCAGAATTGTATACACAAATAGGAGGGGAGTTAAGGGAGCCACAAAGGAAGAAAACAGAGAGACTGTGTAAACTCTTGAAGTCCAACGTATACAGGCTGGCTAAACAGCACTGAAGCCGAGGGCCCAAAGAAAAAGATTCAGAGTACAAGCAATAAAGAAGGGCCTTTTCCTTGGAATAGAGAGAGAAGAACCAGTGGTAGAGAGGAAAACAACAGTGACCTGTTTTCCTGGTACATAGTTGTAATTATGCAGGAAAAATACTCATATGTACATATGTGGTCAATAATGACCATGTGGTTAAGGTTGATGTGATAGTTACTTGTAATTTAAAACCTAGCCATCAACAGACTAGAAGCTGAAAATGACTATTAATGTTTTCCAGGATTTTCAAAAGGCATCTAACAGGACACCCTGAAGACCTCTTTCTTCTCTCTATGTTCCTGGATATTGATAATTTTCAGGACGCTGCACACATCACCCAGAACCGCTAGCATTCTACAGATGGGGCAGCTTCCCCCTCATGATTACCAAAGAGTGGTTCCCATTCAATGGAGCCTTTTCTTTTCTTTTCTTTCTTTCTTTCTTTTTCCTTTGCAGGAGATAAGTACTCTGGGTTAATGAAATAAGAGGATGCTAACAAGAACGAGACAGTAGAGAAGCAAGGGGAACCACGTTGAGGACCAAGGCTACTGGGGCTCACCAGGGCTAGAGTCATTACAGAGGCAATGCTTCATCTCATCCCTTCCACCTATAATGGAGTCCAAGGAAGTAGTGACTTCATAGTAGTGCAGATAAAATGGAGGTGACTCAAGTGTTTGGACACTCATTAAGGTAGGTGTTACTCCTTGAGGTCCCTCTCCTACCACACCTTTTCCGCCTGCAAAGGCTTGACCCAAGGGATGTTTTTCTTTTCCCCTAGCCTAACTTATAAGAAGGAATGTGACTAAGGGATGGGTCAAACTATTTTAGAAAAGCTTTTTATAGTATTAATTAGCAAACTATGAGAAGCAGCAGTCATGTGGTCCCCACTGCTGTCTTGCTCTTTGCTGCCCTGTGGAATCTTGGACTTGGAGATGACCTTAGGGAAGTCTTTTCTTCTGAGACATCTCATTCCAGAAGGGTTATTCTGTGACACCCTTTGGTTGGCAATTATTAGTAAGGGGGAAAGGAAGTGAGGGACAGAAGGAATTAACTAGAATCACCAAGGGTCATTTTAACCAATTTGTTTTTATTACCTCCAGCCCTAAAGTACTTACCAGAGTTAAGAATAACTATTAAGACAGATGAGTTTTTCCCCCTCTCCTTTCTTCCTCTCTGCTTTCTGGTGGAGATGGGAAAAGGCAGAGGGGCAGAGAAAGGTGACTTTTAATATGCACTTGAAATTCTAGAACCCTGTTGCAACCCTTACTCTATTAAGGAAAGATAAAAAAAGTTTAAAAGTGAACAATAGCAGATTTATAAGATGAAACTTTTGATTAGGCTTGAGGACAGGGATTGTATGTATAACTGTTTTCTGAGGATAAACCCAGCTAAGTTTGGATAGGCTCAGTGACTCATGTGATAACAATTTTTGGCCATCCAAAGTGATATTACAGAAATGTTCTACAAGACATTGCAATTCACATCCAGCAGAGGAAATAAACATACTGATGAAATCATCAGTCATTGAAGGATTATTAATGTAATATTATGCTTCACCCTAGTATCAAGTTACTATTTCCTCTAGTTGGATTCAGTACAAGTTTCATTCCTTGGGCAGAACTCTTAATTACTTTGTCGTTTGTTGTTCTGCTTGCATTTAGGTGGTTACATTCCCTTGCAAGTGGGCAGACAAAGATGACAAGCAGGGTACGAAGACTGCTATATTATCCTTCGAATTTAGGAGATTTGGCACTTTCATAAGAGCCTCATCTCAAACTGAACCAATCATATTCTAAATTATTATAGAAAAATTAGTATTATGGAAAACAACATTTCTTAGATAAAAGGGAAACATAACAATATGGGATGGGTGACCAGTTTTGAATTTTTTAACTTAAAGATTTTTTAAAATTTTGGTGTGAATAGCATAAGGGGAGATGGGGCAGAACCAAGATGGAGGAATAAAGTCAGGGACCCCCCTGAGCTCTCCTCCAAACCTGTCCAAATACCTTTAAAAAATGACTTAGGGCAGCTAGGTGGTGCAGTGAATAGAGTACCAGCCCTGGAGTCAGGAGGACCTGAGTTCAAATCCAGCCTCAGACACTTAATACTTACTAGCTGTATGACCTCAGGCAAGTCACTTAACCTCAATTGCCCCTCCCCCCGAAAAAAAAGCAAAAAAAAAAGACTCTAAAAAAATTCTAGAACAGCAGAACCTACAAAAATACAGAGTGAAACAAATTTCCAGCCCAAGACAACCTGGAGGGTTGATAGGAAAGGTTTGTTGTGCCAGGCTGAGAGAGGAGCACAGTCCAGCTCAGGCCACACCAGTGCAGACAGGGCCCCAGCAAACTTGGAGCAGGACTCAGGGTTCTGAATCACTGGCACAGCAGTGGTTTCCAGATTTCTCAGTCCATAGACACCAAAAACTAACTTAGAAAGCCAGCAGGAAAGGTCTGTCAGATCTGGGTGAAAAAGGAGTACAGTACAGCATAGGCTATGTCAGCACAGCCCTGTTCTCAGCAATCTAGGAGCAGACATTGGGAGTAACTGAATCAGCAGTGGCAGAGTCAGTTGCTGCTTCTGGAGCTTTCAGTCCACAGACAGTAAGGGGAATAAACAACTGATTAAAACATTACAGGGGTCTCTTTGCTAGCACTGAGGCAGGATGCTGTTACTTTGACTATACTTGAATCTGGGTCACAGTCCTGGGGTAAGGAGGAATACTAACATAGCAGAGCTTGCAGCAGCAGTGGAGAGGAAACCCTCCTCACAGTTCCAGGGCAGAAAACAGTGCTTGTGGTCACTCCTAGACCAGAGTATAGGCCAAGAGAAGAATAAACAATTCTCTGTAGATCATACCACCTTAGAAGAACTAAAAACTTACAAGTCCCTAGAAGTATCTCTGAAAACAGCTGCACAAAACCCCTGAAGCTTGGGACAGTATGCTCTCCACACTGGAAGCTGAGCCCTGCTTTAACTAAGAGTTAAAAAGTCAAGAAATAGGTTGGGGAAATGAGCAAACAGAAAAAAAACTCTAACTATAGAAACTTTCTTTGGTGACAAGGAAGATCAAAACATAAACTCAGAAGAAGACAACAAAGTCAAAGTTCCTACATCCAAAGCCTTCAAGAAAAAATGAACTGATCACACACCATGAAAGAGCTCAAAAAGGATTTTGAAAATCAAGTAAGAGAAGTAGAGGAAAAATTGGGAAGAGAGATGAGAGTGATGCAAGAAAATCATAAAAAACTTGTCAACAGCTTGCTAAAGGAGATACAAAAAAAAATACTAAAGAAAATAACATCTTAAACAATAGACTAGACCAAATGGCAAAAGAGGTCCAAAAAGCCAATGAGGAGAAGAATGCCTTAACAAGTAGAATTGGCCAAATGGAAAAGGAGGTCCAAAAGCTAACTGAAGAGAAAATAATTCCTTAAAAAGTAGACTGGAGCTAATGAATCTATGAGAAATCAAGAAATTATAAAACAGAACCAAAAAAAAAAAAAAAAGAAAAAACAGAAGACAATGTGAACTATCTCATTGGAAAAACAACTGACCTGGAAAATAGATAAAGGAGAGATAATTTTAAAATTGTTGGACTAACTGAAAGCCATGATCAAAAAAAGAACCTAGACATCATCTTTCAAGAAATTTGCAAGGAAAACTGCCCTGATATTCTAGAACCAGAGAGTAAAATAAAAATCGAAGGAATCCAACAATCACCTCCTGAAAGAGACCCCAAAAGCAAAACTCCCAGCCAAATTCTAGAGTTCCCAGATCAAGGAGAAAATATTGCAAACAGCCAAAAAGAAGCAATTCAAGTACTGTGGAGCCACAATTAGAATAACATAAGATTTTTCAGCTTCTACATTAAGGGATCTGAGGGCTTGGAATATGATATTCCATAGGGCAAAGGAGCTAGGATTAAAACCATGAAGCACCTACCCAGCAAAACTGAATATAATTCTTCAGGGGGGAAAATGGACATTCAGTGAGATAGAGGAATTTCATGCATTCTTGAGAAAAGACCAGTGCTAAATAGAACAATTGACTTTCTGATACAAGACTCAAGAGTAGCATGGAAAGAAAAACAGGGAAGAGAAATCATAAGGGACTTTTATTAGAGTTGAACTGTTTACATTCCTAAATGGAAAGATGATATTGTAACTCATAAGACCTTTTACATTATTAGGGGAGTCAGAAGGAATATTTATAGACAGAGGGCACAAGATGAATTGAATATGAAGGGATAATATCTAAAAAATAAAATTAAGGCATGAGAGAGAAATGTACTGGGAGAAAGAGAAAGGGAGATTTAGAATGGGGTAAATTATTTCACATAAAAAAGGCAAGAAAAAGCTTTTATAGTGGAGGGGAAGAGGGGGGAAGTGAGAGGAAGTGAGCGAACCTTGATCTCATCAGAATTGGCTCAAAGAGGGAATAAAATACACATTAAAATGAGTATAGAAATCTCTTACCCTGCAGGAAAGTAGGGGGGAAGAGGATAAGAGAAGGAGGAGTGATAGAAGGGAGGGTAGATTGGGGGAGGGGAAAGTCAGAAGCAAAACACTTTTGAGAAGGGACAGGGTGAAAAGAGAGAGAGAACAGAATGAACAGGGTGGGACAGGATAGGATGGAGGCAAATACAATTAGTCTTTCACAACATGACTTATGGAAATATTTTCCATGACTACACATGTATAACCTGTATTGAATTGCTTGCCTTCTCAATGAGGGGATTGGGGAAGGAAGGAAAGAATTTGGAACTTAAAGTTTTAAAAATGACTGTTAAAATTGTTTTTACATGTAACTATGGAAAAATAAAATGCTAAATAAATTTTTTTTAAAGGGAAGCAAAAAGAATCAGACATGACTGAAAAATTACTAAGGAAATGACACTATATTTTGGTTGTAAACAGTTTTGTTTCTTAATAGCCACATTTCTTCGGTTCAAAATCAATGGGACTGTTATGAAGAAAAAAAAGGGGGAGTGAGGAATGAGCATATTTTAAAGCCCTACTATGTGTCTGACACAGTACTAATTGTATTACAGATATTATCTCATTTAATCCTCACAACCCTTTGAGGTAGGTGCTCTTATGAGCTCCATTTTAAAATTGAGGAAATTGTGACAAACAGAGGTTAAATGACTTGCCTAGGATCACACAGCTAGTAAGTATCTGAGGCTCAATTTGAACTTGGGTCTTCCCTTCCTGACTCTAGGTCCAGAGCTCTATCCACTGTGCCATCTAGCTTCTTCATGACCCTGTGAGGTAGGTGCTATTATAACTCTCATTTTAGAGATTAAGAAACTGAGGGTGAGAAGTAAAGTGACTTGCCCAAGGTCACACAGTTAATAAAAATCTGAGGTTGGATTTGAACTCATGTTTTTCTGACTCCAGGCCCAGTGCTCTATTCACTGAACTACCTAACTGGGTTCCAATTCTGCCTACCTGAGACATTTATTAGCTGTGTGGTTCATGGAAAGTCATTTAACTTCTTTGGATATGATGAACTCTAAAGGGTGTTTCAGGGCAGCTAGATGTCACAGTGAAATGCTGGACCTGGAATCAGGAAGACTCATCTTTATGAATTCAAATCTGGCCTCAGACATTTGCTATCTGTGTGACCTTGGGCAAGTACTTAACCCTGTTTGCCTCAGTTTCCTCATCTGTCAAAAGGGCTGGAGAAGGAAATGGCAAACCACTCCACTATTTTTCCAAAACCCCAAATGAAGTCACAAAGAGTTGGACAAGAGTTAAAAATGACTAAACAACAAGGAGCCTTCCTCTAAGTTTATGATTTTATGACTGAGATTAAAACTATGCAGGATAATATAAGCATGATATAGTCTAGAGGGGGATAGCATAGATGACTTCTTTAAATTCTTTCCAGTTGATGTTCTTTGATATAAAAAGACTCTCAATGGAATAATGTAACCTAAATGGACCCTTTTCTCTATGTAATTAATCAGCAAACATTTTTTTGGGGGGGTGGGAGTATAGGTGGTGCTAGAACCAGCTTGTCCTAGGCTCATGCTGATCTGCAAATGCTACAAATCAGGGCTTGATTTGTTGTTTTGTTAATTATCTAGACTTAAGAAAATGTTAATAATGCAAATTAAAAGTTTGTTGCTGTTGTTGAGTCATGTCTGACTCTTTGTGACCCCATTTGGGATTTTCTTGGCAAAGGTACTGGAGTGGCTTGCCATTTCCTTCTCCAGATCATTTTAAATATGAGGAAAATGAGGCCAACAGAGTTAAGTAACTTGCCCAGGGTCACACAGCTAATAAGTGTCTAAGGCCATATTTAAACTCAGGAAGATGAGTCTTCTTGACTCCAGGCCCAGCACTCTATCCACTGTACTACCTAGCTGCCCTTAAAAATGTAACCTGCACAATTATTTCCCTCAGAGATCTGGTTGTTAAACATTTACCAGCATACTGCTGAGAATATGTATCAGGCACTGTATTAAAGTGCTGGAGCCAGTAGTGAATAGGGATAGGGAGAACAGGAAAAAATTCACTAAGGTGGCTCTTGAATCTGGAAAAAAAAAAGGATTCTAAGAAGGCTTGGAGGTAAGGGAGGGAGTGCAGTCCAGTCTCATAGGGCATAATCAGGAAGATGAAATGCTGTGTATGAGGAACAACTAAAAGGCCAGAGGGCCAGACTGTACTGTGCTTGCAGATGAGTAAAGTGTAATGTCTGGAAAAGCAGGTACAGATTTTTTATACAGCAACATTAAACAAAATATTGGTAAGAAGACAGAAGAGAACAGGAATGGTAAAAAGCTCATTAAGGGTCTGTTGACTTAATGAAAAGGAAGTAACTCTGACTACTTCTCATTTTCATATTGATGCAACAGGACATTTTCACCCAGACGGAAAAGCATCGCAACAGTAAAGAATGTCTATTGAAAAATAATCTTCAAGTTTGGTAAATACAGGTTCTAATTCTTAATTTCTAGGAGTTCTAACTAACAGTGTGTGGAGGAAAATATTTACCAGACAATCTCAGCATGATGACAGCTCAGTAATTCTGCTGAAAACCTCCCTCTCCAATTACTGGTGATCTCTTAGTCCTCGTCCTTCTTGACCTCTTGACCTTTACAGTACACTGTACAGTGGTTGTGGACCAACATTCTCTTCTCTGTAGGACTTCTTCATACTCTTTTTCCTGGTTCTCCTCCTACTTGCCTTAATACTCCTCAATTTCCTTTGCTGGATCTTTATTCAGGTCATGCCCAATAATGGTGGGTCTCTCTGACCCCAAGGTTCTGTCCTTAGCCCTCTCTTCTTCTTCAATACTTCACTTGGCAATCTCATTAGTTCCCATGGATTCAACTATCATCTCTACCCATATGATTCTCATATCTATTGGTCCAGCCCTGTCTTTCTGCTGACTTCCAGTCTCACATCTCCAATTGCCTCCTGGACATCTTGAATTGGATGTCCTATTGACACCTTAAACACAACATGTTGAAAACTGAACTCATTATCCCCTGACTGTCCTGGCCCCTACCCTGAGCCATTCCCTCCTCCTAACTTCCCAAATACTGTCAAGGGTACCACTATCCTCCCATTCACCCATGCCCATAAACTAGAGGTCATCCTCAACCCTTCATTCCCTTCTCCATATCTAGTTAATTGCCAAACCCTGTAATTTCTATCTTCATATTTTATAACATTGTATATTGCCCCCTTTTCTCTTCTCTACCCTGGTATAAACCCTTATCACCTCAAGCCTGGACTCTATATTCCAACAGCTTGCTGGCTGGTCTCCCTGCCTCAAGGTTCACTCCATTCCAGTCCATCCTCCGCTCAACTATCAAACTGGTCTTTCTAAGCCTGACCATGTCACCTCCTCTTGCCCCCTCCTCAATAAACTCCAGTACTTCCTTATTACCTCAGGATCAATCACAGGATTTTTTTTTCTTTGTCTTTCAAAGCCCTTTGTAACCTGGCTCCTTCCTACCTTTCCAGTATTTCTATTACATGGCAAGCACTGTGCTAAACATCCACCATTCAGAGGGAAAATGGAGACACAGTCCCTGTACTCAAGTTCTCAGGGAACTGGAAGCAACTGGGGAGATAACATATAAAGGAGATCTCTTGTTTATGTTTAGTTAATGGTAAAAGGAAAGGGCAGACAGTATTTAGACCAGAAAAGTAGAAAGGGAGATAACAAGACCCAAAAGATCTTGGGGAATAAATGGTTGGTCCTCTGTCAAGAGGAGAGTGGGATTAAGAGTCAGTGAAAAGAGACTCTGGGAAATCTCCAGTAGATGTAGGGATCAGAGACAAAATATAGTTGTCAGTGAGTATCCTTGGCCTGCTGGCAACTTGGCAATAGGGCAATGAGGGTGACTGGAGAAGGGAAAATTGCATCTCCTCCTATTTACAGCAGCTGCTGCTGGTCTTTTTTTCTTATTAATTTTTAGTTTTCAACATTCATTTCCACAAGATTTTGCGTTCCAAATTTTCTCCCCATTTCTCCCCTCCCCCCATCCCAAGATGTCATGCATTCTGATTACCCTTTCCTGCAGTCAGCCTTCCCTCCTATCACTCCACTCCCAGCCCCTTCTCCCTTACTTTCTTGTAGGGCAAGGTAGATTTCTATACCCCATTGCCCATATATTCTATTTTCCCGTTTCATGTAAAAACAATTTTTAACATTTGTTTTTAAAACTTTGAGTTCCAAATTCTCTCCCTTCTTTCCTCTTCACCCACCCTCATTGAGAAGGCAAGCAATTCAATGTTATACATGTGTAGTTAAGAAAAACACTTCCATAATAATGTTATGAAAGACTGTATTTCCCTCTGTCCTATCCCATCCCCCCACTTATTCTATTTTCTCCTTTGACCCTATCCCTTTTCAAAAGCGTTTGCTTCTATTTCCTCCTCCAAACTGCCCTCCCCCTCTATCACCCTCCTTTATCTCCTTCCCCCTCTACTTTTCTATAGGGTAAGATACCCAACTGCCTGTGTATGTTATTCCCTCCTTAAGTCAAAT
Source organism: Gymnobelideus leadbeateri (assembly GCA_011680675.1). NCBI lineage: Eukaryota > Metazoa > Chordata > Mammalia > Diprotodontia > Petauridae > Gymnobelideus > Gymnobelideus leadbeateri. Next base: position 137,683 of record WOXC01010516.1, read on the forward strand.
CTGATAAGAGTAAAGTTCACTCATGCCCTCTCACCTCCCTCCTTATCCCCAACATTGTAAAAGCTTTTTCTTGCCTCTTTTATGTGAGATAATTTACCCCAATCTATAACTCCCTTTCTCCTTCTCCCAATATATTATCTCACCTCTTAATTTTATTTTTTAGACCTTCATATTCAAATATTCAACTCACCTTGTGCCATCTATCTATCTATCTATCTATCTATCTATCTATCTATCTATCTATCTAATCTTCCCTCCAACTACACTAATAATGAGAAAGGTCTAAAGAGTTACAAAGATTATCTTTCCATGTAGTAATGTAAACAGTTCAACTGTAATAAGTGCCTTATGATTTCCCTTTCCTGTTTACCTTTTCATGCTTGATTTTTGTATTTGAAAATCAAATTTTCTTTTCAGCTCTGGTCTTTTCATCAAGACTGCTTGAAAGTTCTCTATTTCATTGAATGTCCATTTTCCCTCTGAAGTTTTGCTGGGTAGGTGATTCTTTGTTTTAATCCTAGCTCCCTTGACTTCTAGAATATCATATTCCAAGCCCTCAGATCCCTTAATGTAGAAGTTGCTAGATATTGTGTTATCCTGATTGTATTTCCACAATACTTGAATTGTTTCTTTCTGGATGCTGGTAATATTTTCTCCTTGACCTGGGAACTCTGGAATTTGGCTACAATTTTCCTAGGAGTTTTGCTTTTGGGATTTCTTTCTTTCTTTCTTTTGTTTAAATTTTTGGTCTTTATTAATTTGTTTACTTTTAGTTTATTTATTTTTTTAAAAAGCAATTGGGGTTAAGTAACTTGCTCAAGGTTACACGGCTAGTCATTATTTATGTGTGGGTGCTCATTTTCTGAGGCCGGATTTGATCTCGGGTCATCCCACCTCTGAGGCCAGCGCTCTTACTCACTGCGCCACCGCCACCTAGCCGCCCCTTTAGGGCAATTGGGGTTAAGTAACTTGCTCAAGGTTACACAGCTAGGTTTTTGTTTGTGTGGATTAAGTGTCTGAGGCCAGCTCCGAACTCAGGTCCATCTGACTCCAGGGCCGGTGCCCTATTCACTGCGCCACCTAGCCGCCCCTTACTTTTAGTTTATAAGATTCATTTCCACAATTCCTTGAGTTTCAAATTTTCTCTCCCTGCCCCCTCCCTGATGGCATACAATCAAGTATAGTATCTGCAAATACTTTGGGATTTCTTTCAGGAGTTGATCAGTGGATTCTTTCCATTTCCATTTTACCTTCTGGTTCTAGAATATCAGTGTAGTTTTCCTTGATAATTTCTTGAAAGATGATGTCTAGGTTCTTTTTTTTGATCATGGCTTTCAGGTAGTCCAATAATTTTTAAATTACCTCTCCTGGCTTTATTTTCCAGGTCAGTTGTTTTTCCAATGAGATATTTCACATTGTCTTCTATTTTTTCATTCTTTTGTTTTTGTTTTATAATTTCTCATAGAATCATTAGCTTCCATTTGTTCCATTTTAATTTTTTTTTTTTGGTCTTTTTGGAGGGGAGAAGGTAGGGCAATTGGGGTCAAGTGACTTGCCCAAGGTCACACAAATAGTATCAAATATCTGAGGCTGGATATGAACTCAGGTCCTTCTGACTCCAGGTCCAGCTGCCCCTCCATTCTAATTTTTTTTTTAAGCAATTGGGGTTAAATAACTTGCTCAAGATTACACGGCTAGTCATTATTTCTGTGTGGATGCTCATTTTCTGAGGCCGGATTCGATCTCGGGTCATCCCAACTCCGAAGCCAGCACTCTTACTCACTGCGCCACCTAGCCGCCCCTCCATTCTAATTTTTAAGGAACTATTTTCTTCAGTGAGCTTTTGGATCTCCTTTTCCATTTGGCCAATTCTATTTTTAAAGGCAATCTTTTCCTTATTGGCTTTTTGGACCTCTTTTGTCATTTGGTTTAGTCTATTTTTTTAGGTGTTATTTTCTTCAGTATTTTTTTTGGGGGGGGGTCTCTTTAAGCAAGCTGTTGACAAGTTTTTCATGATTTTCTTGCATCACTATCATTTCTCTTCCCAATTTTTCCTCTACTTCCCTTATTTGATTTTTCAAAATCCTTTTTTTTTTTTTGAGCTCTTCCATGTTCTGAGACCAATTCATATTTTTCTTGGAAGCTTTGCATGTAGGAACTTTTGACTTTGTTGTCTTCTGGTTGTTGTATGTTTTGATCTTTCTTGTCACCAAAGTAAGATTCCATAGTCTGAATTTTTTTTACTCTGTTCATTTTTTCAGCCAAATACTTGAATTTCTAACTCTTTGTTTAGGTAGGACTGCTTCCAGTGGGGGTGGGGCTAGGTGTGGGTGTACTAACCAAGTTTCAGGGATTTTGTGCAGCTGTTTTCAGAGATACTCTAGGGACCTGTAAATTTTCAGCTCTTCCAAGGTAGGTATGTTCAAAGAAGAGGTATTTACTCCTCTCCTGTCCTGTGCTCTGGTCTGTGATTGACTCCTGGCACTTTTATGCCTTGGAAGTGTGATGAATATTTCCTCTCCACTGCTGCCACAAGCTCCACCATATTAGCACTCCTCCTTATCCCAGGACTACCACCCAAATCCAAGCAAAGCAAGATAATCCTGCCTCAGCGCCAGCAGAGATCCCTGCAATCCCCCTATGATCACTTGTCTGATCTCCTACTGTCTGTGGGCTCAGAGCTCCAGAAGCAGCTGCCACTGCTGCCATAGTTGCCACCACTCTGGGGCTGGGGCCAGACCATGCTCCTCTTTCAACCAGGTACCACTGACCTATGTTGTCTTTGGTGTTTGTGGGTTGAGAAGTCTGGAAATTGCCATAGTGGTCAGTGATTCAGGCCCCTGAGGTCTGCTCCAGCCCTGTCTGTGCTGACGAAGTTCACTCCACTCCCAGTCCAGTGTAACAAACCTTTCCTGTCTACTTTCCAGGTAGTCTTGGGCTGGAGATGTTTCACTCTGTCATTTTGGGGGCTCTATAGCTCCAGAATTTGTTCAGTCATTTTTTACAGGCATTTGGAGAGGTCCCTGCTTTTACTTTGTCATCGTGGGCACCCTTCCTGCCCGTTGTTGGCCTTTCTTGCATTGGCAGGCTTGTGCAGAGTATGTTAAAGTTCCTGGCTTCTTCCCACTGTTGCTTAGTAGCCAGTGAAAGTGGCTGGTCCCAGGTTCTCATGGGTCCCTTTGTATCTATAAGCACAATTAAAGAATAGATTTCCAACAGAGAATATTCTTCTGAAGTGTATTCAGTAGCTAGGTGGTCTTTATAGTCTCATAAAACACACAAATGATTTTTATATATTGCTTATCCATTCAGTGTCATTACTTAATTCATACTGTATTGCTCTTTCTTGGTATGTACATATATAGAGTGTCACTGATTCTAAATGTTCAACTGAGTAGTAGAGGACATCCAGTTGATGTTGTATACATGTCTTTCTTATCCTTGTGTTAGATGGTAAACTTCCTGCAAGCAGGAACCATAGATCACAGGAGCAAGAGATGGAAGGGAATATTATTATGTTCTAACAACCTCATTTTGCAGATGAGGACTGTATTTTCAAGTTAAGTACTGTACTTTGTACAGTGCCTTGGACAGAAGTACTCAATAAGTATTTTCTGAATTTTTGCCTTAACCAAAATTCATTTAGCTAAATTGGAGAAACTTAAGGAATTAATACATTCACTTTAAGGAACTTACAGAATTTCAACAAACATTTTTTTATTCTTTTTGCTTTTTGGAGGGGGGAAGGTAGGGCAATTAGGATTAAGTGACTTGGCCAAAAATGGCTAGTTTTTTTTTTTTGTGCGTGTGTTAAGCATCTGAGGCCAGATTTGAACTCAGGTCTTCCTGACTCCAGGGCTGGTGCTCTATTCACTGCGCCACCTAACCATCCCTCAACAAACATTTTTTAACTGATTTTATACAAGGGTTCAGGTATTTTCATGGAAGAGGTAGCATATGAGCTAATCTCTGAAGGAAAGTAAGGACAAAGGTTTTGACTGACATCTTTAGAATGAAGAGATTGGACAAGATAAGTTTTTGAGGTTCCTTCCAGTTCTATGTCCTATGATTTTGGGGAGGTGCAGATGAGGAGGGAATGAATTCTTAAGACATTCATTCTTCTTGTGATAACCACCATTTTGAGGATACTCTGCCACCATGTTGTCCTTGGAATACCTAGCAGACAATTTTGGGGACATAGTCTTTTCCAGGCTCTCAATGAGACTAGCCATTAGAGTTCAATCATAAACTAAAAAGGAATAATATAACAATACATGGGACTGTTACAAGATACTAGCAAAACACTGAGATGAATTTTTATAACTACATATAAATACATACTTTTTTCAGAGGTTAAGTTTTAATTATGGGAAAAGTGCAAGAAATGCAAAAGAATTAACTCTATTGTTTGCTTTTGAGGGTGATGAAAAACTTGGCCAAATTGCTTACTTTTAAAACTTCATCTTAAAGAACATGAGAAGCATGTGAAGCAAACAATATATTGCTAGGGTTCTTAATTTTGTCCTTTTATCTTCGTGTGTGTGTGTGTGTGTGTGTGTGTGTGTGTGTGTGTATGTGTGTGTGTGTGTGTGTGTGTGTTAACTTCTTGATGATGGTAGTTATGTTACTTTGAGGGGCATCAGTATTTTGATATTATTGCTAATATTTTATCCGTTTAATTTTATTAAAATACCATTTGTATAAGTGAAATCAAAGCAAAGACATGATTCACTTAACCAAAATTAATCTTACATTTGACTCTGCTAAGTAAAGTATATCTTTACATGTGATAATATTCTTTTTTCAATAGAAACCAAGTCTCTCAAAGATATTACTACAAGTTTGATTATGGAAAACACTAAAAGAGGATGTCTTTTTTTTCATGGTGAGGGAAAATGTTTAAAATTATAGCACGTTGAAACTAAAGAAAAAGCTGAGTTAAATTGCTATTTCTTTTCTTTTAGGGACAATATAAAAAGGCAAAAAATAATTCATCACATTTTCTGTCAATTATATGAATTGTGAACATGAGTGCTGAAAACAAATGTTTCCATAACATTATTTGGAGATTTATGTAAAAGAAAATTTTCCCAAGTTGCTAATGAGCATTTTCAATCTGGAAATTATTAGTAAGCTAATTAAAGTGATGCCAAATTATCACAAATTTATTAGAAGATGTAAAGAATGGGCCGGCTATGTGGCACAGTGAATAAAGCACCGGCCCTGGAGTCAGGAGGACCTGAGTTCAAATCTGGCCTCAGACATGTAACACTAGCCATGTGACCTTGGGCAAGTCACTTAACCTCAATTGCCCTGCCCTCCCCCCCCAAAAAAAGCAAAATAAAACAATAAAACAAATTGATTTTAAAGATGTAAGAATACCTGAAGCATTTTAAGATGTAAATATCAATTATTTTATCAGAAAAGGATATATTAGTAGCTAGTTTTACAAATACTTTTTTGTTAAGGTTAGAGACCAAGCCCACCTTATAAATATATTTCAAATTTTAATAGGTAACTACTAAATTAGTTACTGTTCATCTATGAATAATATGTAACCGCATATAAAGATTATCATCACCAACACTATTTGTATCAATATTTGTAGTCTAGATTTCCACTAGTTTTTGGCTAGACAAATTAAATACAGCTCTGACTTTTCTGGGTGTTATGCAAAGCTTAAAGTTCATTTTTAGGGCCAAATGTGTTCAAAATTATACCAAAAGAATAAAATTAACAGATGAGTTAATGCTAATCTAGTTCACTGAAAAATTTTTTTGCCTTTTTTTTTTGGAGGGGGAGTAAGGTAGGGCAATTGGGGTTAAGTGACTTGCCCAAGGTCACACAGCTAGTTCTGTGTTAAGTGTCTGAGACTGGATTTGAACTCAGGTCCTCCTGCCTCCAAGGCCAGTACTCACTAGCACTACATGTACTACTTAGCTGCCCTTAGTTCACTGAAATTTTTATGCAAGAAATTTCTAGAGAAGATGTCCAAGACAAGCTTTCCAAGATTAAATTCTTTTTTTTTAAACAAATGCTTTATTAACTTCTGTTTTACATCATTCATTTCTGCCAGATTTTGAGTTACAATCATTTCCCCCCCATTATTCCCCTACCCAACCTCCCAGAATAGCAGTCCCACAAGATATCGCTTCCTCCAATCTGCTCTCTCCCATACCTTCTCCCATACCCCCTTCGACTTTTCCATTAGAGGAAGGTGAATCTTTGTGTCCCAATGCCTGCACATCTTATCTCCCAATTACAAGCAAAAGAGTATTAATAATAGTATTTATATATATTTGAAACATTTAATGTTAAGACCTCGAATTTCAGATCCATTTCTTCCTCCCTTGTCACCCATTCCCTCTGGGGAGATAAGTAATTCAGTATATGTTGTACATGTCTAGCTATGCAAAACATTATCATAGTAGATATATTGTACAAGGCTGCTTATAATTCCTCCCACTCATCCCACCCCCCACCTGGTCCATTCCCTACATGATCCTGTCCCTCTTCTATAGTGGGTACTTCCAACCTCCCCTCACCCCAAGGATGCCCTCCCATCCATCATCCCTCCTCTCATCCCCCTTCCCCTATCCTGCTGCAGGTTGAGATATCCCATTTAGCATGTATGTCATTCTCTCCCTGAACCAAATTCAATGTGAATGTGGTTTTGCCTTTTTAGCCTTCCTATTCTGCCCCTCCCTTGCAACCACTTCCCTTGCTTCTTCTACATGGGATAGTTTACCCTACCCTGTCTTTCCCCATCTCCTCTTGCCACTTTCCTCTCTCACCTCATAATTTCATCCCTTGAGTATTCTCCCTTCCCAACAAATTCAACCTATGCCCTCTATCCATATATAACTGTAACCACATACACACACATTCACATATGTATTCATATGACCACACACCCTTCTTCCATTATTTTCATAGTGAGAAAGATATCATCAGTCACAGCTATTGCTTTTCCATATAGGAATGTAAATAGTTCAACTTTGATAAGTTCCTTTTGATTTCTTTTCCCTGATTACCTTCTCAGGCATTTCTTCCTTCTTGTGTCTGGGTGTCAAATTTTCTATTCAATTCTGGTTTTTTCCTCAAGAATGCTTGAAAGTCCTCTATTCCACTGAATGACCATATTTTCCCCTGAAACAAAATACTCAGTTTTGCTGGGTAGGTGACCCGTGAGTTCATTCCCAGTTCTTTTGCCCTCTGGAATATCATATTCCATGCCCTTCGATCCCTCAGTGTAGAAGCTGCCAGGTCCTGGGCTATTCGGATTGTGTTTCCACAATATTGAAATTGCTTCTTCCTGGCTGCTTGAAGTATTTTCTCCTTGATCTGGGGATTCTGGAACCTGGCCATAATATTTCTGGGAGTTTTCTTTTTGGGATCTTTTTCAGGAGGCGATCGGTGGATTCTTTCAACCTCTATTTTGCCCTCTGGATCTAAAACATCAGGGCAGTTTTCCTTGAGAATTTCTTGAAGGTGATTTCTAGGTTCTTTCTTTGATCATGGCTTTCAGGTAGTCCAATAATTTTTAAATTGTCTCTCCTGGATCTATTTTCCAGGTCAGTGGTTTTTCCCATGAGATATTTCACATTGCCTTCTAATCTTTCATTTGTTTGTATCTGCTTAACAACATCTTGATTTCTCATAAAGTCATTAGCTTCCATTTGCTCCAGTCTAACTCTGAAGGAATGAATCTCCTCAGTGAACTTCTAAGATTCTTTTTCCATCTGGCAAATTCGACTTTTTAAGGCATTCTTCTCCTCATTGCCCTTTTGGGCCTCCTTTGCCATTTGAGTTAGTCTATTTTTTAAGGTGTTGTTTTCCTCAGTCAGGCTGTTGACCTCATTTCATACTTTTCCTGCATCCTTCTCATTTCTCTTTCCAATTTTTCCTCCACTCCTCTTATTTGATTTTTAAAGTCCTTCTTAAGGTCCTCTATGGCCTGCAACCCACTCATGGTTTCTCCTGGGGCTTTTGGAGCAGGACTTCTGACCTCACAGTCCTTTCCCTGCTCTATGCCCCCAAAATAGGAGTCTAGGGTTGCATTTTTCTGTTTCCTTTGCCTTGGCATGTTGCCACTTAATTGCTTGACTTTTGGGCTTGTTGCCACACTATGGCTTTAAGGCCAGCTAGAGGAATTTTTGTCCCGAACGTGTGGGGGGCAACTTCCATTTCTGGTAAGCTGTAAACCCACCCACAACTTCCACCCTAGATCACAATCCAGATCCAGGAGGTTAAAGCAAGAGCGATTACCCCCCAAGACTGATCGCTGGATCTCCCTACAAATTTGCAGGCTGGGAGCGGGAGCTGCCTCTGAAAACTACAAAATAGCGTTTGTCCTCAGCGGCTTCTAGCCCCCAGGGGAGGGAGCCGACGCATTCCCTAAATACCAGTCCCAAAGTCCATAGGACACCAACCTCTTACTTTGTCCTAGGCATGTCTATGTTGATAATTCTGGAGTCGCCACAGCTCCTGGTGTTCTGGGGTTCCTCCAGCTGGCTGCTGGCCCTGCTGCCCTGGGGCTAAAACCTCGGCTCATGCGGACCTGGGCTCGGCTCCTGCGCTCTGCGCGCTGCACGCTGCCAGGTCCCAGACCTCTGCACTGGTCCTTCCTGCAGGGCTGCTGGGCTGTCCTCAGCGGGAATTTAGCTTCTCTGTGTCGTTCTGTGGGTGCTAGGGCTCCAGAAGTTGTTCAGAGTCCCCTTTTACATCGTTTGGGGGGAATGTGGGGGCAGAGTGGCTTGGATGAGCTGTTTCTACTCCGCCATCTTGGCTCCGCCCCCAAGATTAAATTCTTTATACTTCAGAGAGGGTCCCTTACTAATCCTGATATGCCTGACCCCTTCCATCTAAATAATACTAAACTATTAAATGTTGCCTGCAAATAATTGTTTTACAATCTAAAAATGCAAAATGACAAAATAAAAGATAATGTATGGAATTGTTTACCTACAAAGAACCCAACTTGGGATTTATCTATTCATCGGAAGAAATGAACCTGGGAACTTTTGGAAGACAAACATATCTTACTTAACCCTTTTAAGGAGTACTACAAAAGAAAAGGTGTCTCTGAAGTAACTGTGTAGCTCTAAGTCATCACTTCTAATTCTTCTAAATCACAACATAAAACACTCAAGTTATTTGCTCCAAACAACTATAATTCTTGAAGCAAATGAATCACTGACCACTTTCTCTAATGGGTAAAATAACTTAAAATACAACTATGATGAAGAAAATTAGCTTTATTTATGTAAATTAGAAAAATTGGTTTCAGGTTAGAATTTTAATCAAATGTTTAATTCTGTACAATTTACAATAGTAAATATATACAAAACTTATAATAAAAATACAGTACATCACATATTCTGAGCCCCAGTGTGTTTTCCCAATTCTGAAGGTACCTCTATCACTTCAGTTTTTAGTTATTAGCAAGGAAATGCTGTGCTTATTTTCACACAGTGCTTCGTTTATGCAGAATAATACTGGCATGGAAAGGGAAAGGCAAGGACCACCAACACTTAGAAAACACTTTAAGAGTAGCCAATATGCTCTTAATGTTATTATATGCCTTTCTATAATAAAATATGTTCCTTGTTAAAAATTTATTTACTTTTATGACGTGAAAGTAATTACTAAATCTGACAGTTTTGTAAATTGGCTGCTGATCCCAATAGATGGATATGAATTTACATGTATATTAAACTTATTAATATGAATATATGCAACATATTAAAATGAACCAAATAATTAGGGTTAGAGTAAACAAACTCATTTAAGATATACTTGGAGAACTATTAACTCCATATAGGATTAGCAAATTTCCATGATTTGAGCTGATTAATACAAAACTAAACCAGAAACACATTCTGAAAAACATGTCACTTTTTTAGACACCAAACTTTAAGTCACACTGCTATAAGAGCCATAATGAACTTGTGTACTAAAATATATTGGATAATTTTTAGACCTTATTAGAATTTAACTTAAGCTATCAATATTACCTTAATCATGTGGCGTAAGTAGCTTCACAATAATTTATCTTGTTTGAAGAATCCAGTAATATTTAATATATTTACTTAATGGGGCAGGATTTAAAATTAGCATTTGTGATAGATATTTGTAGATATTTGCACTATGGTTAAATCTATATCTATCACAGTATTATATATATTGCATGTGCTTGGACTGTCAGAAGAAATCAATTTCATTTTCTAAAAATAAAAGTCATAGATTCTGAATAAATTTCAATTCATGATCTCTTCCTGAAATTCTTGGTAATGATTTTAAGAGAGCTCTTGTGCAATCTTATCAATTAAAATTAATAACCCATCTTTCATTTTTAAGAGTTTACCTTGAGTTAAAAGGGCAATGTCATATAAGACAAAAAAGTCCTTCATCAATTTTTTTTAAAGAATAAATCAGACTTCCAAATGTTATTTGTTCCTAAAATCTTACTCTAGTCTCCTTGAATGGAAATGAAAAGGCACCAACTCTCCATCCAAAGTATTTGATTAAGATGTAATTCAAGTAAGATAACATCAAAGAAAATTGGTCTTCAACTGAATACTTGAATTTTTTCCAGGCTTCTTGATATGTTTAGGGGTTGTCTTGATTTTGATACTTTCTTGATTGCCTTTTATAGCTGCCTCAAGGCGGGCTTTCATTGTAGGAGAAGAAGCCATAATATTTTTAAAAACTGATGAATACTGGGGTCCGATCTGCATCAGATTCTGCAAAGCGAAGTCATGTAAGTTTCTCATTGTGATGGACGCTGAGCCCAGTGTGTTTTCATCCAGAAGAAAGGAAATAAGAAGGGAGAGAATGCCAGCCACCAGTTGAGCTCCTGTCAAATTTAAATACACAACATGAACCCTATGTTTAGTAGGCAGTACGTATACTTATTTTTTTTTTTTAAGCAACTGGGGTTAAGTAAGTTGCTTAAGTTTACCCGGCCAGTCATTTTTATGCGTGGGTGCTAATTTCTGAGGCCAGAACCGATCCCGGGTCCTCCCGACTCCGGGGCTGGCAGTCTTACTCAATGTGCCACCTAGCTGCCCCAACTGTGCCACCTAGCTGCCCCGGAACGTATACTTATAATGACATGATATTATATAAAACTAATTTTTCTTTGTTAAGGGGAGAAAAAAAATTCCTCTAACTGCTATTCCCAAGAGATACAATTGTTTCTATGGTAAGCAAAGCTCTTTCTAAGTCTTTGTCCTTTCCCACAATTGTGCAGTCTTCCTGGTATCATCTCTTCCCTTGAAACGTCTCCATGAAAGGTTGTTCTCTCTCCCATCCCTCCTACTAACATAGGAGGAGGCTAAGTTTGGCATCATATTTCCTTCCCGCTGCCAATTCTAGGCTACACCTGTTTCTTTGTCACTATGACTCACTATCAGTTGTTACTATCAGTGACACTTCCCTCTTTGGAAGCCTACAAGTCTGATGAAACTACTGTCTTTCTAAATTCCAAGAGCATTCCTTCACTTTCCTTAATGATTTTTTTGTACCAAGACCACAGTTTTCCTCACTTTGTCCTCAGTTAATCTCTGCAACTTCAATAAATGCCAGGATGACCTTCCTAACATCTGACTTCACAATTACTCAGCTTCAACTACTAGCCTCCAGCTACCCAGTTCTCCTTCCTGTTCACTGCCAAATATCCAGAACAAGTTATCTATCATCAGTGCTTCGAATTTCTCACCACCTGCTTACTCCTCCACCCCTATGAATTAGCTTCTCTGTCCATAGTCTCCCTAGAAGGGTCTCTCAAAGGTCACCAGTAATTTCTAAATATGAAAACTAATGCTTTTTTCTTAATCCTTATTTTCTTTGACCTCTGCAAAATCTAACTCTTATTTTCTTGAACCTTTTTTCTTCTTTGGCTTCTTTGGCTTCCTACAGTTCACAGAATCATAGAAAAAGGTCTGGAAGATGGAATATTAGATGCCATCTAATACTTAACCCCACTGTCACCCTTTTATAGATAAGGAAACTGAAGCCCAGAGGCTAAGTCGCTGACGCTGAGCTGGCACTGGCACCCAGGTTCTATGTAGAATTTACATAAAATGCTACATAAACTTCAAAGTTCTATATGTTAGCTGTTATTGTTATTATAGTTACTATTAAAGATCCAGGATCTTTCCTACTGTGATAGCTATGCTGGTTTTCATCCTTGATTCATAAACATGACTTCTGGCTCTTCTTGCCGTCCTTTTGACCTTTAAAATGCTGGTTCCTCCAAAGGTTCTGCCCTCTGTCCTGTTCTCTTTTTCCTACACTCTCCCCCATGGACATCACATTTACTCCAAATATCTTTTCTTACGTCACTGATTCTCCAGGCTTTCCTATGAGCTCTGGGGCGAAGGTGGGGCAGAGGCTGCTTTCTTTGTATTCCCTTCAGCCTCTAGTACATAATCTTGAACAGAATAAAGTGTTTTCTGAATCAAATATGACATTACAAGGATGCGGTCCAATATAACACAAATGACTTTCTGATTTCTGTTCTGTTTCAAAGTATGTCAAAATGAAAATTTATTATTATTCCAACAAACTTTTTGTATGAGCTAAGCTACAATGCAAAGAGGTGGGGATGGTGGGAGTACTTACGGTGCTGTTCTTCAGCAATAGCCACCAGGGCTTCTAAGACCTTGACACCTTCTTGAATTGCCTGAAGCTCAGCAGCATCTTTGGGTTTTATTTTATCTGTCTCCTGCAGTTTTCTCACAATGGGTGATGCTAATGAATGAATATAAGGGTAGGACACTGCTGGGTTTGGATACTGAAAAATGGAGAGTAGCAGCTGATAGCACTTGATTTGTACCTAAATGGGCAAAACATATGGACAATTACAATATGAAAGGAAAAGAGGAATTACAAACAACAGAAGAGAACTCTGAGAACTTTAGTAGCTAAAACAAAGTCATTATGAAAATGTGATGTGCAAGAACCTAGAAAACCATTTATTTACTTTGAAATCTTTTCTCAATTTATTTATAGTAGTTCAATTCCAAGCTCTAGAACATATTTAAACTTTTATATAAGTTTATATAAATTTTTCCTTTCTCAATTAAGATGATTCTAGAAATATTTTGGAGATATAGGAAAAGTATTTGAGGTCAAGTTTATACATATAATACTTCAGCCTTGAAGTTAGGCTTTGAGATTCACCCATTTTGGAGAACAACATGGAATTATGCCCAAAGAGTTATGAAGCTGTGTATATACTCTTTGACCTAGCACTACCATTATTAGGTCTGTTTTCCAATGTGATGGGGGAAAAGAAAAAAAACCTTTATGTTCTAAAGTACTTATAGAAGCTGTATTTGTGGTGGCAAAGAACCAGGAACTGAAGGGATGCCCATTAATTAGGGAATGCAAGTTGTGGTATATGATTGTTATGGAATACTACTGTGCTGTAAGAAATGATGAGCAGCTTTATTTTAGAAAAACATGGAAAGACTTGCATACAATAATGAAGGGTGAAACAAGTAGAACCAAGAGAATACTAAATATCGTAACTGCAATATTGTTTGAAGAATAAGTGTGAATGGCTAAATTATGCTGACTATTATAAATATGAAAATCAGTTACAAAGGACCTAGGAAAGAAAATGCTATCTACCTCCATAGAAAGAACTGATAAGAAGTATGCATAATATTGTTTCAATATGCTTTTACATACACACACACACACACACACACACACACACGAAATGGCCTTCTCCAGTATAGGGTAAGGAAAAGAGGAAGGGAGGCAGCTTAGCACTTAAAATATAACAAAAATTAAATTAAATTAAATAACAAAGTTATGGTTTGAAGAAGATATCAAAGAAATTGTGGTCAGACTACACAAGTTACATACCTTTATATAACATATCTCCCTTAGGCTTAAGGTCTGCACTTGATTGGCTGTGCCAAACTACATGGAAGTGGTATCTTAAAGCTGTGTGTTTCATTGTAAAAGAAGAACATGGAGTAAAAAAAAAAATAAACTTGGTTTTTTGATAATATATCTGCGTATCTCCAAGGGGAGAATATGCACTTTACATTTCTTCTTAAGAATTAGAAATGGGGGCGGCTAGGTGGTGCAGTGAACAGAGCACCGGCCCTGGAGTCAGGAGGACCCGAGTTAAAATCCAGCCTCAGATACTTGACACTTACTTGCTGTGTGACTCTGGGCAAGTAAGTCACTTAACCCTGACTGCCTTGCAATTAAAAAAAAAAAAAAGAATTAGAACTGGTTCCTAAACTTTTTTCTTGGGGGTAGGGGTGGGTGTGCAAGGAGGAGGTAATCAGGTTAAATGACTTGCCCAGGTCCTCCTGACTCCAGGACCAGTACTCTATCCATGGATCCCTTATTTTAGAAACAGAATTTATTAGTTCTATGTGAGTAGAAGGTGTTTTGATAGTGACTGCTGTGTGGGGTTTGTGAAATCAATTTCATTACTTTGTAGTTACCTCAAATGAGATATGACTGAACAAACAAGTTTGATTCTCCCTTGAGTTAACTGTGAAGTGTTAATGTAAAAATAACAAATTCTCATTTGTAAATATCTTGAAACAAATTTAAGTTTTTTGGTGTTCATATTTAAAAGATGGGTAAACTTCAACACTAGAGTATGTTTTTTTTTTTTAAAGCAATTGGGGTTAAGTAACTTGCTCAAGGTTACACAGCTAGTTATTTATTTATGTGTGGGTGCTCATTTTCTGAGGCCGGAACCAATCCCGGGTCCTCCCGACTCTGGGGCTGGGGCTCTTACTCACTGTGCCACCTAGCCACCCTTAGAGTATGTTTTAATATCAAACATTTTCAAAAACTGAGCCATAAGCCCTAATTATTAGCTGAAACTATTTGGTCTCATGACTCCAAAAGGAATAAATAAAAAGTCCCAGAATCACATGATCACAGCTCTAGAGCTGGAGTAGACCTAAGAGGTCAGTCTCTTTATTCTACAGTCTGAGAAGGCTAAGAGACTTGTCCATAGTCATATAGGTTGTAAACACCAGAGGTGGGATTTAAACACAGGTCTTCTGACTCTAGTCAATAGTTTTCCTACTCTATAACATGGCATCTTTCATAAACATAAGTTGTACTTTGGCCAGAAGATGACTATGGGTTCTTCAAGTGGAGTGCACCATCTAGGGCAGATTTTACTAGATTGGAAAGTCTGAGTGGAATTGTCATGGGAAAGGAGGCATGGAATGTCAGGAAGCACTCTTCAGGGAAGACCCAAATGAGCAGTGGATTGTATTGGCAGATATAGATGGTGTGCAATCTGCAATGTTCAATGAAAAATCTGGTCCCTTAAAGGAGGCAGGAAGGTAGCAAACTGGAAAAGAACATTATGGGAGTTTAATAAAAGTAGCTATGATTAATCTACCAAGTATACTTACTACTGGGTCTTTCAACTCAAGTGTAACTTTAAACTTCTCTATACAACGTTCCTGCAGGCACTGGATGGTGGTCACTTCTGGACTTGTAGACAAGATAAATACAGTTATGGCAGTAAGTAGGCTGATTGCATCGAGTTCTTGCTGTGCTCCATCTACTAAAGAGAAAGATCCCTTAGAGACAGGCTCTGAACACAGAATTCTCCACTGAGAGCCACAAGGGGCTGCAGAAGCCCCCTTGTCCAAACCCTTCATCTTTTATAGATTAGGAAACCAAAGCCCAGAGAAGACTTGTTAAGGAACAGGAAGTGCTGCAGCTGGAACTTAAATCTTGTTTCAGTCTCACACCCCACCCTCCTGTGCCCTCCCCCCACCACTCTGCCTTATCCCGGGCTTCAAAATGAGCTAGTGACATTCAAGTTCCAAGATTTGCCCATCACATCAACTCTACTTTACCAGTGTAAAATGCTCCTCCTTTCTGAAGTAACTAAGCAGTGACTGTTAAAGGGCAGGGTGGAGCCTGAGAATTCACGTGCCCTCTGCCTGTGCACACACACTGGGCAAAGACAGGAGGTCATAAAGCCACCTGTGTTTCAAGGGGATAATCAAAACCATTTGCCCTGTCACAGATTTTAAGATGTGCCTCCTAAGTTATTCTAGTTTCAATAGCTTTCTTTACAACACAATGATCTAAGACAATTCGGAAGGACTTATGATGAAAAATCCTATCTACCACCAGAGAAAGAACTGATGGAACCTGAACGCAGATCAAAGCATCTATTTTTTACTTTTTCTTCTTCTTTTTTTTGTTTTGTGTTTTCTTTCACAACATGGCTAATTTAGAAATGTTTTTGCATGACTGCACATGTATATAATCTTGATCAAATTGCTTGCCTTTTCAATGAAGGGGAAGGGAAGAATCCGGAACTCAAAAATTAAAGAAAAATGAATGTTAAAAATTGTTTTTACATGTAATTGGGAGAAAAATAAAGTGTTAAATTTTAAAAAAGGACGAATGTTAAAAACTTATTATATGTAATTGGGAAACAATATACAAATTTTTAAAAAGTACTGCTAGGTTTATATTTAATTTTCCAAATGGAGAAGCTGAAAAAAACTCAGACCCTACTGGAAAAAGCATTTTGTTGTGGAATAACTACGAATTGTTGTTTAAAATAAAATTTTTGCTGAATACATGGTATTAAAAGGTAAAATCTGGGCAGCCAAGGGGAGTGGTAGACAGAGTAGAAGACTCATCTTTATGAGTTCAAATCTGGACTTATTAACTGTGTGATCTTGGACAAGTCATCTGTAAAATGAGTTGGAGAAGAAAATGTCAAACCACTCCAGCACCTTCGCCAAAACACCCCACAAAAGTGGTCGTGAAAAGTCCAACACATCTGAAACAAGTGAACACCAATCCTTAAAATCTAAAATTGAGACGCACTATAACATATCTCATTAGCAAATAAAAACCGTAAAGCAGCAGTTTTACACATAAATCACTTGGGGCTCTTTCCTTAGCTGTAATTTTAGAATGGAAGCAGAAGTACACTTTAATTTTCGAATTCTAATAAACCATTAGGCTCGGTTTATTATAAAGTAATATTATGTTGGAATGTTAACCACAAATAAATTAGTCTAGATCTATTAATATAAGATCATATATAAAGTAAAAATAAAACAGTACAAATAAAAAGATGCTGTTGTAATAAAAACTAACATTTACACAGCAATGTAAGGTTTGCAAAGCACTGTACAAATATGATGTCATTTTTATCCTTCCAACAATACTGCAGGGTAGGTGTATTATCCCCATTTTACAGATGAGGAAACTGAAGCAGACAGTGGGTGACTTGCCCAGGTCTCTCAGCTCATTTGTACTTGTGGATGGATCTGAACTTTTGTCTTCCTGACTCCAGGTCCAGCATTCTATCCACTGTGCCACTTCAAATAAATCCTAATCTCAGTGATCTCGGTATATAAATTCCTTTAGAAGACATCATGAAAATGAAGCTCATTTTAAGTTGTTTTTACTGTGTCTTTAGTGAGTAGTCAAAAAAAGAGGAGTGTGGGATTTTCCTGGTAGGGTTGATATGAACATAACAACATACACACACACACACACACATATGTGTGTGTGTGTGTGTGTGTGTATATATCCCTTGAAGGGACCTCAGGGGTCATCTAGTCCAGCCTTCTCAAAAGAAGCAGAGGCCTAAAAGGCCATCTGCTAATTAAGCCTTCTGTTTGATTTGTGACAATCAGGGTCTTGGTATCTACAAATTCAGACTTCTACCTGAGAGAGGAAAGATGAAAGGTCTCTATGGTCTAAATGACTGGAACCCCTAAGCTTTTCAGGGTGTAGATGCTGCAAAAAGGCCGTGGTCAGACAGCAGCAACAGTTAGGTGGGGACACAAACAATAGAGGATTGCAACTCCATCAGGTACGGAGAGGTACAGAATCTACTCTAGTGATCTGCAGAGATTGTATGCTTCTTTGTGCTTCTGTTATAGTCAATCAACAAGTCTGTAGACTAAATGTAAAATCTTTCTGTAAGACGGAAAGGTAAAGAGTTACAAGAAGACTTTCTTTTTTTAAAAGCTTCTCAGGGCGGCTGCCATATTCTTGGGATATGAGGCCCACTCCTCCCATCAGGTGCCATATTAGCAAAAAGAATGAAAAGCTTGTGTGACCCCCCCCCCCTGCTCCCCCATCCTCTGAACAGATCTAAACTAAATCCTGATGGGAAATTCAAGAAAATTAATGTCATTTTTCCAGCCCCGTTTGATATAAGGAGACAGAGAAGCGTGTGGATACTAGGTGGAGGTCTGAGCAGGTACAGGCATAGGCTGAGCAGCAGTCCGTGAGAGCCTAGATTTAGCATAAAGGTGTGCAGGGTACAGGAAAAGGTGCCAACTGGCGATTCTGCTGCTCAACGCCCAGTTCTGGGATGCAGACCCAGAAGAAACTGAGAAATGAACCTGTGCTTTGGAGTGGTGTTCTGAGATAACGAACAGCCCCCATGTAATAAGCAAGAAGTGAGTTAAGACACAAGCAGCAACTGCTTAGGTCCCTGGAGAGCAGCACATGGTCTCAGTTCTAGCTTCCAGACTAAAATCTGAAGAGGCACAACAAGGGCAGAAATCTCAGGTCAAAGGGAAGTCTGCATTTCTGTCACTCTGAACCAGTAGAGCTTTCCAGCTCATTAACAGGGGCTGAGTCTGGCAGTGGTATTCTGAAACTCCAAATGGCGTGAGCTGAGAGTGCTGTTGCTCAGGCCCAAACCGAGGTCGGGAGCTTCTGAATAACCCAGATTAGGGGACAACAATCAGACTCTGCTCTGTACCACAATGTATCTGGAAGCAATAGAGATCTAGAAATTACTGGAATAATTACAGTACTCAATATCCCAAGAAAGCAGTGGTAGGACCAGTCCAGACATCAAGTCTTAAGTCAGGAAGTAGGATGAGCAAACAAAAAAAGAATCCCACTGTAAAAAGCTATTAAGGTGACTGGCACATTCAAGATATGAACCCAGAAGAGAATGACTCCAAAACATCTACAAGCACCTTGGGCACATATTCAAGTAGCAGTCCTAGAAACGCAGAGAGAATTAAAAAAAAAACAAACAAATAACAAAACAACAACAAAATGCTAGAGGAAAAATACTGAAAAAGAAAGGAGAGTTATTATAAAAAAAAAGAAAAGAAAAGGAATTAGCAACTTGGCACAAGAAGTACCAAATCGTATCCAAGTAATAAACTTCCCAAAAATCAGAATGGACCAAAGAGAAGTTAATGCCTTTATTAACAACAAGAAACAAAAACAATGTCAGAAGGCTGAAAAAATATAAAAGAACACAAAGCATTTCATAGCTAAAACAACTGACTGGAGAAACAGATGAAGGAGAGATAATTTAAGAATAATTGGACAAAGCAGTAGGGCAGAAACTAGCTACAGATTAATATCTTACATTGTATACCAAGAAAACTTCAAAATGGGGACATGAATTAGAAATAAAGGATGATAAGTAAGTTAAGAGAGCAAGGAACAGCTTACCTTACATAAATCAGGTGTACAAATATAATTTCTATAAGCAAGGAGGAAAGAATACACAAATACATATGGACATACAATTGAGAACAGAAATATATTTCCCTCAATAGGGAAATAGAGGGAAGGGAAGAAGGGAGAATAGATTAAGGGAGGGATTAGTTCTAAGCAAAACAAAGTCTAAATAATGATATTCAAAAATACTTATAGTTCCTTTTGTGCTGGAAAAGAATTGGAAATTGAAAGGGGTGCCCATCAATTGGGGGTGGCTGAACAAATGTTGGCAGATAAAAGTGATGAATAATGTTCTGCTGTAAGAAATGATGGAGATGGTTTCAGAGAAACCTAGGAAGACCTATATGGACTGATATTTAGTGAAGTGAACAGAACCAGGTGAACAATTTATACAACAATAACAACATGGAAACTGTGAAGGAATTAAGAACTTTAATCAGCAAAATAACCAATCAGGATCCCAAAGGCCTAATGATGGAAAATCCTACCCATTTCCTGTTTGAAGTGAAGGACTAAATAGTATAGAATAAGACATATCATTTTTGAACATGGACAAATGCAGAAATTTGTTTTGCTTAATTATGTTCATATTTATAGCCAGGATTTTTTTTTTTTAATTCTCAATGAGAGGATGGGAATGGAAGGGAGAGAAGGAAGACTCCCCCCACCAGCTGAATTTATTTATTTATTTAGTTTTAGGTTTAAACATTCATTTCCACAAGATTTTGAGTTCCAATTTTTTCCCCATCTCTCCCCTAACCCCCACCCTAAGATGGCAAACATACTAATTACTCCTTCCCTCAGTCTGCCCTCTCATATATCCCTCCCCTATACTCCTTCCCCCATACTTTCTTATAGGGTAAGATGGATTTCTATACCCCACTGAAGGGAGACTTTTGATGATTCACTTGGTCAAACCACAACTGGAGTATTGTATTCCATTCTATTTGTCACATATAGACAGGGAAACTGACAAGTGGGAACATGTCCAAAGAAAAGAAAGCTGGATTTAGAGAGTACTTGAAGAGTTCAGAAAAGAGTATACTTTAGGGAGACCATAATAGACTGCATTCAATATTCAAAGATAAGAGGGAATCAGATTTTGGTTCAATATATGGTAAAAACAATCAAAAAACAAAGCAAAAAAGAACAAAAACCCAAACCGAAACAATTAAAAAAAACCCTTCACAGGAGTTGTGAGAGGAGAGAGGGAGAGACACAGAGAGAGAGAGAGAGAGAGAGAGAGAGAGAGAGAGAGAGAGAATTGCCTGTGTCTAGAATGTCTTCCTTCTGGGACTAGTACGGATTTCCCACCCTTGGAAGTCTTCAAAAAAAAGAGTCCAAATAATCATATGTTAGGGACATTGTAGAGAGGAGTTATACTTTGGGTATAGGTTGAACTGAAGAATTTTTTTAAGTACCTTAAAAGTCTTAATTCTATGACTATATCCTAGTTGACTAGTCTATATGTTTTTTCACTCTTAAGGAGATTAAGCTCTATGAGAATCTTCTTTATCCTACTATCCCTTTTCTAAAATCCTTGTGCCCTTCCCTAATCCTATCTCCTTCTAAGATAGATGCAAAATCCCTTTAAAGCACTAGTGCCTTTATTAGGTTAGCAGCAGCAATGGCAATAATAGTAGACTTTTTTATAGTATGTGAGTTAGTTTAGTATGACATTTTAGTTCTAAAGCATATGTTGCAACAGTCTGATTTTCTTAAAAGACAAATGAATAGGCCCATTCTAAAAGTTTTTTGGCCCCCACTTCTAGAATAATTTGAGGTTTTGATAAAGCATTTACCTATCATAACAAATAAATTAGAAAAATGGAAACATACTATTTTTTGAAACTGCAAATATTGTTTAAGTAAGGCCATAAAGCAATTTATTTGTCATCTACAGTTGCTAGATACTGGAGAAAGATAATGTTTCTATTATCTTTGCTTTGATATGATACAAGCGGAAAAGACAAGACATAAAAAAGATGTGAAATATGTATCAATTTGGCTATGCCCCCTGCCACAGGATTTTTGGGTATCTGAATAAAATACAGGATATACTGCACAAAAGAGCAACATAGCCTATATAAAAACAAAACTTAGATATAACTAATTATGCTACCAAAGGCTATTATCAGGGACAAAAAGACACATGACTGAGTAAATACCGTGTTAGGAGCAATCCTTTGTTGGGTGAATTCATAGATGATATAGATTGATTCTAGTCAAAGAAGTTGCCTGTTTTACTGTTTTTGTAGAACCTGATGTCAAAGTAGGAGTAAAACCCACTTTGTAGTTTTCGCTTCCATCAATCTATGAAAATCAAAAACTTACTGTCAGTCTTCCTTAAATGGTTGTAGGTTTTTTCCTACCCACCTACTGACTTTCAATAAAAATGATTAAAAAAAAAAAACCTTATAGGATTTTCTGGGACAGGGACCTTCTCTGACCTACATTTTATAAAATCTAGCATTCAGCTTAATGTCATTAGCTTGAGTACAGTTAATGAATAGTTTTTTTAATGTTGCTGCTGAAGGTACTACTCATGTGCTTTTATGCCTACTCATACATTCTTTTTCCATTTGAAATCTTTATTAAAAATGATATGAATGTGAATATTATCCATAATGAGTTTAAAAATACGGTTGTGCAGTCACTGTATAATCAGAGTTATCCTCTTTTAAACTATATTAACCTTTTTATTTAAATTAAAATAAAAGAACTGAATTTTAGTTACTGGATTTGAGACTTTAAAACACTCTTCAATGTTTAGAAAAATTACTTCCTCAAAGCAGTGCTTTAAGCACTTTGTTCACAGGAAAACAAAATACCATATAAGTAGAGTAGACTAACACAGTCTTCATGGCATCAAATAATACTAGGAACAAGGAAAGAAAAGTAACCAGTTTAGCTGAATAGCTAGAACACCAAACTCAAACATCAAAGCAATAAAGTCAGCTAAATGACATTTATGAGAAACTTTCATTTGTAAAGCAAAGCCAAAGTTATCTTTTGGTTAGAAAGCTATATCTAATGCCATTCCATTAACTGCAGAATACAGAGTGAGACACTTAGGTAGACAGAAGAATAAAATAATACTGCAACCCAATTTCGATGAGAGGTAGCTAGCTTCAACAAAATGCTATATTAGATGATAATGGGATGGGGTAGACTTTGAATTTTATAATGGTAGTGCGTTGAAGGTAAGGACAATTTTCTAATATACTTAAGAGCTTTTAAAAATGCTTAAACAGCTGCAAATGAAAACCACCAAAGAAAAAAGCAAACTGAACCCTGATGGGTGGTGATTAATCAGTCATGCTGGACAGTGCTTCTATTTTTATTAAACACACTGTCTCAGCTGCTCCTCAAGACAAGCCTGCATGACATTTAGTTCTATAAAGGTTAAGGATTAAACTAAAGCATGAACAATTATGTCCTCAGCTCTTTCCCTCCGTGTGCCTGCCCTATCGAACACATATCCAATGAATATAGATAGTTCTATCAAATGAAAGAGCCTAGAGTTTGTTACAACTTTATTCAAATTTAAGAGCCACAGTGAATTATGCAATAGGTTATCCTAAAAAGAAAGCTGTAGAAGTTTTTGTTTACCAACAAAGCCTTAATTACCTGGATCCCAGCAGTCTAGGATTGTTGTTAAAGCACTTCGAAGAAGTTCAGTCCAAGCATTGTGACTCTTCTCTGCCCGAGCCAAGGGAGAAGACAATATTCCTTTCAAGGCTTGTAGAGCAGCTGCAACAGGAGGAGAGAGCTGGCCTCCAGGTAATCTCACAGCAGTTTCTCGAAGGACCCCAATTATAAGGTATAGAATAGTAGGTAGCACTGAAATGCTTCCTGTAAGAAAAAACGCATTTTCCTACTTTAAATCCCACATGTTATAGTATGCCTAAAAAGTCACAGTCCCTTCCTTTTGGCTCTAAATCAATGGTCTAATGATCAGGATATGCCAATACTTATTGCAAATTAAAATAGTTTCTTGCTATTAGAATATTTTTATTAAAGGATGTTAATTGTTTTGAGATCAGTGATATGAATTTTTTTTTTTTTGCTTTTTGGAGGGCAATTGGGATTAAGTAACTTGCCCAAGGTCACACGGCTAGGTTTTTGTTTGTGTGTGCATTGTGTCTGAGGTTGGATCCGAACTCAGGTCCTTCTGACTCCAGAGCCAACGCTCTACTCACTGCGCCACCTAGCCACCCCAGTGATATGAACTTTTAAAGGTTATCTTTAAATAATGTTTCTAGTACAGAATTTAATTTTTCAGATTATACTTGGTGCTTTATAAATGTGGTATTCTAGTCTTTGGTTGACACAGAGTCTCAAAGTTGTGAATTATTTAAGAATTAAATCACCTCTTTGGATAAATCAGAATTGATAGTGTTAAATGCCATTATTTATTTGCACTTGATGTATCAGTTGAAAATTTGGCATAATGGAAAGATCACTGATTTCAGAGTTAGAGAACCCGTGATAAAATCCTGCTTCTGTTACTACCTGTATGGTCTTGAACAATCATTTAATCACTGTGGGCCTCAGTTTCCTCTTCTGTAAAATGAACAGTTAAGATAAATTAAAGTCCTGGTACATGGTAGGTACTTACTAAATGTTTACTGATCTGTTGCCTTGTCCAGCTCTAAACCCGATTCTATAAACCAGTAAAGCTTTATAAAAATAAAAGTCCTCAAATATATACCACTTAGTAATTTACTTCAAATCAACATGTACATTTTTTTTTTCTAGACTGTTCTTTTAAGACTTGGGGTATATGTGCTTGGCCACAGGTACTTAAGATTTAGTTTTAAAAATAGGTCATACACATGTAATTGATGTTTATTTACTTGATTCTAAAGAGAGAAGTGGGTCTATGATTGAAATCTCAACTCTTGCTCTACATAAAGAAGAGGGAAAGGGCAGGTGATTTCTTCTATGAGACAATATATCAGAAAAAGGAAACGTGGTTTAATTATCACAAAGAGACTACGGCAATAATTTGTGAGGAAGCAGAACTACAGCTGCTGGTGCCCCTGTGCTTAAGTGGTTTCAACTGTGATGACAGAGCCTTCATGACCAGTAATGACTGTCAGCTAAAGTAATAATCAACCAATAAACATTTATTAAGCACCCACTATGTGCTAGGCACTGTGCTAAGCACTAAAGATAGAAAAAGAGGCAAAAGATAGTCTCTGCTCTTAAGGAGCTTACAGTCTGATGGAAAAGATAACATGCAAATGAATGTATACAAAGTAAGTTCTATACAAGATAAATAGGAAATAACTGAGAGGAAATGCATTATATAAGAGGGAAAAGCCTCCTGTAAAAGGGATTGTAGTTGAGACTTGGAAGCCAGGGATGTCAGCTGTCATAGTGGAAGTGGAAGAGCATTCCAGGCATGGGAGACAGTCAGAGAGAATTCCCAGAGCCAAGAGATAGAGTATCTTGTTTGTGGAACAGCCAAGAGACCAGTGTTACTGAATCTAAGACTATGTGTTGGGGGAAAAAGGTGTAAAAAGACTAGAAAGGTAGGAGAGGGCTATGTTATAAAGGGCTTTGAATACTAAACAGAGCATTCTGTATTTGATCCTGAAGCTAACAGGGAGCCACTGGAGTTTATTTAGTAGGGGATAACACAATTGGTCCTGTGCTTTAGGAAAATCACCTCAGTATCTGAATGGAGTGGGGAGAGAGTTGAGGCAGGCAGACCCACTAGCAGACTATTGTAACAGTTCAGGCCTGAGGTGAGGAGGGTCTGCTCTAGAGTGATGGGGTCCTTTGCAGATAAGCAGACTCTTCTATCTTCATAGTCTAGGGCTTCCTAAAGGAAAAGACCGCGACTTCTGCCACCCCTTCGCTCCTCCCTTTCAGGAGAAGTTACTCCACCTTTCCCCTCTCGTGCCACGCCCCTTTTTGTTTTGCTGTCATAAATACACAAATACACAAAGAACTGTGAACCTATTTGGTTCCACATGCATGTTCCTTTCTCTTATATAAACTTGGTTTTCACATAAGTCTTGTGACATTGTGATTGCCTGTTGACAAAAGGCAGAAATGGCAGGCTATGATAAAAGAAAGTGATTAAGGTTGGCCAAAAGGTTCAGATGCAGGGCTCGGTACCAGCCCTGCTTAGGGGAGTTTTACTTCTCCACTCATATCCCAGATTCCCCTCTCTTTGGGATGAGTTCCTTATTACAAGAGAAAGCAGGTTGTTTATGGTAAAAGGGGACAGAGGGACAAAGGTTTGATTTTGTTTGGTTAAGAGTATCCCAGTTGATGCAAATTTGAGAATCTGATTTGGATAACCGGGATGGATTTTTGGATAAATGTTATCTTATCTAGGACAGAATTGGGTTTAGTTATCCCTAGCTGGAAGACTTGGCCAAAAAGGAGCTCTGTTATAGGTTATCAAGCCTTCGGGGTGGACTAAGGTGGCTGGGTTTTTGGCCCTATTTCCAAGGTGTTGGCCAAGGTGATATAGTTGAAGAGGGCACATTAAAAGTAAGTGCCCTAGTTCTCCTGGGTGGTTGATTGACTGAAATAAATGAAGAAGATAAAATATACAGATATAGTTGTATGAATGGAAATAGAAAAATTTGGGGTTATTTTTGCTGTTTCTTTCTCCCCATGGGAATTAATGTATCCAAAGATGGCTTTGTTCTCCTTAAGGGAACTGCTGAAGGTCAAAAGTCATAGTCATATGGCCCTGAAACCTGCAGATTGGTTAAGATGAGCATTTTAACTTGATTTGTAGATGGAAAGCCTAGGCTGGAAGGGAATGCAGCACTGTTAAATTGTTGGCCTGCTTGTTTCTTGTATCTGTGCTTATATGTCCCTCTGGATCTTAGTTAATTTACAGCTTTAGAAAGTTTTTTGTTCTCCTCCTTCACATTTCTGAACTGTGGTCAAGTTCTTTCCATCACTCCTCCCCACCCGCAGGAATGACTGGTTTATTGTTTTACAAAGAAGGTCATTTCACTGATTATAGAGAGACAGGTTTGGGGGCTAAATCGGTGAAAGTTTCAAGGCCTGCACTTCAGAACTGGACTGGTATTTAACCCTCTCCTGACTCATGAAAAGGGGAAAGTCTTTTTGAATTGGGACACAACTAAAAGGTAACTGAATTTGATTGACTATTTAGTTTGTATTTAAGGAAACATACAAGTTAAAATTAAGCACTGATCAATGTAAATGTAACTTTGAATTGATGTGTGTGCTGTGAAATTAGAAATCTTGCTACAAATTATACGACACTCATTCATTTTAGCATAGATTTCTTTATTTGAATCAAGAAATGTCTTGTTCTTTATCCATACAAGAGGAACTTGTTTCTGAAAGTAACTTGAAAATGCTTTGCTGCTACTTTTGTGAATAATATACCAGAACCTATTACTTGAACGCACCAATTTTTGTAAGCTGTGAAAGACTTTTGTAAGGGTTAAAAGCATCTTAAAGGATTTTTGGTGCTTCTACTTTTTTTGGTAATGTTAATAATTCAACAGTTTAAATGTTATAGGCATATCAATAGCCAACATTTGCACCTGAACAATCAAATTCTTGGGGCAGCTAGGTGGTGCAGTGAATAGAGCATTGGCCCTGGACTCAAGAGGAGCTGAGTTCAAGTCCAGCCTCAGATACTTGACACTTAACTAGCTGTGTGATCTTGGGCAAGTCATTAACCCCAACTGCCTTGCCTTCTCTCCTCCAAAAAAACCAAATCAAATTCTTTAATATGTCATTAGTTTGTTTAACACCACTGAATACTACAATTTTTAAGGAGAATTCAAGAAGTGAGCAAAGTAATGGATGACATAAAGAAAGAATCTGAAGGTAATAAGGATGGTTTGGATCTTTTTATGAAAGACAATAAGTATGTTGACAGAGAGGATTGAGAAAATTTTGGCTTTAAGATGGAAGGTTGTGTGAAATGTCATGTATTTTAGTGGGAATTTATAAATAAAAATTACTGCTTGATTTGGAAGTATATAGGAATAATTCATAGAGAGCTATGTGTAAATTGAAAAGCTATGGGTTCCTTCTGAGATTGTGGAACCCAGATTTGAACTAAATTAAAAAGTGCTCTTAAGTGTGATAATTGGGGTAGATTAAATTCTAATATCAGACAGCCACTTTTACAATCTTTGGCAGTGGACTGGCTAGAAATAATGGACCCCATAATATGAGATGTTTAGAGTAAATAGCAAATGAGTAAAATATAATACCACAGTATTAAAATTATAACCCAAGGTTCTATGTAATACCATTTGGAATATAGCTCCAGGTACAACTGAATTCATTCTGGTCACATTTTAAGTGATTTGTGTCTCTCCTAATTTGATGTTTAAGGTAAGTCAGAATTTATTACACTGTTTGGCATTAAGACAAACAGAAAAAGCATAGATCAGAAATTTGTTAACTGGGTAACCTTAACCAAGTCACCTCAGGTCTATTTACCTCAGTTTATTTTACATGACTGTAAAGTGCTTAACAATGCCTGGCATAGGGCAAACACTATAAATATTAACTATCATTATTAGTTTCTTGATTAAGAGGTTCATACTTGATAACTTTACATGGGGTTTTAGATGTGATCAGTACAGAACACCAATGGCAATGAGATACCTGATTTTCTGTGTAATATTGTTTCAATATTATGTTTCAAATACATAATAATGTTTATGGTTTGCTATATTTCTAAATTTTTTATGTTGTGCAAATTAGCGATATTTTGTATCAGTTATATGTTGAACAACTTTTTATAATTTAGATGTTCTTAGAGAATGAACTGAAGGAAACTAAAAAGAAAATTGTTTAAAACCAGTTATGTTATTTATCAGCCCTGCTAACCCTGTTTAATAGTGTTTTGTAACTGCCATTTAGGGAACTGGATATTTCTACCTTTGCCTGTTGCTAAGAGTTATATCTACAGCTTTTTGTGTAAGTGTGTTAACTAAATTATTTGGGATTAACTAAAATTATTTGGGATTAACTAAAAGTATAAGAGTGTTAACTAAATTATTTGGGAATGAGGAAGCTAGGTGGCACAGTGAATAGAGCACCAGCCCTGGAATCAGGAGGACCTGAGGTCAAATCTGGCCTCAGACACTTAACACACTTACTAGCCGTGTGACTTTGGGCAAGTCATTTAACCCCAATTGCCCTCCAAAAGGCAAAAAAAAAATTATTTGGGATTATTGTCATAATGTTGAAACCTAAAATTTATAGTTGATTACTGTGTGTGGAAAGGAGGGGATGAGGAGAAAGCCTTATCTGGATTGATTCTGCTTATTTAAAGCAGTCCCCCTTGGGGTATAAGGGTGTACAGGAGGGTCAGTATATTCTACCTTGCACTGGAGGGATGGAGGAAGAGATGTCAAAGAGCACAGCCCATAGCAGCTCTAAGGGCAGATGGGGTGCACAGATAGGAGGGGCCTTTGTCTAGGGCTCCTGTCAATTCCCCTTATTTTGTAAACCTGCCAGGTTTCTGGAAACCATTTGTGTGGGCAAGGTCATCAGCCCAGGGAAATAAACTAGTTTGAGTTATGGAGTTTCTAAACAATGAACTTGGCTTGCTGAGGATTTGTAAGTTTATGTATAATAATAGAAATTATGTCTAATTATTGGTCTTTACACCATGACAAATTTAAGCTTGAGAAAAAAAAAACAAATAAAGAATGTTAAATGAAATCTTTCAAATATGGTTTGAGTCCTGGTAAACTTTTATTGCTCACTGAAACTCCATGAGAGGAAAAATAAGAGCCCTTGTAGAGAGTGGGATAGTTAGTTGATAAGGGAGTATGTGTAGCAGGAATACCTAGCAGCAGTGAGGGCCCAGGTGAGGCTGCGTAAAATAAATTTGTAGGGAGCTCAGTCAAAATGGTTGCATGATTTTCTTCATCTTTGTTCAGCAGCATATGTGTAGGAATCAAGGTGAGGGATAGTGGGAGTGATTCAAGGTTGGGGTTTGTTTGGGTGTAACTGGCAATATAAAGGGGATAGGGACTAAAGAGAGGACAGTGTAGAATTGAATTGGTTCACCAATAGATCAAGATGGAGATAAGAGGCCAGCGTGGTTAGGACAGGGAAGGTGGCCTGAAAGAGAATTGAGGGGTCAACAGATTAAAGGGCATAGTGCGGACAAAAAGGGGTTTTAAGGAAAAAGCAGAGGGAGAAGCAAAAAGCCAATAGATCATGGTCAGATAAGGGGATTCTGAAATTCTTGAACACAGGTAGTATATTGGTTGGTGATGGAAAAATCAAGATTATCTTTGTGTGTGTCTGAGACGGAGTGGAGGACTAACTCATGGGAAGTGAGTAGACTGAAGAACTGAGTGGTTAGGGTATTTGAGGAAGAGTCAGTATGTATGTTGAAGCTCCTCCCCAGAATGAGGAGAGGAAATGGGGAGGAGAGAAAAATTGTGAGTCATGTACCAAATTCATAAAGAAGGAAGGTTAAAAGGAGAGAAGATGCTGAAGAGTTGAAGCACTCTAGTTGCTGTTGCTGCTTTTACCACTGCCATTCATTCTTCTTTAGAATTCCCTATTCTGTTTCATTGATCTAATTTTCTATTTTCTGCCCCAAACCAGACAGGCTGAGGTGTTGGAAAAAGGGCTATGAGAAGAGAAAACCTATAGCTGCTTTGTCAGCCAAGAGCAACAAAGGTGACATCCCTCCTCTACCTCTTCTTCTAAGGAGGAGGTATCCAAACCAAAGCTTACTTCTGCTTCTTTAAAGTATATTTTGCATATTTTCCCACCTAGTCTATAAAAGCCCTTAAGCTTAGCTCTTAAGCTAGGGCTATGCATTACCACTCTGTATTTAATTTGCTCAAAAGCAACCAAAAAGGAGACTAAATTCAACTACCCAGAGAAAGAAAAGGAAAACCTTTAATGGCTAGGATTTCAATCACCTTGGGACTAGATCAATCAATCAAAAAGCATCTAATAAGCCAGGCACTTATTATAGGCCAGGCACTATGCTAGGCACAGGGGATACAAAGAAAAGTAAACAATTCAAAAATTTTACTGATAGGTTATTAAGTACCCCCAAAGCAGAGAACACTATGAATTCAGACCAAATATTCCACTGAGCACAAATGAACCCAGAAGTGTGGTGGGAAGAGTAGGAAGCTTCCCCAGGAGGCAGGGGTCTCAGGCAATTCTTTCCCATTGTTCTTTCTTCAGAAGAAAGTTAAATAGCCTCATCTTTTCCCCTCCCAGAATCTAAGTGACTTTTCTTAAGCCCAGGGACTCCTGAAGGGACAAGCTGGAAATGTGGATCTATCCATAGGAGGAGGTAAGAGTTAGAGAGAAGAAGCAGCTGGTTTTTTTCTTTAGACAAACAATTTCATACCACTATTAAGACATATGTGAAACAATCAGAGAACATAACAGTATAAAATTAGAGATTATGACAGTTTAACTGTGTGGTTACAGATAAGAAGTATAATAAGAGGGGGGCGGCTAGGTGGTGCAGTGAGTAGAGCACCGGCCCTGGAGTCAGAAGGACCTGAGTTCGGATCCGGCCTCAGACACTTAATGCACATACAAACAAAAAACCTAGCTGTGTGACCTTGGGCAAGTTACTTGATCCCCATTGCCCTCAAAAAAAAAAAAAAAGCTAAGAAGTATAATAAGAGTTAAATAAAGCAAAGATTAATATGGGTTTCCCAAAGGAGACCTGAGTTAAGCTGGGCCTTTAATTATGGGAAGAACCTGGATTTCAAATCAATTTAACAAAAAATTGAGTGTCTACTAAGACAATGAGCTGGGTACTCTTGAGTATAGAACTGAATAAATCTTTATGGTTCAAGGAGATTAAAACTGAGAAGGAGAGAAGACAGGATACAGATGTATGTAACACAAATTAGAATAGAGAAAAGGTACACAGAAATAGTACAAAATACTATGAGAGTTCCATAAGGGAGAGACTATTTCCTGTTGACAGATAAGAAAAAATGCTTCACTGATGAGGTAGCACCTGGGTTGGGTCTGAAGGATTTTAAGAGGTATGTCTATATGTGTCTGTTAGGTTTACCTTACCTCTGTACATAGCTTCTACATGCCTAGCTATTTGCATCTTATCTCACCCACTGAATGTACATTTACTGCTTGAGAGCAGAGCCTGTTTTTGGCCATTTTTATATCAAAATGTCCTTAGCAAAATGCCTGGTCCATAAAAAGAATTTAATAAATTCTTGCTAAAAGCAAATACAGTGTTAATCAAAGTATTTCTTTGTAGAAGTGTATGCAATCTTATCAAAATTTATATGGTGGAAAAGATACCTATCAAGGGATTACTCTGGAAAAAAGAAAACAAAGCTGCCAAAGGTGAACTTGCATGTCCAAAGAAGGTATGACTAAAGCCATATGGTATTGGGCAAAAAAACAGAAAATTAGAACAATGAAACAGAAGAGGAAAGTCCAAAGAAGAATGAAACATATACACAAACTTGGTGTCTGATAAACCTATAAAAAATAAAGATCCATGAAGGATTTATTATTTAACAAACGTTTTAGAAAAACGATATGCTAGAAAATAAATTTATAACTCACATCATGTAATATTATAAATGTGAACATAATCATTGACTTAAATCTTTATAAAAGACTATAAAATTGAATATATCTCACTTATAGAAGAGGCAATTTTTAATCAAATAAATACAATAAATTATAGATGAAAAGGTAGAGAATTTGACCACGCAAAATTTTATCTAATAGAACCCAATAAAATAAAATATAGACTGATTAAAATGTCATATTGTATTATATAAACATCTATTCCACAATATTTCCTATAGTGGACTGTCTATTGTCACCAGGTTGAACAGTAAAAAAGTGCTGGAGCCAGGAAGACTGGTGTTTGAATACTTCCTTAAATACTTACTAGCCATGTGACCTTGGGTAAGACATTTAACCTCTGCCCCTGCCTTAGTTTCTTCATCTATAAATTGGGATAATAATAATAATACCTATCTCCCAAGGTTCTTGTGAAGATCAAATGTGGATAATATATATGTGTAAAGAACTTTAAAGCCATTGTTGTTTATAATCATGGGTTCTTTTAATACCATTTTATTGGGCTTTAAATTTTATAGGTAAGAATTGCATGTATACAAAGGTAATTTATGTCACTCTAGGCCAATAGTTAGCAAGACTAATATAATTTAGATGAAAGATTTGTTCCTAAAATAAAGGCAAGTAACAGGGAAAATTTAAAGTTTATTTTAAAGTTTACCTTCTCTATTAGAATTAAAGTAATTTTTAAAGTTTCAATGTTGTAATTATTGATTAATAAGGTATTCAGACAGATTAAAAAAAAAGTATGATTTGGATTCAAAGTGAAACGAATGCAACGTCAAAATTTTACTCCCATTCAAGGCTGGGACATTAGATTACGTACAATATAAGATTATAAAACAGTAAAACTAACTGACTATGCCATTTTATACATCAATGACTGTCATTCATTCATTAAAAAAAGATTTCCAATTATGGGAAAGTTCATCAATCTTCTGCTCTTTATAAAAAATAACCATTTTTTGTTTCCAACATTTTACTACAGTAATTATTAGAATGTCATATTGTTAAAGGATTAAAAACAATAGCTGGGTCTTTGGCTTTCAAACTAGTTTAACAAAGAGATTAGCATCTAGACTTGATTATCTCAATACTATTTCTCACCTCCCAATCCATATAAGAAAATCACACATCACATCCTACCTTCAGGAGAGCACACTCCAGGAAGTTCAGAGAGGATAATTAATGCTGCTGAAACCAATTTGTTTCCATCCTCTGACAGAATCTGTGCTTTTGCAGCTTTTACTCCCGGACTACCTGTCAGTTTAGGATTTAACTCTGGAAGCTGTCGGACCAGAATGCATACACATAGCTCCAATGTTGCAAACACCAGAGATCTTCCAGGTATCAGCCCTCCTGTGTCTTTTCCTTCTCCAAATTCTGGTAGGGTTTCCTTCTCAGCAGCTCCATCATCAACTACAAGGGATAAGAATTAAGGTTTGACAAATATTCCAGTTTTTGGTTTGCTAAAGTAAATTTGCCACGTCTGAAACAAAGTACAGTCATGGAACTAACAGGTCTCATCATTTAAAATTAAGTTTTAACAGTTATGTTGGATGCTTTAAAATATTTTCTAATTAAATGACTGAGCAGGGAGAAGGGTAGGAGGATAAGAAAGCAAAGTTATTGTAACAGAGATTGCTCTAGAAACAGCTTCAATACCGTTTAAAGCCTGAGAGCTAAGTGAAGACTGCAGAAATGGAACAGGCTGGGAATGCCTTACAAAAATCTACAAAATTATATCTTCAAAGTGGATTTCACTCATAGCTCTCACGAGTCATTCTGGAGGTATGTGATGCCCCACTGAGAGGGCACTCTGTAGACCTAGAGATAAGTGACTTAGGTTTATAGCGTGCCAGGACTTTCCAATGATGCAAGTGAGCGCTAGGAGCCAAAACAGGACTGTATTAAGTAGAGCATTCTTCTATGTTTATTAAGATTTTAACTGATCTATAAACCAGCATCTTCATGCCCCACAAGAACAGGCCAAGACTGAGCTGTAGAGATGAACGGAGGTGACAGGCACCTTGTCTACACCTGCAGAGGCGACAAGCGCGTATTAGGTGCTTTATAGATACTGTCTCACTTGATCCTCACAACAACCCTGGGAGGCAGGTGCTGCCATTATCCTCCTTTTACAGTTGAGGAGGCAGAAGTGGACAGAAGTTAAGTGACTTGCCCAGGGTCATACAGCTCGTAAGGGTGAATCTGAACTCAAGTCTTCCTGACTCCAGGTCCAGTACTCTACCCACTGTGCCATGTAGCTGCTTTGTTTTCCTCCTTAGGAAGGGAGCTCTTTGACAGCAGGGACTGTGCTACTTTTAGCTAGGGAGCATTAAAACATGGCTTTAAATACTTATCAGGTGAGTTTCTATTTTATCTTAAAGGTGAAAGGGAGGTTTTAAAGCTTCTTGAACAGCAGAATGATATGGTCAAAACTGTGCTTTAGGATATCAATTTAGCAACTGTGTGGAAGCTGGATTAGAGAGATTAGAAGTAGGGAGGCCAGTTAGGAGGTTGTAATAATCCAGTCAAGGGGTGATGAGGATAAAAGCTTTATGAATAAAGAGAAGGGAAAAGACGCAAGGGTGTTTTGAAGGGAGAACAGACAAACTGGTAAATTAGTGCAAATGGGGAGTGAGGGAGAAGGAAGAATCAAAAATAACTCTGAGGTTGGAAACCTGGAAGACTTAAAATGTGGTGGGTCACTTACTAGAAATAAGATACTCAGGAGGGGGTAAAATTTGAGGGGAAAGAAAATAAAATCAATTTTGGACATATATGAGTTTGAGAGGCCTATGGGACATCCATTTGGAAATAACTATTGACAAATTTGGCTGCTGGGCAGATGACAAGGCCTAAAAGTCTTAAGGGTAGAGAGTCCAGGCTGACGGTAAAGTCGAAGTGTCCACAGGTTACATCAGTAGGTAAGAAGACTACAGTGCCTCGGGGTCTGGCAGTCAGAGGTAGGGCAAGGGCTAAGACCTGGTGAGCCTCTCTCGCACAGGAAGGAACAGAATTGATGACTCCCATCTCATTCAAGTGGTATGAGCAGGCAAGTGGTCTGAATGGGGTGTAGCAAGCTGGGGGTAGGGGAGGACTAGGAACAAAGAGTTTAGAGGGCTAGATATATCCACCTGGGAGTCATCTGCACAATGATGACACAGTAATACACTGGAATTGATGAGATTCATCGAGAGAATGCAGGATGCTTGCCATGAATTTTGTCCATAATTTAACCTTAAATCCCTACCTTTCCCAGTAACTTGGCTCTAGTGCTGCCTCCTAGGAAGCCCTTCCTGATTCCTTAAGTTGTTACTGATGCCCCCCGCCCCCCTGCCCTTCAAATTTATCCTGAATTCATCCTGTACTGATTCATCTAGTTTTGTGTTAGGTGTCTGAGCTCAGGTCCTCCTGAGTCCAGGGCCGGCGCTCTACTCATGGCACCACCTCCCGCCCTGATTCATCTATGCTCTCCCAGGAGGCTATGATGCCCTTGAGGCTCTGTGATCCGTTTCAGCCTCCCGATACTCACCTTCTGCACTTCTTCTCTTCTCCCTTACGTGTTCTTGGGCTGCACAGATGACCTGTCTCACAACGTCAAGTGAAGCTAGCTGAACACAAGGTGACTCTCTAGTCAGTATCACTCGATGGAGTACATTCAGCAGCTCGACTCCTAAGTCCTATGGCAGAGAGCACTGTGTTGGAATTCACATTAGCAAACATGCCGCTTACCTTAGTATCTGGAACGAAGTACTAACAATAGTATGGTGACACTCAGAAAATGTAGCACGTAATCAGGCAAAAACAGGAACTTCCATAAGTAGGTTGATCAACCAGTGGAAACCACCAAAGTATCAGAAAGCAAACAAAGAAGGCCCATTTAATAATAAAAGATGATGAGCTCAACAACATTAAGAATCTCTCGAAAATCCCATATAAAACCAAGTGAGTATTAATTATGGAATCATACATTTGGTGGTTCTAATACTGGTATTAATATAAGCACATTTAAGCAGCTAGGGCAGAGACAAAAATGAGGATGGTTAGCTACTGAAACATGTGGTTACACACACAATGTTTGCTTCACACTGAAACCTAATTCTAGACTTTTCTTCAGAAATGTTAGGAGCTCTTCTGAGGCCAAGATCACATAAGGTTTGGAATATCAACAACCCCTTCTGGGTACCTGAGTTCCCTTCATTTAATTTCTCAAAAGGAACCATATACGGTTCTGGGAAAACTCAAGAAAAAGGAATAAAAAGAAAAAAATGTACATGTCATTACAAAATAATATTTCCCTTTGAACTTTTCTATCTTCATCAGAGGTGTGTGTGTGTGTGTGTGCGTGTGCGTGTGAGCATATACACACAACTCCAAGTCTGTAAACACTCGAGACTGTAGAAGCACTACTCCCTCCAGTGTGCCTTTCATCTCTTAACTGCGGCAGCTTCCTTTTAAGCGGCTCCCTCATTAACCTTAATGGACAGACACACCACAGTAGTGAGGAAAGATACAATTTCAGCATATTTGCAAATGCTTATAAACATCATGTCACAATTTTCCAGCTAAAATCCCCATGTGGCAACTTATAAGTTCAAATGATTTAAACATTTTTTAAATGATCACTCCTTGCTTTTCTCTTCTCTATTCTTTCTTATCCATTCACTATCACAAAACCAGAAGATACCAATATAATAGGACAAAGAGCAAGCAGGAGCATGAGACCATTACATATATTTTTTCTTGGCCTCAATTCTGGGAAAAGAGTGAAGTTCAGTTATGATTAGCCTAATTTTTTTGGGCTGCCAAATTAGGCCCCTGTTTTTAAGTATAAAAAAAAATAAGGACCAATAAGAAAAAGATATGAAATTTTAAAAATATTTAATTTCTAAACAAATAAATGCACATTTTACACTTGATACACCTTATTATTACAATAGCCAAAATGCCATTAGCATAAGAACTCATACTGTGGAAAGAGAAGAGGAAAATCACTGGATAGCATTTAAAATTTTTAAAGAAAAATAATTAGTGATCAATGTTATTGACGTCAAATATATTAACATTTTCTGATAACAGTAAAGAATGAAGGATAAGGAAATCATTAAGACTGGAACTCAGGGGTGGAGTCAAGACAGCAGAGTAGAAAGAGGACTTCTGCGGGGCTCTGGCTTCTGCCTCCTCCAATTCATGTAAAAGGTGACTCTGAAGAAACTTTAGAGCTACAGAACCCACAAAATGACACAGAGAAGCTAACCTCTTGCTGGGGACAGCCCAGCAGGGGGGCAGGAAGTGGCCTATTTTGGGGACAAAAAGGACCAAAGCATGGAAAAGGAGGAAGACAGTAAAGTCAGAACTCCTGTACCAAAAGCCCCAAATGAAAATACAAGCTGGCTACAGGCCATAGAGGACCTTAAGAAGCAGATAAGAGAAGTGGGGGAAAAATTGGGAAGAGAAATGATAAAGATGCAAGAAAAGTATGAAATGACAGTCAACAGCCTGACTGAGGAAAATAACACCTTAAAAACCAGACTAACTCAAATGGCAAAAGAGGCTCAGAAAGGCAATGAGGAGAAGAATGCCTTAAAAAGCCAAATTTGCCAGATGGAAAAGAATCTCAAAAGCTCACTGAGGAGATTCATTCCTTCAGAGTTAGACTGGAGCAAATGGAAGCCAGTGACTTTATGAGAAATCAAGATGCTGTTAAGCAGATCCAAACAAATGAAAGAATAGAAGGCAATGTGAAATATCTCATGGGAAAAACCACTGACCTGGCAAATAGATCCAGGAGAGATAATTTAAAAATTGTTGGACTATCTGAAAGCCATGATCAAAGAAAGAACCTAGAAATCATCCTTCAAGAAATTCTCAAGGAAAATTGCCCTGATGTGTTAGACCCAGAGGGGGAAATAGAGGTTGAAAGAATCCACAGATCACCTCCTGAAAAAGATCCCAAAAAGAAAACTCCCAGGAATATTATAGCCAGGTTCCAGAATCCCCAGATCAAGGAGAAAATACTACAAGCAGCCAGGAATAAACAATTTCAATATTGTGGAAACACAATCAGAATAGCCCAGGACCTGGCAGCTTCTACACTGAGGGATCGAAGGGCATGGAATATGAAATTCCAGAGGGCAAAAGAACTGGGAATGAACCCAAGGGTCACCTACCCAGCAAAACTGAGTATTTTGTTTCAGGGGAAAACATGGTCATTCAGTGGAATAGAGGACTTTCAAGCATTCTTGAGGAAAAAACCAGAATTGAATAGAAAATTTGACATCCAGACACAAGAAGCAAGAGATGCCTGAGAAGGTAATTGGGGAAAAGAAATCAAAAGGAACTTATCAAAGTTGAACTATTTACATTCCTACATGGAAAAACAATAACTGTGTCTGATGAAACCTTTCTCATTATGAAAATAATTGAAGAAGGGTATATGGACATATGTTTACAGGTATACATGGATAGAGGGCACAGGTTGAATTTGATGGGAAGGGATGATTCTTAAGGGGTGAAGTCAAGAGGTGAGAGAGGAAAGTGGCAAGAGGAGATGGGGAGAGACAGGGTAGGGTAAACTATCTCATGTAGAAGAAGCAAGGGGAAGTAGTTGCAGGGGAGGGGAAGAACAGCAAGGCAAAAAGGCAAAACCATATTCTCATTGAAGTTGGCTCAAGGAGAGAATCACATACATACTAAATGGGATATCTCACCCTGCAGGAGAGTAGGGGAAAGGGGGATAAGAGGGGGTAGGATGGAGGGGAGGGCATTCTGGGGGAAGGGATGTTGGAAGTATCCACTATCAAAGAGGGACAGGATCAAAGTAGGGAATGGACCAGGTGGGAAGTGAGATGGGTGGGAGGGAAATATAAGCAGTCTTTTACAATATATCTACTATGGCAATGTTTTGCATAGCTATACATGTACAACACATACTGAATTGCTTATCTTCTCAGAGGGAGTGGGTGACAAGGGAGGAAGGGAATGGATCTGAAAATCGAAGTTTTAAAATTAAATTTTTCATAAGATGTCCAGGCATTGGGGCTCAGAGATTCACCTTGCCCTAATGGCAAAGTCAAAGGGGGTATGGGAGAAGATATGGGAGAGAGCAGATTGGATGAGGGGATATCTAGTGGGACTGCTATTCTCGGGTGGTGGGTAGGGAAAAATGGGGGAAAAATTGTAACTCAAAATTTGATGGAAATGAATTATGTAAACCAGAAGTTAAAAAAGCATTTGTTTAATAATAATAATAATAATAATGATAAAAAGTTGAACTATTTACACCCCTAAAAGGAAAAATTAAAAAAAATATATATATATATGGAGAGAGAGACATACATACATACATACATATATATGTCTATATAGGAGGGTATATGGGTATATGAATACATATACGAATGTGTGTATATATGTATACAGGTATACATAGATAGACAGCGCAGGACCAATATAATAGGAAGGGATGATACTTAAAAGATGAAATTAAGAGGTGAGAGAAGAATATGAGAGTAGAGGAGGAGAGACAGAATGAGGTAAACTATCTCATATAGAAGAGGCAAGAGAAAATGGTTACAATGGAGGGGAAGAACAAGAAGGAAAAAGGGAATGGGCCAACCTTATTCTCATGGAATTTGGCTTAAATAGGATATCTCACCCTATAGGAGAGTAGGGGGCAAGGGGAGGAGAGCGGAGATGATGGAAGGAAGGGCAGGCTGGGGGGGAGGAAGTTCGAAGCACCCACTTTTGAAAAGGGACAGGATCAAAGTAGAGAATACAACAAGTGGGAGGTGGGATAGGAGGGAGGGAAATATAGTCAGTCTTTTACAATATATCCACTATGGAAATGTTTTGCATAGCTACACATGTACAACCTATACTGAACTGCTTATCTTCCTAGTAAGGGTGGGTGACAAGGGAGGAAGGGAATCAATCTGGAATTCGAAGTTTTAAAATCAAATGTTTAAAAAAAAAGTATGTATACATACATACATACATACATACATATATATATATACTATTATTAATATTATTTTACATGTAACTGGGAAATAAGACATACAGGCACTCGGGCATAGAGATCCACTGTGCCCTACGGGAAAGTCGGAGGGGGTATGGGAGAAGATATGGGAGAGAGCAGATTGGAGGAGGGGATACCCCGTGGGATTGCTATTTTGGGGTATTGAGTAGGGGAAAAACGGGGGGAAAATTTGTAACTTAAAATCTTGTGGAAATGAATGATGTATAAACTAGAAGTTAATAAAGCATTTGATTAAAAAAAAAAAAAGACTTTCAGTCTTGCTGGAAAGTGTTCCCCAAGCATTAATTAATCTCTCCCAACAGAGGATTTTATCCGAGGTTTTCCTATGTACTTATTTATGCTTGTACCATAGTTATGTACTTTTATTTCACTCTCCAATAAACCTAGATTTTAAGATAAAAAAAAATAGTGGAACTTAATGCTGAGAATTACATGTATGAGACTAGGTAATAGGTCTTCTAATGATAAACTGGGGAGGTAAGCTAGTGAAATTTTATTTAGCAGTATATTTTCAGTTCCAATAATAGAAGAAATTAGGTTGAATTTATCTTTTCACCACAGTACGAAAATTGAAAATAATTTGATGTTTTTAGTAGTTGTATTTAAGTCAATTCTTGATTATTTGTAATAATGAGCAACTGAGGTAAGATGAAGCATGGATCTGAACTAGAAAGATAATACTAAAACTTTTTTGTGATAATGTCATCTTCTTCACCAAAGTACCAGTGGGACCTCAAACAGAGAAGCTGTTTGGCTAAAGGGCAGAACAGGGGAAGCGGATGTCCTAGTTAACCTACTTAGAGAAGTAGCCAATAAATAGCTTGAATCCACTGTCATTTTTTAACCATAACATTCTTGTTCCACTTTTACTCTAGGGACTTTTTTCTAAAGGGCCAGACTCCAATGGCATAGAGCTGGTTCTAGTTTTTTAAAAGCCACGTAGCAAAAGCATTAATAGCTTATATCTAGCTAAAACATTTCAAGATTGAGCCTGGAAACATACTTCGTCTGAGAAGCAATGTAGTTAAGTTGGAAGTGTTCATCATTAAAATAGTGGTTCCCTAGCTTTTTTAAGCCAGGGAAACTTATGAAGACTAGCTATCAAGATGTAAAGGGATTTGTGTTAGTGGAAGGAGTGCCTGCACTGAAATTACAGATCCTTGTAAAATAAACAGATTTCCAGAAAAAGAGTACC
The DNA here is from genome assembly GCA_011680675.1 of Gymnobelideus leadbeateri. Classification (NCBI taxonomy): domain Eukaryota; kingdom Metazoa; phylum Chordata; class Mammalia; order Diprotodontia; family Petauridae; genus Gymnobelideus; species Gymnobelideus leadbeateri. The sequence continues at coordinate 178,998 of WOXC01010516.1, forward strand.
TGATATAGATTGAGGCACTATTTTTTTTTTTAAGGCCTTAGGAAGCAAGCACAAAAACAATGTAATTTTTCAAAGGTCTTTGCATTAAGATGACAGGAATTTAGTAAATGCTTTGATAATACAAAATAATATTAATGGATTACACAGAAAGTCAGTGTTATAGTTAGGAATTGAACCCAAATTTCTTAATTCATGAATTCAACGACAGCAAATGAATAGATTACCTGATCACTGCCAATTTTAGATCTAGGCCAAGGAACATCTAGTAAAGCCTGCAGTGCATGTAAACAAGCAGTGATGCTTTCCATGGTTGCATCTGAACGCAGGGAACAGAGAAATTCCACACTGATTCCTATAGAAAAAAAGACAACCATGAGAACCATTTTGTAAAATTATGAAACAAATGCTTAAAAATATAGGATCTATAACATTATGAAACAAGACTGTCTACCACATAACCATTTAAATAAATCACAGTTAAAACAGAAACCTAGAGAGGTTAAATGACTTGGTTTTGAGGGGTGGATCAATTAATTCAACTAATGAAAACATATACTATATAACTGTTTATTAATACGCAAAAGTTGTTTCTGAAGGGTGGAGGAGCTTAAGGAAGATCTCTTTGCTGGGAGACCAGAAACTAAAAGTATACTAAGAGAAGTAAACACACGCACACTTAAATTTCCCCCCTAAATTTCTAAGTTTTCTAAATTCATGTTAAAGCCTGCATTTCATAAAAGCCCTCATAATACTAAAGTTAAAATAAAGATTTCTACCAAATCCAATATTATATAAGACCTAATTTTTGGAGTTTTTTTTTTTTCCCCAATGCATTCTTAGTCCATGATGCCTTATTGCTAAAAATCAAAAACAAACGCCAAAAATTTTATTTGTAGTTGCAGTTTCCAACTTAGGCTTTTAAAAACAGTTCCTCTTCACACCATCAAAAGAATAAAATCTATCCTCCAAATTGCCAAAGATACAAAGATATAACAGCCTTTCCCCAAATTTTGGGCATACACAATTAGAAATTCTAACTATTACCTTGTAAAATATAATAACTGTGCGATGGAGTAGAGAAATTACAGTGCTGCATGTGCATATAGTATGTAAACAATCTTTCCTGCACTAAAGAAAGTCAACATAACATATAGAATATGTGAAAAGTCAACATAACATATAGAATATGTGAAATGAACTCTTCAGTATTGGGTCTTTCTAATTGTTTCTAATTGGTCAAATTGTTTATTTTACATAGAAAAGTTGAACAATTTAAAAGTAGCTTTAGGAATAGTATAGACACTTAAAGATGGAAGATTACCATGCACTGCTCCAGTAAAACCTAATTTTCTTGCCTGGGTCAAGAAAGACTAAAATCAGTGATTTAGTGAATTGTAGAACTCATGAAATACAATCACATCTCTTTGCAGTTATTAATTATTCTTCATCTTGCTGAAAGCTATGCCAATGACACGAAGAAAATTAGAAAATTATCAGTTACTATTTTGTTTCAAGATGGCTGACTAAACCAAAACTAGAATCCAAAATACACTTTGATTTTCAATAGAAATACCCTAGAACCAACTTCCTTAAAAGCTATACTGGAATAAATACATAAAAATGTCTAGGAGTTGAGTTAAGAGCGACAGATTACTCCATTTTGTCAACAGTTTCTCTTATCACACTTAAGATACTTAAAGGCAGTTGCTTATTCAGTAACTATTTTATGACAGCTATAATATCACATTTTGAGAGTCTTAATAGGTTTCTAAAAAAACCTGTATCCTAATAGTGAGCTGAAAAACCAAGTATATCAATATGTATTCTTAGGAATCGTTAACTTTTACTGTTACCACAGGAAATAATTTAAGTTAATGAAATGCAATTAACTACACTATTTATGGAGATCAGTTTGACTGCTCCTGAGAACAGATTTGAGATGAAGTATAACTTACAAATAGTCTACATATACTGTCACTGACCCAAGATAAGGTGAAATCTGTCTGTATAAACATCCTCAGGGGATTTCACTGCTGACCCAGAAGAACCCTGACACATTGTAGTTGGTGTTACAGGTCTGGAGAGATTAGTTGCTCCTTCATCTGGGTCAGCTACAATGAAGCCTGTGCTAGTGAGCCACAGTGCTGTGGCATGAAGGATCAGAGCCCAGGAATTATGATAGTGTGGCTTTGCGTTTTCACTAGTCTCTGCAGTGTAGAAAGCTCCACCTACAAAAAGGAAAACAAATACAATTTTAACAAACGGGATTATTTTTAGTTTTAGACCTATCTTCACCCATAATAACAGTCAATGAGTTTCAGTATGCTAAAAGCTTTTTAGTTAATAACAAATATATCAAGCACTACCCAGGGCTGCTTAGTCTTAAAAAAAAAATCACAACTACCAATGCATTAAAGAGAGAGAGAGAGAGAGAGAGAGAGAGAGAGTGTGTGTGTGTGTGTGTGTGTGTGTGTGCCCCCGAACATTCTATAGGAATAGAATTCTAGGTAAACTTTTCAAATAACTATGACCCAAAACTGGTTTAAAGTTACCAATAATCTGATTTTTACAGGATCAAAGAACCTGAGCTAGAAGGGAGGAGGGAAGTCATATAGTCAAAACTCTTCATTTTATAGTAGAAGAAACTGAGAGGTTAAAAGACTTGCTCAGTATCATAGAGGTAATAAAGTGTCTGAGGAGGCATTTGAGCCCAGATCCTTTAACCCCAGAGCCAGTACTCTGTCCTATATTATCTCCCATATATCTTTTCTTCCTGATTTCATGGCTTTATAATCACAGCTGGGAAGGTTTTTCTTTTTTTCTTTTTTTGCTTTTTGGAGGGCAATTGGGGTTAAGTAACTTGCCCAAGGTCACACGGCTAGGTTGGGTTTTTTGTTTGTTTGTTTTTTGTTTTTTTGTGTGTGTATGTGCGGGTTAAGTGTCTGAGGCCAGATCCGAACTCAGGTCCTTCTGACTCCAGGGCCAACACTCTACTCACTGTGCCACCTAGTGCCCATGGGAAGGTTTTTCTTTATAAAAATCATCCAGGCAAGGTAGCTTTGCCAACATTTTTGCACAATAAGATCATTAAAATATTATAACAGCCACAAACACACACCCACCAGTCATATCTTAATCGCTTAATCCAAAGGCTTTTGTACCTTTTGATACTGTCAACCAGGCCCTTCGGTTGACTGGCTTAAAGAACACTGCCTTCTCATGATTATTTAACAAATAATCAATCAACAGGCATTCATTAAACACCTACATTGTGCTAGGCCCTGTGTGAGGCTATGGGGATAAAAACACAAAAATCATACAACACTTCCCCTTAAAAAGCACAAAATTCTAACAGGAGAGATAACACATGTACATGTAAATATAAACAAACAGAAGGTAATTTTGGAGGGAAGGCACTAGCAGCTGGGGGAATCAGGAAAGGCTTTATGCATACTATGGTGCTTGAGGTGTGTCTTGAAGAGAACTAGAGTTTGTAAGAAATGAAGATAGAAAGGTCTGAGTACACTCCAGGGATGAGGATAGTTAGTATAAGGACAGACAGAAGACGGGAACATTATATTCAAGGAACAGTAAAGGATGCAATCTGTAATAAGGTGGGAAAGGCAGAGTAGGGCTATGTTGTAAAAGGGGCTTTAAATGCTAAACCGATTTTGTCTTCAAAGTAAGAGGAACTAGTGGAATTGACTAAGTAGAGGATCACATGATGAGACCTTAATTTTAGGAAAATCGCCTTGGCAGGTATGTGGAGGATATTATTAGACAGGGGAGAAACTTGAGCGGGAGGCAATTAGGAGATTATTGTAACAGTTCAGATGAGGGTGATGAGGGTCTGCACTATAGAGTAGTGACTGTGAAAGTACAGAAAAGGGGATGCACATGAGAGAGACTGTGGAGTCAGAGTCTAAGATTTTGTTTACAACTGACTGGATATGTGGAATGAGAGAGAATGAGAAGAGAAGATGACTTCAAAAGTGGAACCCGAATGCTTAGAAAGATGGTGGTACCCTCAACAGAAATGGGTGTTATGAAAGCCCAGAGAAAGAATATATAGAGTGAAAGGATGGTGAACTGTTGGATGCTATAGAGACTTCAAACAGCTGAGAGACAGAGGATAAGAAGGAGAATCAACAAGAGTAGACAGCTTTTTCCAGTACCTAGAAATGTAAGACAACAGAAGTTGAGGGGGACTATAGAGTCAAATGAGTGTTTTTAAAGGATGGAATGATGTCAAAAAGCTTTGAGATACAGAGAAAGGGAGGGGAGAAGTTAGGAGTTTGCAGCTAATGGCTTCTGTTTTCTAAGTACGAATTGAAGTCTTTAGTTGTGAGAGGGTAAGGAGATGATGTGTGGAAGGCTCAAACAAAAGAGAAGCTTTGGAAGAGCCACTGTGGTGAATCCAATGAAGAACTGATTAAGGAGAAGTAAAAGGACTCCCTTCCTGTAGCAAGGGCCCAGATGGGGTTAGACAGAATAAATTTATAGTAGACAAGTAAAGCAAATTCCCACATACCTATTTGTTATAAGGCTTTAAAAAAATTAAAAAAATTTTTTTTCTTCAGGTGCTAATGGGAGATGAGAGAGAAAAAATATATAGGCCTTTTAATTTAAAAATTAGAAATCTGTAGCTGACATAATCAGTAAGAACATAAAAACTTTCTTCAGTTTTGTTCAGCAGCATGTGAGTAGAAGCAGAGGCAGATGGTAAGTATAGTCCAGTTTTGTTTTGGTAAGATGTAAGTATCATTAAGACAAGGGAACAAGATATTCAGGAACAGAGGCCTAGTCTCAAAGTAGTTGAGACTAGGAGCAGAGAAATATAAAGCTAGAGAGGGGGTGATAGCCTGGAAGACTAATGAACATCCTGTAAAAATGTAAAAAATGAATTGGAGAAAAATGTTGGGTTTGAGAAACAGCAAGGAGGCCAGTGTCAGTGAACTGCAGGCTATGAAAGGTTCTGAATGCCAAATATAAGATTTTTATATTTGATTCTGGAGATAATAGAGAGAGCGACTGGAGTTTAACAGAAGAGAGATGGTGACATGGTCAGACCTGCACTTTAGGAAGATCAATTTGAAAGCTGAGTGGAAGATAGAGTAGAATGTGGAAAGACATCTGAAGCAAGGAAACCAACCAGAAGTCTACTGCAATGGTCTAGGCAAGAGGTGATGACTGCCTATACTGGGGCAGTGGCAGTGGCAGATGGTGGCAGATGTCAGTCAGCATATACAAGAAATGCTGTTAAGGTAAAAACAACACTTGGTAACAGATTAGATACGGGAGTTGACAGGTAGTAAGGAGTTGAGGATAACACCTAGACTGGTGGGTTGTTGCCCTTCATTCTTGAAGGGAACCAAAATGACATCACTATGCTGAGGTCAAGGTACAGTGTGTCTGACTGTGGCTGACTATATCAATACAAGCTCAGGTAGGGAACAAATAGACCTTATGAAAAGGAGCTGAAGATAACACCTAGGTTATAAGTCTGGGTGACTGGGAGGATGGTGGCGCCCTCCCCAGTGAAAGGCAAGAACAAAAGGGGATAAGTGAGGGAAGATTCTGAGTTCTATTTCGGACATAGTGAGTTTGAGATATCTACTGGACATCTGGTCGCAGATGTCCAGTAGGCAGCTGGAGATATAAGTGGGAAGGTTAGCCAAAGGATTAAGCATGGATAAGTATATCTGACAATCATCAGCATAGAGATAACTGAATCCAATGGAATTAATGAGATCACCCTGCAAAGTGGTACAGAGGGAGAAGAGAAGAAGGCCCAGGACAGAGGCATGGGTGGGATCCACCATTAGTGGTCATGACTTGGATAAAGAGACTAAGAAGAAGCAACCAGATGGGTAGGAGAAGAACCAGGATAGAACAGTGTCAAGGAAACTTAGAGAAAAGAGAGTATAAAGTAGAAGGTGAAGGACTGTTGTTTCAAAGGCTGTTCACAGGTTAACGAGAAGGATTGAGAAAAGGCCCTTAGATTCAGCACAATTAAGAGGTCAAAATAAATGCATATTGAATTGAATTACCAGGTGAAGAAGAATTTTAAAAAATACTATGTTTACTGAAAATTAGGGACCAATAATCAAAAGAATTTGCTCTTACCTTCAAGAGGAAGTTGAGAAGCAAACTCTGAAGGCAAAGTTAGGAGAGCAAAGTCCTGAAGGGCAGCAAGCCAGAGTCTGCTTAGTGTTCCAAGATCTGTTTGAACTAAGTCAAGAAGTCCATCTATGGAAGATGACACATCTCTAGCATTTTCTTCCACAGAGCTGGCAGTCTTCATAGTTTGCTTCTGTTTCTCAGTTTGTTTTTTCTGTCGCTCTACAGCAATTATGTAAACCTGTGGTGAAGTTAATCTGTCATTAGGAAAGTCTTAAAGAGGTCTTGAAAATTACCACAGTATACTTGGAGATATATCTTTTAGAGAGAAAATTTTGTACTCAAGACTGTAAGCTCCGTAAGTGCAGGGGCTGTTTTCACTTTTTCCTTCTATCTCCAACTCTTAGTGTAATGCTTGGTATGCAGCAAGCACCTGGTCCTCTTCTACCTTCATGCCCAAACTTAGATTATTGAGATGTAGCTACAGTGTCTGACTATAATGTAATGAAGCTGATTTTTAGAAGTCAGTGAGGTGCAGTGGGAAAAGACTGGATTTGGAGTCAAAGGATGTGAGTTTGAATTTCAGCTCTAGTATTCCTACCTGTGTAACACTGGGCAAATCACTTAACCTCTTCAGGCCTCAATTTCCTCATGTATAAAATGGGAGGTGGAACTAGATGATCTGTAGGGTTCCATTCCAGATCTAGACCTGTTAGCTTGTGGAAGAAGCCTCTACTTACTCTAAAATCACACCTCAGATATTTGAGAGTACTTTGAAAATAGAGGAACTAAACAACTAATTTCCTGTTCCTTAAGGTATTCCGAGAAAGAAGTGATCCTGGAGACTGTCTTTTTCCAAATTAAGAGCCAGAATACAGTTTTGATGTTCAAGTTCTTAATAACACAGTTTGCAGATACATTCAGCATAGGACAAGCCAAAAAAATCTTAACTTTTGTATGAGTCTTAAGACAAAAACAAATGAAAATTAACAAATGAAAATTACAGGGCTTTATCAGGGAAATTAAGAAGATAAACTATTCCTAGCCCAATGAACATGGAAACTAGTTTTTGAGTACATTTGACTTTACATATATATACTGCCACAAAGACCATACTATAAGTTGAATAAAATATTTTTCTTCCTGATTTTCTTCTGTAGGTTACCTTTATTTTACCCTAGAGCAATGAATTGCTACTGTTACTTGGAAAAGACTGCATATGGATCTACTATTTCAACTGACAGCAAAACTGCAGCAAATTGAAAAGTTCAGTATAGTTAAGATAAAGTAAAATAGCCAAGTCTACTTATTATCAGCTGAAACTTGATACTAAATCACTGGAAAAAGTTGACACAAACTGTATTCAGCATTACCTAGAAACAATATCTAGGATTAGATTATTAAAATAAAATCTACCACAAAGTACTATTCTGATGTCTCACTGTGGTGGAAAGGTAGTCCTGGATGCTAAAAGGCGATGCCATAGGAGCATAAACTCTAGTAAGTTCAACTAAGTTAGAAAGGCTTTAGAGCATGGTCTAACAACAATAAAAAAGGGTCTAATTTCTTTCAACACCACAAACTAAATTTTGTAAACATATATCGAACATCCACAGAGTACATGTATTTAAACTCATTCATACTGGTAGAAGTATAACTGTTAAATTAGCTATTTTAAAAGGCAAAATATATAGTTATCTACATATACACAGATGAATCCCTTAATGTTCAGCTCAGGTTTTTATCATGGTACCTATTAGACAGTGACAAAGTACAAACATTTTTCCTTCAACTTAAAATACTTTTGTTTCAAGATCATCCAGCTAGTTACTTTTTGGAGGGCAACTGAGGTTAAGTGACTTGCCCAAGGTCATACAGCTAGTTTTTGTGTTAAGTGCTTGAGGCTGGATTTGAACTCTGGTCCTCCTGACTCCAGGGCTGGTGCGCTATTCACTGTGACACCTAACCACCCCAAGGCTAGTTACTTTCTGAGACAGGTGTTCTTAATCTAGGCTCTGCTCAACATTAAAAAAATTTTTGATAAGTGGCTTCCTTTATAATCACGTGTTTAAAAAACATTCTAAGAAGAGATATAGGCTTTACCAGGTTGCCAAAGAGGTCCACGACATAACTTTACAATGGGAGATCAGGAAAGGAATCAACCATAGTTTTTGCAAAATACAAAAGTAAAGGCATGAAAAAGTAATCAAATTCTCAATTCTGAAATCTTCATGTACTTGAGTTAACACTGAGAACCATAGAAAGCACCACTAAAATGCTTCCTCCTTGAAAAAGAGTGTTGTAAAGTTAATTTTCAGGGCAACAACTCTTGTAAAGTTTAGCTCCGGTATATGTATTGGCAAATTGGTTCTCTAAGGATGCTACAGCACAAGAACACTCAATGCTTGTAGATTTGCTGCTTGCTCTTCCTGGTTTAGCCTTGGAAAAGTCACAATTGTTTATCCATGCCTCCTTGATTATGAGTCTTGGAAGATTAAAAAGAAAAGGGGGAAGGGGGTTAGAGAAAAGGATAGAGAAAGGAAGCCCAAGGTCTGGAGACCTGACTCCCATGAATCCCTTGTTTGTTGCAAACATAAACAGTTCAGTGTGTCACTACATGTCAAGGCAAAGAATACTGTTTTAGGAGCAAAAAACGTTTGAGAACCATTAATTTATCTAATATGGAGGAAAAACCATCAAGGATGAATGGTTAAGTAAAAAGAACACATAATGATTTGGTTATCTCTAGTCCATCTATATCTAGACTATCCCAGTCTGTCTTTATCAATGAGAATATATCCAGTCTCACTTCAGGTTGATGGGGGGGCCATAAATACTGCTTCAAGTAGTACTGACAGTAATGAATCCTTATTCTCTTGTCTGTCAAAAAAACAATCTCTTAAGTGATAGTAAGTAGCTTTCTGATGGGCCTTTTCTTGTAGTCCTATTGCAAAGACAATTCTACTAAACTTGAGTAGCAAAAAAAAATTTTTTTAAGGACAGAGCCTGAATTACATGCTAGGCTAGTAAGTATACTTTCTGCAATCCCAGAAACTATATTAGACTGAGAACTTTTCATTCTGGATTCTGCTAAGGAAAAATATTTACCTCTAATGGATACTGAAAACCTGTCAGTTTTTTTCTAATAGTATCTAAGTCATGTGAATAATCCATATTATGGAGATAGCATAGGTCAGAGAGAAATCAGGCTTCATTTACCATGCCTATGAATATGGCCGTTTTGGTTACCTATTTAAGTTTCACTCACTACTTCCGGAGTCAGTATTTGTGTTGTACATTTCCCTCCATCATATTATCTTATATTTTCCTATCTGTATGTCTCTTTACAAAGAAAAGGATGGTAAAGGAGAGAAATGTCATTAAAATGTCAGTAATCAGGGCAGCTAGGTGGCGCAGTGAGTAGAGCGCTGGCCCTGGAGTCAGAAGGACCTGAGTTTGGATCCGGCCTCAGACACTTAACACACACAAACAAAAACCTAGCCGTGTGACCTTGGGCAAGTTACTTAACCCCAACTGCCTTCCAAAAAGCAAAAAAAAAAAAAAAAGTCAGTAATCTATGATTCAAGTGGTCTTTTTCCGCCCTATAGCTCCCTTTCTCTTCACTTTGCTCGGACCTTGATCACAGATTCTAATACTTTCTCTTCTTTTAATCTCCCCCTTTATGATTCACACCAATAGATGAATTTTATTGCTTGGGACTATTTCAGCAACAATTCCTCTTAAACTTTGTTTCCCTGTTGAGTTCAATGTATTACTATACAAATTCTGTCAGTGTGCTCAAACTTTTCTCTAGATATGACTGAGGGTTGTCCTCATTCTGAGGATGTCTGTTCTGCCTACCCCTTCTCCTTCACGTTTGTATACTCCTTTTCTTGTGCTGTTATAAGAATTAGTATATTCTTCAACTTTCTTCCTCGTTCTTTCCATTCTACATTGGTTTTCCCCTCCCTTTTCTGTCCTCTCTTAAAATAATCAAAACAGAACAGAATCACACCTAGGCCCTGTGTCCTGCTTAAATTCCCTCTGTCACCCTTGAACATGTGTGAGTTGGGAAGGTACACTTGGATCCTCTCCTTTTGTCAGAATGTAAGCACTTCATTATTGTTCAGCCCATTTCAATTGCTCAAACGCATTAACTTTTCTAGGTTTTTCTTGGCTCCTTTGTTTGCATGTTTCTCTATACATTCTTCTGGTCTTTTTATTAGCAATGCTTAAAAATAGACTATTCTATTAAAGATTCATTTTGTCCCTTGTGGGATCATATTCAATTTACAAGTCTTAGTAAATCTGTCTCAGTTTCAAGTCTCTCTTTGCCTTTAGGAAGATCATAGTCCAAGATTTTTTGTATTTTATATGCTACCAAATCCTGTGAGTATTTGACTGGTTCCTTAGTACTCAAACTTTCAAAATTGCTCCTAAAAGTTTTTTTAGGAGGTGACAAGTAAATTCTTACTACAGTTACGGGTCACTTTAATTTATGTTTTCCTAAAGTACGATGTCAATGTTTTTTGTTTGGTCATGGTTTTCAAGAAGTCTGATGATCAAATTATCTCTTCTCAACTTGTTTTCTAGTTCAATTGTTTCTGATAATAAAATATCTAATGTTTTCTTCTGTTTTTTTTTCTTTCACTTTTTAAAAAAATGTGTCTTGGGGCGGAGCCAAGATGGCAGAAAGGAAGCAGTAACCTCGCTGAGCTCCTCTGTCACTAAGTCCAAAAGGGTAAATCTGAGCGGATTCCGGAGTGACGGAGCCCAGTGGAAGACAGAGTGTGGCAGAATCCAGCCCAGGAGGTTGCCCAGAGTGTCCGCACAGGTCGAGCGCAGAGCGTGTGGGGTCTGCACAGCTCAGACCTAAGAGCAGGCAAGCAGACTACACCAGAGAGAGAAAAAGCCCCAGCCTGCAGACTTACCAAGGACGAATCGCAGTCATCTCGCAGAGGGAACGGATCATTGGAGCCAGGTAGGAGAGTCGGGCCCCCAGTGGAGAGAGTGGCTACTCAGGCTGCATTCAGCCCCCAGCCTGGAAGTTTAGAAACTGCCTGCCTGTATAAATACAGGGGCTGGAATGGAAAAGTAAATTCTAGCTGCTCTGATCCTCCCATCCCTCCTTCATGAAGCAGAAAACCCAAAGATAAGTCTCCCACCCAGACTGAAATCCCAAGTTAATGGAAATAGCCTCAGGCTTGAGAATCTCCAAGAAAGGGTGTAACTGAGACAGCCAGGAATCTGAAGAGAAGAGAGGGAGGGGACCCAACAAGCCCTACCTCACCTCACCAACAAAAGCCTACTTATAGCCCAGGGGTATAGAGGCAGAAATCTGAAGTGGTCAGACTCATCCCCACCTACACATCTACATTCCTCACTGACTTCCCTGACTTAGCCATAAACTAGCCACCCAGAGGTATTCAAAGTCAAGGATCAGGCCCCAAACTCATAGCCTGAGACACTAAGAAACAGGAAGTCACAATGGGAAGGAAGGAAGCTGAAAAGGAGAAGGGGAAGGCAAGAAAGTCTATTCGAGCATACTATGCAGGGCAAGAACAACAAAACACACAGGACAATATAGACTCTCTGCCCACACCAGAGACCACAGAAGGAAACATGATCTGGTCTCAAGCCCAAATAGCATTCCTGGAGGAGCTTAAGAAAAATTTTAAAGACCAAATCAGGGAGGCAATGACCAACTTGGAAAAAGAAAATACCTCCCTAAAAAAGGAACTTCAAAAACTCACTGAAGACCATAATTCACTAAAAATTAGATACAATCAAACTGAAACTCAGAACTCTATGATGCAGCAGGAGTCAATCGAAAAAAACAAGATGATCGAAAAATTGCAAGAAAATGTAAAATATCTCACTGGAAAAATAACTGACCTAGAGAACAGATCCAGGAGAGACAACCTAAGAATTATTGGTCTACCAGAAAGCCATGATGAGAAAAGCAGTCTAGACAACATCCTCCAAGAGATTGTCAAAGAAAACTGTCCTGAGGTCCTGGAATCAGAAGATAAAATAGCTATTGATAGAATTCACCGGACTCCTCCTGAAAGAGATCCCAAACTGAAAACTCCAAGAAATATAGTAGCCAAATTCCAGAATTATAAGATTAAAGAAAAAATTCTACAAGCAGCCAAAAAGAAACAATTCAAATATCGAGGAACTACAGTTAGGATCACACAGGACCTAGCAGCTTCTACATTAAAAGAGCGGAGGGACTGGAATTTGATATTTCGTAGGGCAAGAGAGCTAGGACTACAACCAAGGATTAACTACCCAGCAAAACTGAGCATAATCTTTCAGGCAAGGAGATGGACGTTTAATGAAGTAAGGGACTTCCAGACTTTCCTAATGAAAAAGCCAGAGCTCAATGGAAAATTTGATCTCCAATTACAAGACCCCAGAAGGACATAAAAAGGTAAACAAGGGTAACATAGACTCACACATGCAGAAGTGCACACACCCACACCCACAAACACAAGCTCATTACCTGGGATGCAACAAGAGCAAAATGTTCACATCCCTATATGTGGAGCTGATAACTGTCAATATTTGAAATCTCTATGATTATCATGACCTGCAAAAGGGTTATACTTAGAGGGTGTGGGTATGAATGCACTAACATGGAGTCTAAAAAAAAAAAAGACTATTAAGGGGATCAATGGTACTGTAATGGGAAAAAGGAAAGGATGAGCTAGGAAAAGGTAAAATATGCCATCTGAAGAGGCATCAAAACACACTATAGAAGAAGGGAAAGTAAGAGGGAGAGGAACATCATTTAAACACTATTCTCACTGGTTCTGGTTCAAAGAAGGATCAAATTAATCAGTGAAGTTTAAGAATCTAACATGAATAGACACATAAATTCATTAAATAGAGGAATTGGAGGGAGGGAGAGGAGCACTGTTTGAAATTTACTCTCATTGGTTTGGAATCAAACGGGGAGTAATTTACTCTGATAAGTATAAAAATTTATTGTGTCCTATAGATAGTGGGAGGGTAAGGGGGGGTGAAAAGGAGGAGACTAAAGGGAGGGATTATAAGGGAGGGAAATAGTAGTAAGGGGAGAGGGTAGGTTAAGAAGGGGGGTCACTGGGTGGGAACACTGAGGGAGGGGGCGGTCAAAAGGGAAAACTTCAAGGAGGGGAAGGGAGAAGGAATAAACAAAAACATAAACAGGGGAGGGAATAGGATGGAAGGGAAGAGACAGATAGTCATCATTACTGTGAATGTGAATGGGATGAACTCTCCCATAAAACAGAGGCGGATAGCAGAATGGATTAAAAACCATAATCCTACAATATGCTGTCTTCAAGAAACACATTTGAAACAAAGGGATACCCACAGGGTAAAGGTAAAAGGTTGGAGTAAAATTTATTATGCCTCAGCTAAAGTAAAAAAAGCAGGGGTAGCAATACTTATCTCAGATAAAGCAAAAGCAAAAATAGATCTAATTAAAAGAGATAAGGAAGGAAACTATATCCTACTAAAAGGCACCATTGAGAATGAAGCAATATCACTACTTAATATATATGCACCAAGTGGTATAGCATCCAAATTCCTAGAGGAGAAGTTAAAGGAATTAGAGGGAGAAATAGATAGCAAAACTATACTAGTGGGGGACCTTAATCTCCCCCTCTCTGAACTCGATAAATCTAACGTCAAAATAAACAAGAAAGAAGTTAAGGAGGTGAATAGAATCTTAGAGAGACTAGATATGATGGATCTCTGGAGAAAACTGAATGGAGATAAAAAGGAATTTACTTTCTTCTCAGCAGTGCATGGTACATACTCAAAAATAGACCATGTACTAGGGCATAAAAACCTCACAATCCAGTGCAGAAAGGCAGAAATATTAGCGCATCATTCTCAGATCATGATGCAATAAAAATTATATGCAATAAAGGGCCATGGAAAGATAGACTAAAAACTAATTGGAAACTAAACAATTTAATCCTAAAAAATTGGTGGGTCAAAGAAGAAATTATAGAAACAATCAATAATTTCATTCAAGAGAATGATAATAATGAAACAACATACCAAAATTTGTGGGATGCACTAAAGGCAGTTCTCAGGGGAAGTTTTATATCCCTGAGTGCATACTTAATTAAAGCAGAGAGAAGGGAGGTCAATGAATTGGACATGCAATTGAAAAAGCTAGAAAAAGAACAAATTGAAAATCCCCAATTTAGTACTAAATTAGAAATATTGAAAACCAAAGGTGAGATTAATAAAATTGAAATTAAGAAAACCATTGAATTAATAAATAAAACTAAGAGCTGGTTTTATGAAAAAATCAACAAAATTGATAGACCCTTAGTCAATATGATAAAAAAAGAAAGAAGAAAACCAAATTATGAGTATCAAAAATAAAAAGGGTGAATCTACCTCCAATGAAGAGGAAATCAAAAAAATAATGAGGAATTATTTTTCCCAATTGTATGCACATAAATATGACAATCTTAGTGAAATGGATGAATATTTACAAAATCACAAATTGCCCAGATTAACTGAAGAGGAAGTGAATTACCTAAATAACCCCATCTCAGAAAAAGAAATCAAACAAGCCATCAATGAACTCCCTAGGAAAAAATCTCCAGGGCCAGATGGGTTCACTAGTGAATTCTATCAAACATTTAAAGAACAATTGATTCCAATACTCTACAAACTATTTGGGAAAATTAGTGAAGAAGGAGTCCTACCAAACTCTTTCTATGACACAAATATGGTACTGATTCCTAAATCAGGAAGAGATAAAACAGAGAAAGAAAATTATAGATCAATCTCCCTCATGAATTTAGACGCAAAAATTCTAAATAAAATATTAGCCAAAAGACTCCAACAACTTATCACAAAAATAATACACCCTGATCAGGTAGGATTCATTCCAGGAATGCAAGGATGGTTTAATATTAGGAAAACCATCAATATAATTGAGCATATCAACAACAAAACTAGCAAAAACCACATGATCATCTCAATAGATGCAGAAAAGGCTTTTGACAAAGTACAACATCCATTCCTATTAAAAACACTAGAAAGTATAGGAATAAATGGAGCCTTCCTTAAAATAGTTGCTAGCATCTATCTAAAACCATCAGCAAGTATTATATGCAATGGGGATAAACTAGAAGCCTTTCCAATAAGATCAGGAGTGAAACAAGGGTGTCCACTATCACCCCTCTTATTCAATCTGGTACTAGAAACGTTAGCAGTAGCAATTAGAGAAGAAAAAGAAATCAAAGGAATCAAATTAGGCAAAGAAGTGACCAAGCTGTCACTCTTTGCAGATGATATGATGATATACTTAGAGAATCCTAGAGAATCAAGTAAAAAATTACTTGAGACAATAAATAAATTTGGCAAAGTTGCAGGATATAAAATAAACCCACATAAATCCTCAGCATTCCTGTACATCTCTAATAAAACTCAACAGCAAGAGATAGAAAGAGAAATCCCATTTAAAGTCACTGTAGACATTATAAAATATTTGGGAATCTACTTGCCAAAACAAACCCAGAATCTATATGATCACAACTACAAAACACTTCTCACACAAATAAAATCAGATCTAAATAGTTGGAAAAATATCAATTGCTCATGGCTGGGTCGAGCTAATATAATAAAAATGACAATTTTACCCAAACTAAACTATATATTTAGTGCCATACCAATCAATTTACCAAAAAACTACTTTCTAGAGTTAGACAAAATAATAACAAAATTTATTTGGAAAAACAAACGGTCTAGAATATCAAGGGAATTAATGAAAAGAAATGCTAGGGAAGATGGACTAGCTATGCCAGATCTTAATCTGTATTATACAGCAGCAGTCATCAAAACTGCTTGGTACTGGCAGAGGTGTAGAGTAGTGGATCAATGGAATAGATTAGGTGCAGGAGACCCAGCAGTTAATGAATATAGCAATCTATTGTTCGATAAACCCAAAGACCCCAGTTTTTGGGATAAGAATGCACTATTTGACAAAAACTGCTGGGAAAACTGGAATACAGTATGGCAGAAACTGGGCATAGATCACTATCTAACACCATATACCAAAATCAAGTCTAAATGGGTGCATGATCTAGGTGTAAAGGATGATACTGTAAGCAATTTGGGAAAGCAAGGAATAGTTTACCTGACAGATCTGTGGAGAGGGAAGATTTTAGGACCAAACAAGAATTAGAGAGCATTATAAAATGCAAAATGGATAATTTTGATTACATTAAATTGAAAAGCTTCTGCACAAACAAAGCCAATGTAACCAAGATCAAGAGGGAGGTGGGAAATTGGGAAAGAATTTTTACAACTTGTGTCTCTGATAAAGGACTCATTTCTAAAATTTATAGAGAATTGAGCCAAATCTATATGAATACAAGTCATTCCCCAATTGAGAAATGGTCAAAGGATATGAATAGGAAGTTTTCAGAGAAAGAAATTAAATATATCTATAAGCATATGAAGAAATGCTCTAAATCACTATTGATTAGAGAAATGCAAATCAAAACAACTCTGAGATACCACATCTCTCCAGTCAGATTGGCTAAGATGACAAAACAAGAAAGTGACAAATGCTGGAGAGGATGTGGGCAAATTGGAACACTAATACATTGCTGGTGGAGTTGTGAACTTATCCAACCATTCTGGAGAGCAATCTGGAATTATGCCCAAAGGATTATAAATAATTTCATACCCTTTGACCCAGCCATACCACTTCTAGGGTTATATCCCAAAGAGATCATAGAAGTGGGAGGAAGACCCATATGTACAAAAATATTTTTAGCAGCCCTTTTTGTGGTTGCAAAGAATTGGAAACTAAAGGGGTGCCCATCAATTGGGGAATGGCTAAACAAGTTGTGGTATATGAATGTAATGGAATTTTATTGTGCTATAAGAAACGAGGAGGTGACGGATTTCATAATTACCTGGAGAGACTTATACAAACTGATGCTGAGCGAGAAGAGTAGAATCAGAAGAAATTTGTATACAATTACAGACATACCATATCTGTGACGACCAACTATGACAGACTGGACTCTTTTCATCAATGCAGTGATATAAGTTAATCCCGAATGACTCAAGAAAGTGAGAAATGCGCCATCCAGAGATATAACTAGAAAGAACTGAGCCTGAATCCTGATGGAAGCAAACTAAATGATCTTGTTCTTCTCATTGTTTGGTTTTACTTCTTCCTTACCATCTTTCATCCCACCTAGTACGATATGCCTTTGTAATTGGAATAATGTTTAATATGAATGCATTTGCAGACCCTATACTGTACTATATGCTGTCATGAGGGGAGGGGGGAGGGAAGTAAAGGAAATTTGAAAATAAAAAATTAAAAAAAAATAAAACAGAGGTAGAAGAGCTTGTGTGTATGTGTAAATTTGTATGATTCATGGAACCTATGGTTATCCCCAAAATAGTTAATTACAAAGAAAACCAATAGGAATATAGTTACAGAAGCAACAACAATCAAAAACAAATAAAAACAAACAAGAATAATTTCATAGAACTAAGGTTAAAAACACTGGTGCTTGTATCATAGGACTTTCTATATGGAAATTACTTTGGAAGTCATCAAATACAACAATGTCATGTTGAGGATGAAAAATAAGCAAAAAAACAAAACAAAGTGAAAGTTAAAGAAATCCAGAGACCAGCAGGGCCAAAAAAGCTGATAAATTTCTGATCCAAGATTTCACCTCGGATATTTGTGATTTTATGCTTTTTGGGAATTTTTATAATATTAAGAGCACAGCCTTCTGTGATCCTGATTGGGATCCTTTGTTACTTGAACTGTTCTTTTTTGGTTGCTGACAATATTTTTTCTTTGAGCTAGAAGATTTGAATTCCAAAGAAGCTAAGGCTTTTTATGATATACATTTTATTTTCCTGAAAGCACTCTTTTTGGAGTGCTGAGAATAGCAACTGAAGAGTTTATATGGAAAATCCTCAACAATTTAAGAAAGATAATAAATGGAATCACATTCATCTTGTTAAGATTGGTAACACAATTTAAATATTATAAATCAATACCATCAGGTTCTATAGGAGAGAGCTTGAAAGGAATAGAGGAGAGAAGATAAACTTTGAGCCTCCTGTCTCGAAGATATTTATAATAAATAAAAGAAAACTTTATATGGGGCGGCTAGGTGGCGCAGTGAATAGAGCGCCGGCCCTGGAATAAGAAGGACCTGAGTTCGGAGCCGGCCTCCGACACTTAATCCGCACAAACAAAAACCTAGCCGTGTAACCTTGGGCAAGTTACTTAACCCCAATTGCCCTAAAGGGGCGGCTAGGAGGCGCAGTGAGTAAGAGCACCGGCCTCGGAGTTAGGATGACCTGAGATCAGATCCGGCCTCAGAAAATGAGCACCCACGCATAAATAATGACTAGCCGTGTAACCTTGAGCAAGTTACTTAACCCCAATTGCTTTAAAAAAAAAAAAAAAAGAAAGAAAAAAAAAGAAAACTTTATAATAAATTTACAAAACTTTTATTTATAATCAATTTGTAATAAAACAATCCAGAATGGAAAGCTGTCAGCATCAGATAAGCTGAGTTACTTTGTCATATTTGGAAAATAATTTGGCATAAAGTCTGGGAAGGTGGTATTTTAATTGGGACATAAAGAAAGCCTGGGAGGTCAATCATCAGAGCAGAGTAGACTATAGAGTGACAGCCTCAAACATAAGCAAATAAAACAAAATAAAGAAAATAAACACTTGGACAAATAAAACAAGTTTATTATTTTATATAAAACCTACTTTCCAAATCAATCAGTGTCCAATAATAGCTATTGATGATGCTTTTTTCTCATTCAGAAAAAAAAAATAATATCTCAGTCCTGAGCTTAAAAATCATAACAAACATTTTTCTTATACTTTTCCTTTTTTGAAATGATAGGTATGAAGAAAATATTATGCACAATATGGAAATGTGTGGCACTTGAAATACTATTAAGTGATAACTTTGTGATTGTTGTTTTTAATGAGCTAAACAGGAGTGAGAAAGAATGAGAGTGCCAACTATGGTATCTGCCTCAACTGATGAATTCTATTGTTATAACTTAAAAGTAGTCCCATACAATACATAAATGAATGAACACGTTATTCTAATAAAAAGAATCAGATGGGTGGCTAGGTGGCACAGTGAATAGAGCACTGGCCCTGGAGTTAGGAGGACCTGTGTTCAACTCTTGCCTCAGACTCTTAACACAAAAACTAGCCATGTGACCTTGGGCAAGTCATTTAACCCCAACTGCCCTCCAAAAAGCAAATATAAATACATACATACATACATATATATATATGTGTGTGTGTGTGTGTGTGTGTGTGTGTGTATACATATAAAGAATCAGAACAAAGTTTCTTTGGATGCTAAATTTTGGATTTTACAAAATTTGCATATTACACAAATATATTCTTTTGATATTCCCCCAATATTTCTTTTTTTTTAAAGCAATTGGAGTTAAGTAACTTGCTCAAGGTTACATGGCCAGTCATTATTTATGTGAGGGTGTTCATTTTCTGAGGCCAGATTTGGTCCTGGGTAATCCCAACTCCGAGGTTGGTGCTCTTAGTCATTGTGCCACCTAGCTGCCCCTCCCCCAATATTTCAAAACTTAAAAAAAAGAAATACTTTTGGTTATGGTAGTGCAAAAACAGATGGTGGGTCATTTTTGACTTGTAATTTATCGACCCTTCCAAACCCTCACCTAGAATTGGGTGAAAAAGATCAAAAGACCTTTAGACAAAAACAAAGTAGGAGGGAAGTTGTCCACCCAAATCAGGATATATAATGAAAAACAGAAGAGATGATACAGAATAAAATGACCTGATCTTCAAGTAAGGGAAGATGGTGAAATTGACTTTTTTTGTCATCAAAGTTATAGAATCAAATGATCTTTTGTGAATGTCTAGAGGCATTATCAACAAGATAGACACTATCCTTGAGAAGAAAAGATCATGCCAGATCATCTTGTCTTTTTTCTCACTTTAAAATTTTTAATTTGTGGAATAAAGCATTCTATAACAGTGGAATAAAAATGATTATACATGAAAGTGCAAATCTACTATGCATGACTTGAACTTCCTTTCAATTACAATTTTGTTAGGCTTGATATGATGACAGATCAAGGTAGTGTTAAAGAAACTAAATTTTAATAAGATGTTTAACAAAGCTTTATATGGTATTTACATGGACAAATTTTAGAGACCATATTAAAAGTACCAGACTGGTTGGTAAAAGCAAAAGTACATAAAGATGTGTCATTGTGGGGGGGGGTGGGGCGGGGATGGCCAAGTGGTTCAGTGAATAGAGCACTGGCCCTGGAGTCAGGAGGACCTGAGTTCAAATCTGGCCTCAGACACTTCATACTTACTAGCTGTGTGACCTTGGGCAAATCACTTAACCCCAATAGACCTCCAAAAAGGAAAAACAAAAAAAAAAAAGATGTGTCATCGATGAATATGTTCTTAGTGAAGGAGAATTTATTGAAGTACACCAAAATTCTGTGATAGGCCTTCTTATGCTACATTTATTTTTTATCATTGATATGTATTTGTACACTGATAACATGCTTATATAAACTGTAGGAGAAACAATATTGGGATGAATAGGTTGAATGGGAATCAGGATCCCAAAACATATTAAAAGCCTGGAATGACAGGCAAAATCTAATATTTAAATAGATCTGTGATGGAGGTCAACAGAAGAAATACAAGGATACTCTAAAAGTGTCTTGGAAGAACTTTGAAATCAATTGTGAGACGTGGGAGACACTGACACTGGATTGCACAACATGGAGTGCCTGTATCAAAGAAGGTTCAATTAGCAAAATAGAATTGTAGCATCTCAAAAGAAGTGGCGATGTGCAAATTTAGGGACATCTCCATTCTAAATGTTCATAGGGACAATTTGTGCCCAATGTGTGGTAGAGCTTTTTGAACTCATATTGGTCTGATTAGTCAGTCAGATATACTACAACCATATTTTCACTTTATTCATTATTATATGCAAACTATTTCATCCAAAATGCCAGGCTGGCAAAAAGTGTAAAAATCAGAATTAAGGTTATCAGAAAAAATCTCAACAATCTCAGCTATACAGATGATACCACTCTGATAGCAGAAAGTGAAGAAGAATTAGCAAGACTCTAGACTAGAGTGAAAGAGAAGAATGTAAAAGCTGGTTTGAAGTTAAACATTAAAAAAACAAGAAAAAAATTCAGACCTTTGCAACTGGTCCCATAACTTCCTGGCACATAGAGGGAGAAGGAATGGAAGCATTGTCAGATTCTATATTCTTGGGTCTAAAGATCATTGAATATGGGAACTATAACCATTAAATTAAAAGTCACTTCCTCAAAAGAAAAGCTCTGGAGAATTAGACAGCACACACAAAAGTGAAAACATCACCTTGCCGACAAAGGTCCATATAGTCAAAGCTGTATTTTTTGTTTGTTGGTTTTTCCCATTACCAATGTATGGCTATACCATTACCAAAATAATGCTGAGCACCATGAAATCAACACTTTTGAATTGTGGAGTTGGAGAAGATTTTTGAGAGTCCTTTGGCAGCAAAGAGATCAAATAAGTCACTACTTAAAGAAATTAATTTGGATTATTCACTGGAAGGTCAACTATTGAAGCTGTAGTTTAAATACTTTGGCCACGTAATGAAAAGATGGGACTCACTGGAACAGTCCCTGATGTTGGGAAAGATAGAAGATAAAAGAAGGGGGTGGCAGAAAATGAGATGGAAAAATTGTGTCGTGGAAGCAACAAACATGAGCTTGAACAGACTTTGGAAGGTAATGGAACAATAGATGGGCCTGGCTGCGCTATAGTCCATGAGGTCAGGAATACTTGGACGTGACTGAATGACTGAGCAAAAACAATATAAAAGTTTATTCACTTAACCCCCTCCATATAGCTTTTTGATTAGAGATCTTTAACTAATGCCGGGTGATCATTTTGTAATTTTGTCAAGATATGGCAAGGACAAGACATCTTCTGAGGGTTTATCCAGCTCTGAAATTCTGACATTCTAATTATGAATCACTATTTTTAAAGTTTTATAATGCAATTGTATGACTACCCTTACCCCCCCTTTCTTCTTGGCTTCTCGCTAAACAAATGTCATTTCTCCTACTCT
Organism: Gymnobelideus leadbeateri; assembly: GCA_011680675.1. Classification (NCBI taxonomy): domain Eukaryota; kingdom Metazoa; phylum Chordata; class Mammalia; order Diprotodontia; family Petauridae; genus Gymnobelideus; species Gymnobelideus leadbeateri. The sequence continues at coordinate 201,296 of WOXC01010516.1, forward strand.
CTTTACACCTGAAACTGAGGTCCCTTAGAACAACTCCTCCCCTCCAATCATATATTTTTTTAAAATTTTTCTCTTGGATAGAAACATACATGTTTTTATCAAGTTAAGTATCTCTCTGTATACACACGCAAATTCATCATAATATATGTGAATACATTTATATGTGTGTATATAAAATATAGTAAGAATAGATATAAAAGTACAGATATATGAATATACAAACAAAAATATAGGCATAGGCATAGCTATAACAATAGATATGGATGTGGATATAGATGGATATGAGTTAACCTCTCCAAAAAAAGACTTGCAAATAATAGGACTTTAATAAACAATATATTACTGTAGTTCTTGTATATGTCTGTGTACTTACTTTCCCCAATATTTCAGGTGTTCTGAGTCTAATTTTAGTGTTCTTAGTCTCCGACTTAGGTGGAGTGGGATTAGGAAGCAAATCATATGATAACTTCATATTTCTTTTACTTTTTTGTGCTTTGTGTATTAAACATTGTACAATTTTTAAAAAATGATTACACAACTATTTCTGCCCATCCTATCCCCCTCATTTATCCTACTTTTTCTCCTTTTAACCTGTCCATTCTCAAAAGTGTTTTGCTTTTGACTTTTACCTTCCTAAAACTGCCTTCCCTTCTATCAGCCTCCCTCCCCACCATTCTTTTATTCCCTTCCCTTCCTACTTTCCTGTATAGTTTATGGTTTCTACACCCAGATGAGTGTGTATGTTATTTGCCCTTAGAGCCAATCCAGATAAAAGTAAGATCCATGTGCTCCCCACATCCACCCCCCCGCCCATGTCAGATAATTTACTCCAATCTAACTCTCCCTTTCCTTTGGACCCACTGCATTCTTCTTTCTCACCTCTTCATTTTACTTTTTTAGATAATTATACCATCACATTCAACTTACACCTGTGCTTTCTGTTCACACATACTTCCCTTGACTGCTGTAATGATGAGGAAGTTTTCAGCAGTTACAAGTGGCATTTTCACATGTAGGAATGTAAATCATTTAACCTTATTGAATCCTTTATGATTTCTCTTTTGTTTCTGATTTCTCCTTTGTGTTTGCCTTTTGTATTTGAAAGGCAACTTTTCTATTCAGCTCTGGTCTTTTCATCAGGATTGCCAGAAAGTCCTCTTTTTTATTGCATATCCATTTCCCTCCCTGAAGGATTCTATCCAGTTTTTCTGGGTAGTAGATTCTTGGTTGTAATCCTAGCTTCTTGCCCTTGGAATATCATATTCTAAGACTTCAGATCTTTTGATGTAGAAGCTGCTAAATCTTGTGTTATTCTTACTGTGGGCTGCATAATTGAATTGCTTCTTTTTAGCAGCTTGCAGAATTTTCTCCTTGGCCTGGAAGCTCTGGAATTTGGCTATAATAATCCTGGCAGTTTTCGTTTTGGTATTTCTTTCAGGAAGTAAGTGGTGGATTTTTAAAATTTCTATTTTACCCTCTGGTTCTAGAAGATCAGGGCAGTTTTCCTTGATAATTTCTTGAAAAATGATGGGTAGGCTCTTTTTTTCTATCATTGTTTTCAGGTAGACCAATAATTTTAAAATTGTCTTTCTTATATCTGTTTTCCAGGTTAGTCTTTTTTCCCCAATGAGATATTTCATATTTTCTTCTACTTTTTATTCTTCTGAGTTTGTTTGTTTCTTCATGTCTCATAAAGTCATTAGTTTCTACTTGCCCAATTCTAACTTTTGAGGAATTATTTTCTTTAGTGAGCTTTTGTCATTCCTTTTCCATTCATCCAATTCTACTTTTTAAGGAGTTCTTTTCTTCAATGATTTTTGTATTACTTTTTCCACTTAGCTAATTCTTTTTTTAATTAGTTCTTTTCAGTGAATTTTTGTATATCTCTTTTTTTCCATTTGACCAATTCTGCTTTTCATGGCATTCTTCTCTTCACTGGATTTTTGTGCCTCTTTTACCATTTGACCTAATTTTTTTTTTTTTTTTTGCTTTTTGGAGGGCAATTGGGGTTAAGTAACTTGCCCAAGGTTACACGGCTAGGTTTTTTGTTTGTGTGTGTGTTAAGTGTCTGAGGCCGGATCCAAACTCAGGTCCTTCTGGCTCCAGGGCTGACACTCTACTCACTGCACCACCTACCTGCCCCAATGTGTTATTTTCTTTAGTATTTTATGCTTCCTTTACCAAGTTCTTGACTCTTTTCTCATGATTTTCTTGCATCACTCTCATTTTTCTTACCATTTTTTCCTCTGCCTCTCTTACTTGATTTTTAAAATCCTTTTTGAGCTCTTCCATAGCCTGGGACCTATTCATATTTGTCTTTGAAGCTTTGGGTGTAGGAGTTTTGACTTAGTTATCTTCTTCTGAGTTTGTGTTTTGATCTTCCTGTCACCATAGTGACTTTTACAGTCTGGATTTTTTCTGCTGCTTGTTCATTTTCTAGTCTACTTTTAACTTTTAACTCTGTGTTAAAGTGAGGTTTTGCTTCTGCAGTGAAGGTGACACTGTGTACTGGTCTGTGAGCAATATCAAGTACTCTTTTCAACCCTAGAACTGTGACCAGGATCCCTGCTCTCCTGAAGCCAGCTCCGGTGTTTCATGCTCCTTCTCACCCTGGGACTGAGACCTAGGAATGTGGCCCTGATTCAATTATGGACAATGCAACAGGGTGCTTCCTCTGATGCTATCAAATATCTCCTGACCATTCACCTAATCTCTTTACCACCTGTGGGCTGAGAGCTCTGGAAACTGCCTCTGTTGCCATTGATTCAGTCACATGAGGCTACTTCTGGTTTGCTGGGACCCTATCTGTGCTGGTGTGACTTTTGCTGGACTTTGCTCTACTCTCACCTGGAACAACATGTTTCATCCAGTAAATACACAGCTTTCTAACACATGACTTTCTTTAGCATACCCTTTTCACAAGGGTCAGGAGAAAGGAATGACTCTTATACACACACACACACACACACACACACTCTCACATGCACACCTGAAATGGACAAAAACATCATAATGACTTTGGTAAATATTTATTAGCTATACAATTGTATTTCATGTTCATCAATGTTATAATGCCAAATTTTTCAGTTTATTCCAGACATTAATTCCTTCCTTGCTCTTTCCTTTTCTTACATAACTCAGTTGCTCAGGGAGAAGACAATTAGTAATAACCAATTAATTTATGGATCCATTAATTTGAAGTCTACTCTCTAAGCTCATTTTCTTTTCTCTCCCAAAATCACTTACCATAATAAATGTCCCTATGGGGATATTATCATGAATTAATCAATATGTTGGGGAAATTCAAAACAGTGTTCAGAAAAGAGTGACTCTTCTGGAAACATTTCCTTGGGAAAAAAAATCAAATGAATTTACATTTTCAAACAAAAAAAAAACCCTATTCTTTTAATTTTTCTTCCATAATAATTTCCCATGCTTGCAAAGCCATTCATGGTTGTTTTCTACTGAAGAAATGCTTAACAAAAAACTCTTCAAACATGGCCTACCCACACCCTGAGATCATCTGTTATTTTTCTAGAGTAAGATTATGGTCCTCTAATAAACAATGCGTATTACAAATATGCAATTTCAAGGTTCTGTTCTATAAATATGTTCTCCTGCAAAATTCAAATTCCAATATAAATATATTTGTGACAATTGTCCTTTCTCAATATTTTTGGGAAACATTTTGAACAACAAGGTAAGATAGTCTAAATAAAGTGTAAAAGAGGAACTTCATTCACAGGGACTGAACAATTTCTTGAAAATATGACTGAAATTACTTTGAGGAAATTAGTTCAAATCCTGACTCTTCTATTAACTATCGATGTGGCCTTGCAGAAGTCACTTCCCTTCTTAAGGTCCCAATTTCCTACATTTTAAATGAAAGGGGACTGGATGCAATGATTTGAATAAAGACAGAAATTATATCTATCTCACTTACAGAAGATAGAAAGATCTAAGTAACATCAAATTTATTGCAAAAAAGATGGAATTCATAACCATATTTAAAAAGTTGGAATATAAGCTGAAATAATGAAAGAATGAATAAGAATTTATTGAGAGCCTGCTATGTTCAAAGAATTAGACTTGTGATAAAAGGGGGGAAATGATACGAATACTATATTCAAGAAAAATCATTTTGTGTGTCTGTATACTTATAATTTATGATTAAATACAAGATCAATTAATGTAAATAGGTTCCCAAAGCTAATAAGTATTCAAAATACTTGAACTCAGGTTTTTCCAAAACTAGGTACAGTGCTCTAAACAATATCAGCTACTTAACTTTTTCATTCAACAAGTGTTCAATATTCATGCAATACACACATCTATAATACATACTACTCTATGTGTTTTCTCTCTATATACATATATATATATATTTCTACACACACATATATGCCACGCATTTGTGTGTCCATGTGTAACAGTTAAAAGACGAACATAAAATGTTAATAATATAGAATTTCTGCTCCAAAGAACACTGTAAAGCCAAGCACGAGCATCTTTCCAGAGGACTTCTGCTGTGAATAGTTTTTCAAGGTTCTAATTACACAGTATAGTGAACTCTCTATTAAGTAACAAGCTAAGACAAAAAAATTTACAATAAAATCAAGGTACAGTATTCAGAATGCTATAACTTCACAACTTATCACTAAAATGGCCACATAATTTTCACCAAAGTGGCCACATAGTTTTAAACAAAGTACATTCATTTAGTAAGTCCTTCATATAGTAAATCTTTGATTCAATCACCCTTAAGGGGGCAAGCATCCTTAATTGACACAAAGTATAAAGGTCAAAGTCCTCCACCCATGGGGTACAATTAAGCTACAATACCATCAGTCACTACTCAGTACACTCTTAAGGTGTAGTGGAAAGTATAAAGGCCATCCACCCCTAGGTCACAAGTAAGTTACAATCTCATCAGTCAGCATTAAATACCCAAGAAGATGTCTTTTCATCTTGAATGGAGGCAGGCTTTCAGCTTCCATGGTTCTTCTTCCATGGCCTCAGCTCCTACCTGAATCCACCAAGCTGTCACCTGTGTTCAAAGGCAGGCAGCTCCCAGTTCCTTTTCCAGTTCCCATTCCATATTGAATCTCACAATGTCCAGTCCACCTCAATTACTTCACAGTTTCTGTTCCTGAGAAGACAAAGCTTAACCAAGCCACAATAACATTCATGCATATTGCTGGTATCTTCTTCAATTCACTTTCTGCTGTGAAATCAACATAGATCCAAAACAGACAGACAATGTACCAACACCACAGTCATGCTTCCTCTGGCAGCTCCAGCTGGTTCTCAGAAGCTCTCAGCAGAAGTTTTGGCTGGCTCTCAGAAGAAGATCCACCACCATAAGCTCTGTTCTCAAAATCAAAATCACTTTCTCCAGCCTGGGCCTCTCCTCCTCAGCCTCCATGTGGCTTGCTCCAAGAAATTGTGACTCTCCAGCTTGTGCTAATATCTTATATATAGTATTAGCTCCTCCCTGTTCTAGTCCCTTCCTATTATGTCTGCAGCAGGGGTTCATACCTTCTGTTTCTTAACAGAGGCTTGATATAATTCACTTGAAACTAAGTGCAAAGTACCTCTTTACTTGCCAATACAAGGGCATGGAAGACCTTCAAATCCCATTACTGTTACAAACACATGGTTTATTATCTGCACAAAAAATTTTACTCTCATTTGCTTTTTAGTATGTCCTTATAAAGGATGTACTCCACATATTATTAAGAGGGATGGGGTAAAGGAAGGGATGGAGAGGAGGCAGGTAGGAAGAAGAATGAGAGGAAGAAACTTTTCCTCTTCCAGATGAGTTTTGCTATTTTCTAGCTCTATAAAATAATTACATGGCACTTGTATTGCTATGCCACTAAATAAGTGAATTAATTTTAGGCAGAATTTTTATTATATTGGCTCAGTCCACACATGACCAATTATTATTTCTCCCGTTCTTTAGAATTGTTTTTATTTGTGTACAAAAGTAATTTGTAATTGTGTTCACATAATTCCTGGGTTTGTCTTGGCAGACAGATTCACAGGTATTTTATATCTACCAAGGTTATTTTAAATAGAATTTATCTTCCATATTTTGATGCTGGGTTTTGTTGATAGAATAGAGAAATACTAATAACTTATGTAGGTTTATTTTACATCCTGTAACTTTGCCAATGCTATTAATTGTCTTAACTTGTTTTAGTTGATTTTAGAAAATCAATCCTAGAGGGTTTTCTAAGTATAGCATTATATCATCTCCAAAGAGTGATTTTTTTCTTCATTTCCTGTCTTTATTCCTTCAATGCATTTTTCTTGTCTTATGGCTTAGCTAGCATTTCTAATATGATATTGAACTTAGTGGTGATAATGGAATCCTTGCTTTACCCTGATCTTGTTGGCAGAGCTTCACATTTATCTCCATTACAGATAATGCTTGATCTCAGATTTAGATAGATACTATTTATCCTTTAAGAAAGTTTCCATTGATTCCTATGCTTTCCAGCATTTTGAATAGAAATAGGTTTTGTATTTTGTTAAAAAAAAATTTTATCTGCATCTACTGACATAATCATTTGATTTTTACTGGTTGTTTTTATTGTTATGTCAGTTATACTTATAGTTTCCCCTATAACCTCATTCCTGGTGGAAAATCTATCTGGTTATAGTGTATATGTGTGACACATTGCTGCAAATCCCTTGCTAGTATTTAAAATCCTTGCATTGATATTCATTAGGGAAATTGATCTATAGATATCTTTCTCTGTTTTTGTTCTTTCTGTCATAGGTATCAAAACTATATGTGTCATAAAAGGATTTTTTTTTTACTTACTTTTTCAAATAGTTCAAATAATATATAGATAAATTGCTCCTTAAATGTTTGATAGGATTTACTTATAAATCTATTTGGTCCTGGTGATATTTTTACCATGTTAAAAAAATAAAATCAGCACTCTCTTGTTCTCTGCTCTTCTCTGACCCAGCTCCTCTGCAGTCATAGAGAGTACCTATTCATTTAATTTTCAGATATACAAGATGCAGTTCATCAGTTTTCCTGTACGTATTGACTCTTTTTCAGCAAGTGTTCTATCCCATCCCAAATGAAAAAAAAAAAAGATGAAAAAAATCCTGATTAAGAGCATAGAATCAATGCAAGTCATTCCTCAGTGATCACATTTCTTTTTCCCATAACTAGCCTCCAGAAGTTTCTTCTATTTCTAACCCCCACCTCAACTTCTTCCCATTATGATTTCCTGTGTTTTAATAGGCATTTCTTTTGACCAGATTTTTAATCATCATTATAAATACCTTGTATGCTAGTATATTTTATCCTTTTCTTTTGCTTAATTTTTTGAGCTGATGTCAATTCTTAAGGGAGAAGTTATTTTTTCAAAATTAAATTATTCTTTGGAAATTTTAATGAAAAAATTTTCATAACTGAGATTTGTTTCTAGTAATATTGAAACTCAGAATAAATTCAAATGTTGGAGAATGGGATGAAAGGCAGCTTGCCAAAATTTGTAGAGTCATATTGAGAGAGAAATATTTGTCCCCCAGATCATCAGATTCTACTGATAAAGCCTGATCCCAGAAGGCAAAATATATGCAAAAGAAGGGGTGGGGTGCACTAAGGAGAATGAGTGAGAGGGAAATTTGGGAGAAAGGTAGGTGCTGGAAAAGGGTGAGAATGACTCGATTTTTCAGTCCAATGGTCCTGAGATAAGTGATATAGTGAGTGTCTTCATGGTACTGTCCATGGGGCTATGGTATAGGTCAGGGGTGGGGAACCTGTGACCTTGAGGCCATGTGTGGCCTTCTAAGTCCTTGGGTGCAGCCTTTTGACAGACTTCAAGTTTTAAAGAACTAATCCTTTTATTAAGGGGATTTATTCTGTGAAGTTTGGATTCAAAGGGCTGGTAACTTAAGAACCTAGAAGGCCACAGGTGACTTTGAGGCCACAGACTCCCCACTCCTGGTGTAGGCAATTAAAAAAAAAACTTTATGAGAGAGGAGCAGCAGAATTCCTTACATCAAGAGGAGTAAGAATGTGTCTGCACACTGGTAACCCAGGATAAAGTTCCTGTTGTCTCTTCCACAATTATGACTGTCCTTCTGAGTATCAGCAAAGAACCTATAGTAAAAGATTAAAAAATGTTTCTAATGTAAAGATAAAATTTACTCCTATAAGTCACTATCAGGAATCTGCTCTTGTGTATTTAAGAGTTTTGCTTGGATTCAAAAGATCCCCGTTTGAGTCCTAGCTCTTGTTTAGGAGTGATATGTACTTATCTTCACCAAGATTCTATTTTGTCCTCTAAAAAGGGGTGGTGGTGGTGCTCAATCAATGAATCAACAAGCACTTAGTAAGTACCTCCTGTTTGATAGGCTTTGAGTTTGTTGTTCAGTCATTTTAGTCATATCCATCTCTTTGTGACACCATTTGGGGTTTTCTTGGCAAACCTTTGGAGGGGTTTGTCATTTCCTTCTCCAAACCATTTTACAAATGAGGGAACTGAGACAAACAGAATCAAATGACTTGCCCAGTGTCACATAGTTAGCAAGTGTCTGAAGCCATATTTGAATTTAGGAAGATGAGTCTTCCTACCTTCAGTACTCTATCCACTCTGCCACCTAGTGCCCATTTCATAGGTACCAGGAAGTTAATACAAATACTGTAAGTTAATCTATTCGTGAGTCATGATCCTTATCTCAGAACAGATTATGGATAGTAAGGGCTTGTTCCTAGTTACTGTTATTATTTTTACCATACTTATCTATAATTTCTCTAATTAGGACAGTATAGCAACGATGGAATCATTATCTCTCCCTCACCCTATATATACATATATGTATGTATATGTACACACATACATATACTATATATGTGTATACATATGTACACACATATACATACACATGCACATATACACATGCATATATTTTCCCTGTCTCGCTAATTTCTCTATTTCAGGTGAGTGAACCACCGTTCTTTCTGTCTCCCCATTTCACAATATAGGGGTCATACTATTGTCTTCATTTTCTCTCATCCCCTGTATTCCAGCATTTCAAAATCCTGCAAATCATTTCTCCTAGACATCATCACACCATTTACTCCTCTCCAACCTCAGCGCTACCAGTTTAATTTAGGTCTTTCTCACCTTTTTCAGAGACTACATCAGTACATTGCTAATTGATCTCTTTGCTTACTTTCTTCTCCAATTCATTCTCCATACAGCTGCTAAATTGATCTTCCTAGACCACTGTTAGGACCATATAATTCCCCTTCTCAAGAAAGGGAAGTGAATCCCTCTTGCCTAATGGGATTTTGATAGACATTTAAAGTCCTTTTCAAGGTGACACCAAAATGTGACTCCCCTTCATATACCCTTCCTTTCAGCCAGGCCAGCTTATAATTCCTCATATACAGAACATGTGATATACTTTCTGTGTGTTTTTGTACAGGATCTCCCAAGTGATCGAAATATCTTCCTTTAACCCTCCTCTGTTCATAATTAGGTACTCTATTACACCCGGTACTGAGCCTGAGGAGCAGAGAGGGGATATGTAACAACCTTTATACTTAAAGCCATAGAGATTCCTGGGCCCTCATGAATAACTTCTCAGCAAACTTTCAAATTTAACATTGATCAAAAAGTCCCAGTTTAGCTATAAAAAGCTAAATTCTTTGAGCTGACTTTGCCACTTCGAGGTATGAATCAGCATATTTTCTATCCCTTTAAAAATCTCATTATTCGGGGTGGCTAGGTGGCATAGTGAATAGAGCACTGGACCTAGAGTCAGGAGGACCTGAGTTCAAATCTAGCCTCAGACACTTAACACAAAAACTAGCCATGTGACCTTGGGCAAGTCAATTAACCCCAATTGCCCTAACTCCCTCCCCTCTCTAAAAAAAGCAAAATAAAAATCTATTCATTCCTCAACTCAGTGTAATTGTCAGGGCAGGCTGACATCATCTGGCCCATTATTTATGATCATTTGCTCCAGAAAGCCCACTAGCTTATCCTTTTACCTATTTTGGGGGACTGACATTAGACATATAGAGTAGCCTAGTAAGGTTTCAACAAAAAGTTCCGCTGATCCCAGTATTTGCCCAGATAATATCATAGGTTGCCCTCATTTAAATAATTACATTTCATTTATATTATATTATGTTTTATTGCATTATATTACATTGCATAGTATGGTATGGTATGATATCATCTTATATTATGTGACATAATGTCATAATATTATTTCATATTACGTGGTAAGGCATAGTATTATACAATATGGCAGGGCATGGTATGGTAGAGGATGATATCATGTTATTATTACTATTTTTTTTTTTAAAGCAATTGGAGTTAAGTAACTTGCTCAAGGTTACACTGCTAGTCATTATTTATGCGTGGGTGCTCATTTTCTGAGGCCGGATCTGATCTCAGGTCATCCAAACTCCGAGGCCGGCGCTCTTACTCACTGCGCCACCTAGCCGCCCCTTTTGGGCAATTGGGGTTAAGTAACTTGCCCAAGGTTACACGGCTAGGTTTTTTTTGTTTGTATGGATTAAGTGTCTGAGGCCGGCTCCGAACTCAGGTCCTTCTGATTCCAGGGCCGGTGCTCTATTCACTGCGCCACCTAGCCGCCCTATTATTAACTATTAAATGATAGCATCATACACCATGCTATCAATGTGCTGAAAATTTGCCTATAAATTAATTCAATCACATATGCAAAATACAGTAAGGAAATTCTGTTTTAAAGGACTACAGCAACAATATTTTCCCCAATTTTTATTATGAACACATTTTTTCACCAATAGAAATGGGGATTGTTTTCATGATAGAAAAGATAATTTTAGATAAAATTCAGCCTTTTGTGGGTAGAGGTTTTATTAATAAACATTATATTTAATAATGAATTTACTTGCCAAACAAATCTTTATGCCATAACTGATACACTTATATTTCAAATTGTATCTCTTGCCTGCCCACCTCTGATAGCCTATGAGCTCTTCAATCTCTCCTACAGCCCCTCTCCATCCACTGTACTACACATGCCTGTGTATACATCTGTCTCTCCTCTGTGCACTCCCCAACAGCATTAGTAAAAGCTCATTGAAGGACTCTTACTTTCCCGCCCTATATTCCCAGGGTTTAACACAAAGTTTTCTACATAAGGCAGGATTAATAAATCTTGCATGAGTTGCATTGCCAATTCCCACTCTCCTTTTGTATAAATAAGACTGTTCTTTCATATGCGCTGGGTTCCCCAACCCTTCAGAAGTCATTAGGCTTGCCACTTTTCCTTGCTAAACATCTTCTGAAGTGCAGTGCTCATGGCTCTTTGACTTTACAGCCTCAGGCTCATAGCCCCTTCCCCATCACCCCATATTGTGAATACAGAATAGTCTTGGTACATGTTGTAAGTGATAGCACAACCCTGGAGAATTAAGGTGCAAAAAGTTCTCCATTTTACCAAAATGATTTCATAGCAACATCAAGAAGTCTTTTTTCCCATCTGTTAAGTCAGAGCCAGAGGAAGGTAGAATGAAGATTTGGTTAACACAATGAACAGAGCACTAGACATGCAGCCAGCAAGACCTGAGTTCAAATCCAGCCCTACAGATTTATTGGCTATGGAGCCATAGTCTTGTCATTTAGACAAGACAATGGTAATAACAAGGACCAAACAAGATAACATATGCAAAGTATTTTTCAAAACTTAAACCCTATATAAATACCACCTATCAACATTGTCTTCATCATAAATTCATCATCATCATCATCATTTAGATCTCCTTCTTCTTAGCAATTTTAAAAACCTCTACCAATGCACCATTTGCCCTTGGCACCTTAGAGACATTAACACAAGCCATGGCATTTACCCAACAAAAACTAATTATCAGCAGTGTGAGCTCAAGGCATAATTGACAATCCCTTTTGGCAGAGTTGAGACTAGTTAGCAAAAATCAACTCCTGGGGCAGGTGTTTTACATGAAATGTCAGTGCTGATCCTCCCTCCAGGATGAGGACTACTTTGCACTCTAGTATAAATGCATTGTGCTGTAAATAGAAGTCATCTGAATGTGTTATAATATATGCGGTCACTTTGAAAAATAATGTAATTCTAGTCCGCAAGGCAAACCCATGACAAAATATACCTTGGGCAAACAGTCTGGAGAAGAGGCTGGGGAGACAATAAGTGCCTTCCAACCCTTCACAGGCAATTCTAGGGCAAAAATTCTGGGACATAAATACCATCAGCATGTCCTACCACCAATGGTGGAAACCTTAGGATATTTTGGGGTTAACGCAAGATAGGTCACTTCTGAAATAGGAAGTTAGATGGAATCAGGCTGGGAAAGACCTCACTTGTTCTAGGATCAGCAGGATGGGCGTGGAATCAAAGGCTGGATCCAATTTCCATTACTGATACCTACTACCTCTGTGACCTTCAGCAAGTCACTTAAAGTCTGTAGGCTTAAGTTTCTTCACCTATGAACTGAGGAACTTGTGCCAGGCGAGCCTTTTCCATAACTGAATCTATGATCCTATGAACCTTAAGTGTCCATGCTGAATGTATCATTTGTTATCCTACTATTTTAAACATTCATTCTTATTGGCTAATTGCTAGTCTATATTGTGCTACTTTCAGAAAAAAAGATAGTGCCTTTTAATCTATGGTGACTTGGAGAAAAGTCATGGTCAATCCATCTAAAATGTCAGCACTTTAAGGGAATGGTGAATGATCACTCCAAATCACTCGTTATGTATGATTCTTTTTTTATCTTTGTTCATCTAGGTCTTCATCTAGGGCTGCTTTTACAATGACAGGGCAACAGTCCAGCAGTCATTTTTCCTCTCTCTCTTCCTTTTTATCACTTCATTACTTCTCCAAGGATTTCTTGTTCTTTTCTTTCCTTGATAAAATGACTTATGCAACTTATAAACCACTAAAGAAAGGAACTAAGTTCCATTTGTCATATATGGATATTTGTTTCATAGCTTCATAATCATGACATACTTTTGGAACTATGAAAGAATCCTCCCCTGTGTATTTTCCAGTTATATTGTTTAGAAAATATAACCTGAAGTGTGAACTAAATATTCCATAGGCTGGTGCCTGATGTTCCATATGCTTGATGAAAGAGTGATGCCTTGACATTTTCCGTTTTGGGGTAAACAAGGCCGCATGGGGACTTTTTTGGACATTTGACTGGTAGAGAATATGAGAGCAGATGCAATCCAAATGGACTGAGCTGAACTTTCCAGGCTCAATCAGTTGTCCATCAATGGGGTCTTGCTTTACTATGATACACAGAAGTTTGATTGCTGTCTTCTGATATATTTTTATCTTTATTTTAAAATATTTATTATTTCATGAAGATATGCAAAATTTCTAGCTTTTAAAAAGCGCACTTATATTCCTAATTAATTAGTTAATTAGGAATTAATTAATCCTCAGAAAACAAGTGAAGACCATTCAAGGAAAGGGGCACCTGGAGGAGTCAGAACTGATGCGTCTGCAGGGCGGTATAGCCTTCTTACAACTGGAAGAACAGTGAGAAGACCATTTTAAAAGTTACTAATTATTACTATAAAGGCAAAATCGCAGCTTGTCCTGTAGTCAGTCCTTCTTGAACTGTGGGTCATGCCCCCTGGGGTCATGAAACATGTGGCAATAATAAAGAGTTTCCGAATACACAATGGACAAACATTAATGCAAAAGGAAACTCGTAATGAATGTGAGCACTTCACTGCACACTTGGTTCTGAACACAAAGTGTTTAGTTTGCATTGCACGTGCCCTTAGACAATGCAATGCCAACTAACTCTACCCAAAAGGGGTAAAAAGAGTGAGTGGAAAAAGTTCAAGGAACCCCGGAGCTGTGAGGCACTACTCAGTGCAGAACTGCTACTCATCTAGGGAACTGAGAAAAAAGAGATTACTGAGGCAGGATTTCTGAGTGCATGTATATCCACCAGGCCTGAAGCCAAAGTGTACTGGCGTGGTGCTGCGCCTAGCTCTGTCCCTTCAGAAGTCACTGGGAGCAGATATCAAGGCTAGTAAAATGGGATTTCCTTATAGAGGCTAAAAGAGCTTCTGCTCCTCCACCTCCAAATTACAATTAAAGGGTAAGACATCAGAATTGAGTGATGGGGAAATACAAGAGGAAAAAAATAATGCCTGAAATTACCACACATCTCAGGAGGAAGAAACTTCATTTAAAAACTTTGATCACAAACAGATAAACAGGAAAGATGTTCATAACAGAACATCTCCAGAATATGTGAATAAATATTGAAAGACAAGGAAAATGAATCAACACCTGATAAATCAAGCTGACCTTGTGGAATCTGACAAGAGCAGAAAGCACAGACAGATGTTGCCAAATGTTTTAAGAGGGAAATAAGAATTATGAAAGTTCAATTTAAGACTTTCACAGTAAAGCAGGAAAACTTGAATCCATGTTAACAAACTTCACCAAATAAACAACAGATATGCCAAATAACTGAACATTCATATATACTGAGGTTAGGGACAATCTGGCAAAATAGCAAAAGGTAGGAATGTTAAAGGAAACCATCTTCACTATGCAAGCAAAACACATTGAACTAAAAGAATGCATAATGATGATGAGAGCCATCTAGAATTCCAGAAATAATTAAAGAATAGAAATTATCTAGGATAGAATTAGAATAGAATATAAATTGAAATAGAATAGAAATTCTCTAAATTATTAGAGAAATAAGAAAATAATTAAAAATAGAAGTCAGATAACACTTAATTTCAAATTATTTAAAGCAATGGATCATGGCAAAAGTAAGCCACATTGCATATTAAATATATCTGAAGACTTTTATAATATGTCAATTATTATAAAGTATATTATGTGTCAGTAAATGCAATTACTTATCTTTGTGCCAAGTATTTGCACATCAGTATATCTGGGACACATATATTCTCCATAATCCATCTTTAAGGATCACACCACCAACAAGGACACATTACTTGTTCCCAAATTAGTAGAAATAATTCTTTTCTGATGGCACATTTTAAAGAATGCACTATATGACATTTTGCTTTGTTGCCTTGCTAGAGCTGTTTTGCTAGAATTGTCTTGTTAGAATTATTTTTTAATGTAATTTGTCCTGGATTCATTCCTGTATCATTGAATACCCATTGAACATTTCAAACTGATTTTCTCAAAGATGTCTGAAATTCATCATGTCCAAGACTAAATTCATTATCTTTACTGCCCCTTCCTCAATCTCTCTCATCCAAACTCCCCTATTTCTGTTGAATACATAAAAAATCGGTCAGCCTCCCAGTTTCATCACCTTGTTGGTATTGTCTTCAAGTGCTCTCTCTACATCCTCAATCTCAAGAGATCTAACATGCCTCCAATCATCTTACATTACTATAACCTTAGTACAGGCCACCACAACTATATTAATGCAATGGTCCCCCATTGTATTTCCCTATTCCAATCCATCCCTAGACAGTTACCAAAGCAATTTCCCTATAAGTACAAAACTCACCATTCTATTCCCTTAATCATTAAACTTCATTGGGTCCCTATTCCTCTAGGATCAATTACAGTCCTTTCTGCCTGGCTTTCATAATAGAAAGGTGGCACAGTATATAGATCAAAGGGCCAGAATTCAGGCCTTGTTTCAAAACTGGCCTTAGACACTAGCTATGTGTGTGACTCTGGCCAAGTCACTTAACCTTCACTTAAGTTTCCTCCTCTGTAAAATGTAAAAACAGCACCTGCCACATAAAATTGTTATAAAGATCAAATGAAATAATATTTGCCTGGCACATAATAGGCTCTTTATACATAATCATTCCTTTCCTTTCGCCGTACATATCGATGCAATATACATTTAAGCTTCATTGTGCCTTATACCTCAACTTCTGCTGTATTATCTGGTCTAGTCAAAACTTGTACAGGAGACTCAGTTTTCTTTATAATATTTTTTTTTTTTACCCATGCAGTCTCTGCCAGCAGCCCACCCCAGTTCCCTTCTTATCTCGGTCTCAAAATCTTACTGTTCCAGTCAGCTCAAACATCAGCTTCTACCTGAAGACTTTCTTTTTTCCCTCCACTGTATGTGCCCTGCCTTTTCAACTAATTTGCATATCCACATGCATACATGTAGAAACGCGTGCACATATTTATATGTATGAATAGATTCCTGGTACATAGTAGGCACTTCATAAATGTGTGACACCAGAAGGGATGGGGATACTTTTGCATTCCCTATCACCCATGGATAGAATTTCCTTCCTTAAATCCACCTTTTACAATGCTTAGCTTCCTCCAACACTCAGGTCAGTTATTACCTTCTAAAGAGTATTAACCTCATCTTCCCAAGGTGTAAAGGCTTTTCTCATCTCACCAAAAAGAACTAATTAATTTTAAAGACTTTGTATTGACACAGATATCATTTGCTTCCTCCACAGTAAAATGCAATTTCCTTGAGGGCAGGGCCTGTTTCATTTTTTTCTTTGCATCCCCAGCCTCTAGCATAATCACTGACACATAGCATTGTAAGTCCTTCATAAGTGCTTGAATGGATTCATGATCAATATTAGGGTCGCAGCTTGAGAGTTGGCCAATATTTAGCATTAAGTGCCATTTCCAGTGATCTTCCCAGCTGATTTATTGATGATAACCAGATGACCCCAAGCCAGGTAGTTGGTGAGAGGTAGTGCACCATGGCCCAGTAGGAAGGAACATTGACAGAATTCTATAACTTCAAAGGGCATCTGAAGTGGCAAAATGGGGGAAGGTGAGGGAGCATTCTCTTGGATGCCAGGGGCATAGCTCCTAGAGCCTCATGTTAGTTTTGTCCTTGCTTCCTTAAACTGGGCCAATTTATCTCTGCTGATATGGAGCAATCATGAGTGGGAAAAGATCACACCAACAGCCTCATGATAGAGACTGGTCCTGTGATTTCATCATCTCTAATGCATCTGGACTATCTTGTGGAGGACTTTCTGTCTGACCTGAGGACAGCCACACAACATAGGAAAAAACATGGGCCTAGTCCTTAAGAACTGAAGTAATAGGAAAAGTAAAATACAGTCTATAATAAAGACTTAATTATTTCAGAAAGCAGGAGATAAATCAAATACCTGCTGATATATTTTGCCTAGGGAGACAAATTGATTTCTTAATACAGATGACCAGCAAAACATAAAAAGATAATATTTCTTATTTGTTATTAAAATCACATGTTAAATTGTATTGTCAGTTTAATGGTACACCATATGAAGCCACCTTGAATTAAAATGAGAGATGTAATGTCATTTTATTTTTTTCTTTAGTTCACAGTCATGTTTCTTCTGTCTATAGCATGAATATGCCAAGTATATGGATGTATTTGTTGATTTGGTTTTGCTGGGATGAATATAACATAATAAAAACCTGGTGAAAAGTCAGAAGGAAAAAAATAAAGTATCAGTAAGAATGAATACATTCCATTTCTCTCTTCTGGAGTATCAGAGTATTCAAATGTAAGGAAATAAACTTGCCAACAGAGAGCAAAACAGCAAGAAATTATCTCTACCATCCAAGCTGGGCATGTTATCAAGGAAAATATAGACTCTCTGAGGTCACAAACTGGTTTGTTGTTGCTGTGATTGTTAATATTATTAATCCACCACAGTGTCTCAAACATTGTAGATGTATACTATGTATCTATTGAATCAAATTATCATAATTATTAAAAATTATTTAAAATGTCCTCTTACTAGGTCAGTACATAAAATTTAAATTCAGTTCAATTTCAAAGCCAGCTCTGGACCATATCACTCAAGGTATTAGAAATGAAGCTCATTCAATTTTAAACTATGACCAAAAGGCTATGAAAGTGTGCATACCCTTTGACCCAACAATACCACTTCTAGGACTGTATCCCAAAGAGATCATACAAATGGGAAAGGACCCACATGTACAAAAATATTTATAGAATGTCTTTTTGTTGTTGTGAAGAACTAGAAATTGAGGGGATGCCCATCAATTGGGGGATGGCTGAACAAGTTGTGGTATATGAATGTAATGGGGTACTGTTGTGCTATAAGAAATGATAAGCAGGTGGACTTCAGAAAAACCTGGAAAGACTTATATGAACTGATTCTGAGTGAGAGGAGCAGAACCAGGAGAACATTGCACACAGTTTCAGTCACATTATGTGATGACTTACTTTGATAGATTTGACTCTTCTCAACAATGCAAGGTTCTAAGACAATTCCAAAAAGCTCATGATAGAAAATGCTATCCACATCCAGAGAAAGAAATATGGAGTCTGAATGCAGATCAAAACATACTATTTGATCTCTCTCTCTTTTTGTTTTGTTTTCTTTTGTTTCTCCTTTTTCATGAATTATTCCTTTGGTTATAATTCTTCTTTAAAACATGACTAATGTGAAAATATGTTTAATATGAATTTATATGTAGAGCCGATATCAGATTGCATGCCATATTGGGGGAATGGCTAGGGGGGAATAGTTAACACTCAAAAGTTGTGGAACTGAATGTTGTAAACTAAAAATGAATAAATATTTTTAAATGAAGCTCATTCATTAAGATTTTATTTATTTAAGTTTTGGGATACTCTGGAACAAATTTTGTCTAGATTTTTCAATATAAATCAGTTGCACACACACATACACAGAACCCTGCAGGTGGAATGACTATAAGAACAGATATATTTCAAACAATATATCCAGGAAAATGAAATATTAATTATAAGCTACCCCTATCTATTCATTAAAGGGAATTCCCTAAAGTTTTCTAGCAATTTCTGAGCAATATTTCAGGTTGCTATAGTGGAGATGGAAACAAACAAAGAAATATTGATTGAGAAATTGAAGGCCCAAGTCATGATTCTGTCACATAGACTGGGGGATGTAGGACAAGTCACTTCACCATAATGTGACTCAGTTGCCTATTCTGTAAAATGGAGATAATAGTAATCACCCTCCTAATTTCATAGTTTCTGACAGAAAAAAAAAACTTGTTTTAATCTTTAAAGCATTATATTAATGTGAGCTAATAATGGTACCTAGTAAGGTATATTTGTGCATACATAAATTGTGAAATTAAATTCTATTTACTTTGAAATATGTTATTCTATTATTCTCTCTAGGAGTCTTTCCCCAAGCTACCATTTCCCAGGCAGATTGGGTCCCCAGAGAAAAGTGAACTTTCAGCCTTTCAGGGGTTGAAAAGTGCAATCCTGAGAGGTTGGGGGCTTTTGTAATACTATTATCCATGAACCTCCATCTCATATATTCCACTGGTATCATTTAATAGATAATATATCCTCAATATCAGCTTTTACTTAATATTAATTAGCAAATTACAAAGGGAAATTAATTGAAAAAAAGATATAGCAATGAAGAAACTCCAACAACACCCCTACCAACCTGAATCATGCCATCTTACAAGTAGATACAGAATCTAGGAGAAAGAAGGATTGAAATTTAGAGAACTTATTTAGTAAAAGGGTAACTACCAGCTCCTGGTAGAATGTTCTCCCTTCTGGGAGTACCCATGAAATATCCCTTCCTTAATGTGTACAGTTGCCTGCTAGGATAGAGGACTAGAGCCATTGTAGAGTTCTGAACCTGCCCATCCCTCCAAGCATCCATCCTGTCTCAGACTTCAGAGGGAAGTTTTATGTTTTAGAATTGAGTTTCCCAATTGACACAATCGATGTGGGTGGAGGAGAGGGTAGGAGAATATGGTACTTGATCTGTGCTCCTTAATGTCTTTTGACATAGGCTCAAGGAATATGCCTTCCCAACATGCTTCTGAAGATTCACTACTGAAATGGGAGCTGGAATTTTGTCTACACATATAGGTCCAGAGGTGTGTTAAATTCTTTCCAGCCATCCCAATGTATTTCATGATTTCACATCTATAATGCATACATTTCAGATTTTAGTTACAGGCTGTGTGTGTGTGTGTGTGTGTGTGTGTGTGTGTGTGACACACAGAGAGAGGGGGGGTGCATGTATGCATTTGTGTTTCTTGAGAGAACACCTATTAATGATATATATATATATATAAAATGAAGATAATAATTGTGCCTACCTTCTGAGGTTCTGTGAGTATGAAATGAAATAATACAGAAAGCACTTGGCAAACTTTAAGGAAGTCTAACTATTATTAGCTAATAACAATACTACTGAGAATGATATTGAAAACAATATGTGGTGAGTGCTGATCAGGAGCCAACTTGAGTGTAATGGATAAGACCAGAATTTGTTCTCTTCTTTGGTTCACAATATCCCTAAACTGGTCCTGAATTACATCAAATTAGAAGATACCAACATCCTTTGAAGCGAATGTGCAGCTAATTAGCCAATGTCTCAAACTTAAACGATCAGTTTTATATTCTTCAGCAAATTAAAAGAAATCTAACATCCTGAAATCATTAGTTGTACTGATTTTGACCCATAATTAGATTGCATTTTTTTTCATTATTAGTAGCAGATGTAGAAACTTTCTATATAAAAACACAATAAAATCTCACCTCAAAACCAAACTTCCCAAGTTCCTTGCACTAGTCCTCATATATGATCTTTGTAATTTGTGAGGCATGAGAGACACTGGCACGAGGATTGCCCCGTGGGGTGTGCCCTCCTCAAAGAAGGTGCTGTGCTCTATAAGCAAAGCACAATTGAAATAGCTCAAAAGAAACATGAAACACACAAATTCAGAGAACTCACCCCAAATGTTCACACAGACTACTTGGGCCCAACCTGTGGTAGAGCCTTCTGAGGTCGTATTCATCTGATGAGCCACAGTTGGACACACTGTACCTTGACTCTCACATAGTGAGGTCCTTTTGGTCCTCTTAGAGAATGAAGGAAAGCAACCATCAAGATGTGGTGAATGCAAAGACCTTGAGGGTCTTTGGTTCAATCCTCTGGCTATTCTCTAAATGTCCTCTGTAGATGTTGTTGTTTTCAGAAAAAAATGACTGTCTAACCATGTCTCTCCTGTCTTGTACTTGGGATGTTGATTTTTTTCAACCACAGGATAAAAAGTATATATTTATCACAGGTGAATTTCCTTTTTCATTTTCAATTCAGAGCATTGCTTAAGCTTGTAAATACAACCCAGACAGTCAACATCCTTCTCAATTTTGTATCATTTATCCAATCTAGTAGACATTTATTAAGCACCTAGTAATACGCTAGACACTATGCTAAGTGCAAAGGATACAATTAATAAAGCAGTTCCTATCACAAAGGAGCATCCAAACTAATGCAAGGGAGAAATGCAAAGGGAGGCAGGAAAGTATGGATGAGGGACACACAAGGGATACCCCAGGGAAATATTGTTCTGTGAAGTTGAAACCCATCAGATTAACAGATACAGAGTGGAGTGCACCAAAAATGCCAGCATCTTCCCTCTATAAGGAAGGCATTAGGATGAGTTCATTTACAAATCAAAGTGGAGAGGAGCTGAGTATAGATCCCAGCTATTCATTTATTTTCCAGATCAGAAAACTGTGATCCAGAGAAGTAACACAGCTAGCTACCCATGGGCACATGCAGGATATGAGCTCAGGTCCCATGACTCCAATCTCTATTCTGTTTGCATTTTTATGCAACTGCGAGTGTCTTTTAGCATCTCTCCCAATACTGAAGAATTGTATCAAGGTAAATGGAGTGCTAGCTTTCCAGTCAGGAGACCATGTTGCCTCAAATTATTCTCCTGCTGTCTACTACCTATGTTTCCTTAGAAAAGTTATGAGTTTTCCTGTGCCTCAATTTCCTCATATAGAAATAGGGAATTTGGTGGATGGCATTTGAGCCTACTCACTGCAGCCACCTAAAATAAATGTAACCTCTCAAGATCATCAATCATACTACCTTTGGATCATAATTAGGCATCATTTTCTCATTATTAGAAAGAGATTTAAGGACTTTTAATTCTATATCTTTGGTCTCATATATATATATATATTAGATAATATATATATATATATAAACATTATTATTTTATATATATTTACCTATTGCTATCTTTGCCAATTTGCTGTGTATGAGTTGAATGAACCCATATTTTTAAATGGGAAAGTCATAAGACCCAACAAAGAAATCATTGAAAATGAAATGTGGATATCTGGTGCCTACTATTGCTAGCAGCACATGGATGTAAGACAGTAAGATGAAAATTCACATTCAAAATTTAATTGGATGGAGCTATATTATCACAAGTTAAATACTTCTTTGCTGATTTGTATCTTTTTTGCTGACTACTCATAATAAAAGTTGTTATTTGGAGAATGTTAAGAGATCAGATAGCTTTATGTATTGTTTCTTTATGTTTAGGAAGTTAGGTCTCACAGAGGCAGGATTGGAATTGGGCTCAGGAAGACGTTTTCAAATCTTGCCTATCAAATTATTACTGTAAGAGCTTCTAATTGGATTTTTACAATAGAATCTGTGTATGTTTTTGCTTGATTGTGTTAAAGGACCACATAAGTTCATAGTGTAATATATAATAGCATAGGTAGCATATATTAGCATAGATATAATTTATATGGCTAAAGTTATAGATAGGGTCAGATACCCAAAGAAATAGCTATGGGTATAGATACAGATAAAGACAGAGATGATGTAGAAATAAATATCTGATGGTAGAGGTTTAGATGAATACCATTTTGGAATGTAATTTGTAATGTTGTGGAGAATTTATTAAAATGTCCATAACCTTTGGACCGGGGATCCTGCTGCGGAGTATATAACCCAAGGAAATAAAAGATAATAGGAAAGCTTCATTTTCTTATTTTACTTATTTTTTATTATTTTTTCAAATGCTTTATTAATTTATTGTTTACATCATTCATTTCCATCAGATTTTGAGTTACATTTCCCCCCATTTTTCCCCTACCCACAAACCCAGAATAGCAGTCCCAAAGGATATCCCCTCATCCAATCTGCTCTCTCCCATCTCTTCTCTCACACCTCCTTTGACTTTTCCAGTAGGGCAAGGTGAATCCCCCTGCCCCAATGCCTGCACATCTTATCTCCAAATTATATGTAAAATATTATTAATAATAGTATTTATATATTGTTAAAAATTTTGATTTTAAAACTTTGAATTCCAGATTCATTCCCTTCTTCCCTTGTACCCCACCATTACTGGGAAGATAAGCAACTCAGTATATGCTGTACATGTGTAGTTATGAAAAATGAAAAGACTGACTATATTTCCCTCCCTCCAATCCTAACTCCCACCTGGTCCACTCCCCACTTTGATCCTGTCCCTTTTCAAAAGTGGGTACTTCCAACTTCCCTACCTCCCAGCCTGCCCTCCCTTCCATCACCCCCCATCCATCTCCACCTCCCACTCTCCTGTAGGGGGAGATATCCCATTTAGAATGTATGTCATTTTCTCCCTGAGCCAAATTCAATGAGAATAAGGTTTTGCCTTTTTGCCTTCCTATTTTTCCCCTCCCCTGCAGATAGTTTACCTATTTTGTCTCTCCCCATTTCCTCTCATGATGTTCCTCTCTCACCTCTCAATCTCATCCCTTAAGTATCATCCCTTCCCATTAAATTCATCCTGTGCACTCTATCTATGTATACCTGTAAGCATATATACACACATTCACATATGTATTCATATGACCATATAAACTTCCTCAGCTATTTTCATATTGAGAAAGATTTCATCAGTTACAGTTATCATTTTTCCATGTAGGAGTGTAAATAGTTCAAATTTGATAAGTTCCTTATGATTTATTTTCCCTGTTTACTTTCTCAAGCATCTCTTGCTTCTTCTGTCTGAATGTCAAATTTTCTATTCAACTCTGTTTTTTTCCTCAAGAATTCTTGAAAGTCCTCTATTCCACTGAATGACCATATTTTCCCCTGAAACATGATACTCAGTTTTGCTGGGTAGGTAATCCTTGGTTTTAATTCCAGCTCCTTTGCCCTCCAGAATATCATATTCCATGCCCTTCAATCCCTCAGTGTAGAAGCTGCCAAATCCTGAGCTGTACTGATTGTGTTTCCACAATATTGAAATTCTTTCTTCCTGGCTCCTTGTAATATTCTCTCTTTGATCTGGGAATTCTGGAACCTGGCTACAATATTCCTAGGAGTTTTCTTTTTGGGATCTTTTCCAGGAGGTGATATGTGGATTCTTTCAACCTCTATTTTGCCCTCTGGATCTAAAACATCGGGGCAATTTTCCTTGAGAATTTCTTGAAGGATGATTTCTAGATTCTTTCTTTGATCATGGTTTTCAGGTAGTTCAATAATTTTTAGATTATGTCTCCTGGATCTATTTTCCAGGTCAGTGGTTTTTCCCATGAGGTATTTCACATTGCCTTCTATTCTTTCATTTGTTTGAATCTGCTTAACAGCATCTTGATTCCTCATAAAGTCACTAGCTTCCATTTGGTCCAATCTAATTCTGAAGGAATGATTCTCCTCAATGAGCTTTTGAGATTCTTTTTTCATCTGGCAAATTTGGCTTTTTAAGGCATTCTTCTCCTCATTGCCTTTTTGAGCCTCTTTTGCCATTTGAGTTAGTCTTTTTTTTTAAGTTGTTATTTTCCTCAGTCAGGCTGTTGACTGTCATGTCATTCTTTTCTTGCATCTTTCTCATTTCTCTTCCCAATGTTTCTCCCACTTCTCTTATCTCTTTCTTATGGCCCTCTATGGCATGTAAGCAGCTCATATTTTCTTTTCTTTTTTTTTTTAAACAAATGCTTTATTAACTTCTGTTTTACACCATTCATTTCTGCCAGATTTTGAGTTACAATCATTTTCCCCCCATTATTCCTCTACCCAACCTCCCTGAATAGCAGTCCCACAAGATATCGCTTCCTCCAATCTGCTCTCTCCCATGCCTTCTCCCATACCCCCTTCGACTTTTCCATTAGAGGAAGGTGAATCTTTGTGTCCCAATGCCTGCACATCTTATCTCCCAATTACAAGCAAAAGAGTATTAATAATAGTATTATATATATTTGAAACATTTAATGTTAAGACCTCGAATTTCAGATCCATTTCCTTCCTCCCTTGTCACCCATTCCTTCTTGGGAGATAAGTAATTCAGTATATGTTGTACATGTCTAGCTATGCAAAACATTATCATGGTAGATATATTGTACAAGGCTGCTTATAATTCCCTCCCACTCATCCCACCCCCCACCTGGTCCATTCCCTACATGATCCTGTCCCTCTTCTATAGTGGGTACTTCCAACCTCCCCTCACCCCAAGGATGCCCTCCCTTCCATCATCCCTCCTCTCATCCCCCTTCCCCCTATCCTGCTGCAGGTTGAGATATCCCATTTAGTATGTATGTCATTTTCTCCCTGAACCAAATTCAATGTGAATGTGGTTTTGCCTTTTTAGCCTTCCTTATTCTCCCCCTCCTTTGCAACCACTTCCCCTACATGAGATAGTTTACCCTACCATGTCTCTCCCCATCTCCTCTTGCCACTTTCCTCTCTCACCTCATAATTTCATCCCTTGAGTATTCTCCCTTCCCAACAAATTCAACCTATGCCCTCTATCCATATATAACTGTAACCATACACACACATTCACATATGTATTCATATGACCACACCCCCTTCTTCCATTATTTTCATAGTGAGAAAGATATCATCAGTCACAGTTATTGCTTTTCCATATAGGAATGTAAATAGTTCAACTTTGATAAGTTCCTTTTGATTTCTTTTCCCTGATTACCTTCTCAGGCATCTCTTCCTTCTTGCGTCTGATGTCAAATTTTCTATTCAACTCTGGTTTTTTTCCTCAAGAATGCTTGAAAGTCCTCTATTCCACTGAATGACCATATTTTCCCCTGAAACAAAATACTCAGTTTTGCTGGGTAGGTGACCCTTGGGTTCATTCCCAGTTCTTTTGCCCTCTGGAATATCATATTCCATGCCCTTTGATCCCTCAGTGTAGAAGCTGCCAGGTCCTGGGTTATTCTGATTGTGTTTCCACAATATTGAAATTGTTTCTTCCTGGCTGCTTGTAGTATTTTCTCCTTGATCTGGGGATTCTGGAACCTGGCTATAATATTTCTGGGAGTTTTCTTTTTTGGATCTTTTTCAGGAGGTGATAGGTGGATTCTTTCAACCTCTATTTTGCCCTCTGGATCTAAAACATCAGGGCAGTTTTCCTTGAGAATTTCTTGAAGGGTGATTTCTAGGTTCTTTCCTTGATCATGGCTTTCAGGTAGTCCAATAATTTTTAAATTGTCTCTCCTGGATCTATTCTCCAGGTCAGTGGTTTTTCCCATGAGATATTTCACATTGCCTTCTAATCTTTCGTTTGTTTGGATCTGCTTAACAGCATCTTGATTTCTCATAAAGTCACTAGCTTCCATTTGCTCCAGTCTAACTCTGAAGGAATGAATCTCCTCAGTGAACTTTTGAGATTCTTTTTCCATCTGGCAAATTCGACTTTTTAAGGCATTCTTCTCCTCATTGCCTCTTTGGGCCTCCTTGCCATTTGAGTTAGTCTATTTTTTAAGGTGTTGTTTTCCTCAGTCAGGCTGTTGACCCTCATTTCATACTTTTCCTGCATCCTTCTCATTTCTCTTTCTAATTTTTCCTCCACTTCTCTTATTTGATTTTTAAAGTCCTTCTTAAGGTCCTCTATGGCCTGCAACCCACTCATGTTTTCCCCTGGGGCTTTTGGAGCAGGACTTCTGACCTCACAGTCCTTTTCCCGCTCTATGCCCCCAAAATAGGAGTCTAGGGTTGCATTTTTCTGTTTCCTTTGCCTTGGCATGTTGCCACTTAATTGCTTGACTTTTGGGCTTGTTGCCACACTATGGCTTTAAGGCCAGCTAGAGGAATTTTCGTCCCGAACGTGTGGGGGGCAACTTCCGTTTCTGGCAAGCTGTAAACCCACCCACAACTTCCACCCTAGATCACAATCCAGATCCAGGGAGGTTAAAGCAAGAGCGATTACCCCCCAAGACTGATCGCTGGATCTCCCCACGATTTGTAGGCTGGGAGCCGGAAATGCCTCTGAAAACTACAAAATGGCGTGTCTCCTCAGCGGCTTCTAGCTCCCAGGGGAGGGAGCTGACGCATTCCCCAAATACAGGTCCTAAAGTCCATAGGACACTAACCTCTTACTTTGTCCTAGGCATGTCTATGTTGATAATTCTGGAGTTGCCACAGCTCCTGGTGTTCTGGGGTTCCTCCAGCTGGCTGCTGGCCCTGCCGCCCTGGGGCTAAAACCTCGGCTCACGCGGACCTGGGCTTGGCTTGGCTGGGCTCCTGCGCTCTGTGCGTTGCGGCTCCCAGACCGCTGCGCTGGTCCTTCCTGCAGGGCTGCTGGGCTGTCCTCAGCGGGAGGTTAGCTTCTCTGTGTCGTTCTGTGGGTGCTGGGGCTCCAGAAGTTGTTCAGAGTCCTTTTTTACATAGTTTTGTTGAATCTGGGGGCAGAGAGGCTTGGACGAGCTGTTTCTACTCCGCCATCTTGGCTCCGCCCCAGCAGCTCATATTTTCATTTGGGGCTTTTGGTGCAGGATTTCTGACCTCACAGTCCTCCTCCTGTTCGATGCTTTGATCCTCTTTGTCCCCCAAATAGGAGTCTAATGTTGAATTTTTCTGTTTATTTTGTTTCCTTTGCCTAGGCATGTTGCCACTCAATTACTTGACTTTTGAGCTTGTTGCCACATTAGGACTCTGCCACCAGGCAGGGGAGTTTCTGTCCCAAACGTTGGAGTTTTCTCAACTGCTGGAGGTATTAGTTGGATGACCTCTCTGAAGCATCCACATACTCTGGCAAGCTGGTCACACACCCCAAGATCTCCACCTCAGATTGAAATCCAGATCCAAGAAAGGTAAAGCAAGAGTGATTACACCCAGACTGATCACCAGATCCCCCTACAGTTAGCAGGCCAACAGCTGAAGCTGCAATGTGGCAACGTGGTGCAAGCTGAGGGGGTTCCTCACTGGCTTCTTGCTCCCAGGGGAAGAAGCTGACTGTGTTCTCCCAACCAGTCCCAAAGTCCATAGGGAACTGACCTCTCACTTTGTCCTGGACATCTATGTGTTGATAATTCTGGAAATGCCACAGCTGTTGGTGTTCTGGGGTCCCTCCAGCTGGCAGCTGCATGGGGTCCTGGGCTCGGCTCCCAGACCGCTTCGCTGACCACTTCCCGCCTGTCTGCCGGACTGTCCTCAGCGGGAGGTTAGCTTCTCTGTGTCATTTTGTGGGTTCTGGAGCTCCAGAGGTCATTTGGAGTCCCCCTATAACATAATTTTGAAGTGGTGTGGGCTGGAGCTCCGTGGAAGTGCTGTTACTACTCTGCCCCTCCCGCCCCATTTTCCTTTTTCATTATTAACCTCTTTGCAATATATGCCTAGCAGTAGGATATCTTGGTCTAAATGATATGGGTATTTTAGTAACTTTCTTGACAGTATTACAAATTAATTTCCAGAAGGAGGTGCAATAATACATATCCTTAAAATGAGTATATTAGTGTATTAATGAGTATATATCTATAATATAGCTATCTTTAAGAAACTCCTCCAGACCTTACTATGCCTGACTTGCCAATTCCTGTGTATGGAATAAAAATCCAGGGTTGTGTTGATTTGCTTTTGTCATGATAATGGTCAGTTATTTGTTCATATTTTTTGAACATTCCTTTATTGGAGAATCATTTTTGGTCGCATATATTTGTGTTTCTTGCCTATATATCTTGGCCTTCACTCCCTCATTTTTCTTATTCTACCATGAGAATAGAAATTAGAAAGCCCAGTAGAAGTCTAAGGAATCCTTATGAAGAAATGAAGTGACCCTTTGATGCCTGATTCTGAATCATCCTTAGATGGAGGTATTACCTAGAATTACTTAATATAAAAAGAGAATTGGGAAATAAGACAGACTGATAAAGTAAATAGTGTGCTGGACCTAAAATCAAGAGGACCATGGCTCAAATCCTCCCTCATTCACTTACTAGTTTGGTGATCCTAGACTCAGCCTACTTAACTGCTGGATGTCTCTGTTTCTTCATTTGTATAAAGCAAAATATAGATGTGCATCTTCTGATAAGAAACAAAAAAAGGGAAAACATGTCCCCCAGCTTGTATTCATACACATTTAAGTGATATTTCAGGAATCTCTACAACACTGATTCCAATACTATTTGTAGGGAAGGGATTAGATTAGTGATGTTTTCCATTATTTTGTTTTTGTTTTATTTTTGTTTCTGTGTTATTGATGCATATAGCATTCTGATTAAAAATAACTATGGTCTACTTTTCACAATGAGGTTTATATAGATTTAATAAAACACATGTAGGTACAAAGGAAACAAATTATATTGAAATACAGATTTTTTGATTCTAGGTTAAATTCCTGTGGTTAAGGGAGTCTGATATAGGATAGAGAAGCTGAGGACTTGCTTTCAGTCACTACTCTTCAAACCTTTGTGAACTTGGACAAATAACTTTATATCTCTGTCAATTTACTCTTCCCTACCCAGACATCTTTGGGTTACATAATGTCTAAGATTCTTTCCAGTTCTAAACCCTTTCCATCTTCCAAAATGTAGTGCAGATAGTTTTCTTCTGCTTTCCTTTTAGAGTCTTGTCTTTCTAACCAGGTAGAACCTGCTAGCTAAGTTTTATATGTTAAATTTCAATGGTTCTGCATATGACTGATGGGCTAAACCAGAGCTAGTACCATAGAGGATCAACAAGAGTTAAGATTTCTAATAACATAAACAGCTTTGTGAAAAGACTGGAGCCTGGGTTGTGGTAGTCCTGTATCACTCATTAAATATTATAATGTACATATGGTCTCTATTTCTGCCAGCAAACAGAAGATAAAAGGCAATAATTTTTATGCACTTCTGTATTCTTTAATCCTCTTTCATCTTCTATAATTCATAAAGATATTTGGTAACAGTTTGAGATTTAACAGTCTTTCAATTATAAGAGCTATAGAATTTAATTGAAAACTGTGTTACTCTCACTTAAACTCACATTACTTTTACTTATCCTGAATTCCTAGATGTCCACAGAGATCTAATTTTTTAAAAAGAATTTCACATGAATTTTAGAATAATACTCAAATTTTGAAAGGCATTCCTAATGGAAACTTTATAAAAATGTCTTCCCAATATAAAGAAAGCCCAGTACTTTGCAGGTAGCCTCTTGACTCTACTACCTTAGTCTGTGCCCCTGTTTCCCAGCTGGTTTTCTGTGAATATATCCTTAGGAGTAGGCCTGAGCAAATTCGACAGCCAAAATTCATTTCATGCTTAACTTAGAATCTGGGAGAATGGCAATGTATGGTTTTGCCTGATCACAAAGCAATTCACAAGACAAACTGAAGACCTGATGTGCTAAAATAAAAGCTAAGTTGCCATTTGATGGCTATTAGCTTTGCAAACATGGATTTTTTCCTGTTAACTTGGAGTTGTTCCAATGACTTTCCCCCACTCCTGTTTCATAGAATTCAGTTGACACAAGATTTCAAAGGACTCTGATTTTGGAAGTTACCCCAGGAGACAAGTTGGTACAATCATTATAAAACAATTCTGTCCTTCTACTTGACTCCTTGAGATATCATTTCAAATTCTACTCTTCATCATTTCAAGCTTTGATTCCATTAGAAACAGAGAAAATTTGTCTAGCATTACATGCACAGAAACTGATGTTTCTTTCCAATTTTTCCATGACTATACTTGTGACTTAGAGGTGAATTTAGAGAATGAAAGGACTTTGTGATCATCTAGACCAGTCTGATCATTTAACAGAAGGGAAATTGAGTTGCAGAGAAATTAAATGACTTACTTGAATTTTCACCCTTCTAAGGGATGAGACCAGCATGAATTTCTTTCTTTTACATGCTTTGCTAATGACCAGTGTCCTTATAAAGACTGAGGGTGGGAGAATATCTTAGAGATATTCTGGGCAGTATGCAAAGTCAAGCAGTTTACATGGATTGAAGTCAGGAAGTCCTGAGTTTAAAGCCCAACTCAGACACTAACTGACTGATGCAGTCCAAGTCTTTTCATTCCTTGTAGTTTCACATTCAGTATCTGTAAAATTTGTGTGTGTATGTGTATATGTGTGTATGTGTGTATGTGTGTGTATGTGTGTGGTTGGGGTGGTCAACTCTCTACTTCATTCAATTACATTCAAGAAACATTTTTAAAACATATTTACTGCATGGGGGCATCTAGGAGGCATAGTGGATAGTTCACCAGTCCTGGAGTCAGGAGGACCTGAGTTAAAATCTGGCCTCAGACATTTACTAGCTGCATCACCCTGGGCAAGTGTACACACACAACTCAATGCACACATGTGCACACACACAATGGATTTCTGTGTGTGTGTGTGTGTGTGTGTGTGTATATATATGTGTGTGTGTGTGTGTGCGTGTGTGTATGCGTGCACATGTGTAGTATGTTTATCTATAAACACAAATATACATACAAGTATATGTATATACATGGTGTATATATGTATATACATACATAAACACACATAGCATGTGTAAATGTGTGGTATGTGTATGCATAGCATGTATATATGCATATACATACATAAATGCACATATATATTTGTGTGTGCATGTGTGTGTGCTACTGGTGATGGAGCTCTTTACTTGGAGTTAGAGAGAAATGAGTTCAAATCTTGCCCCCACTCTGTCTAGTTGTGTGATACTGGACAAACCTCTTAATCCTTCTCAGTCTCATTTTTCTCTTCTTTAAAATAATAGTACCTATTTCACAGGGTTGTGAGATTCAAAATATAGGATATATGTGGTACACTTTTCAAATCTTAAAGTATCATATAAATATTAATAGTTATTATTGTGTAAAATGAACTTATACATCTATTGTGCTAATTTTATGTACATACATATACTTATATATGTACATATATTTGTATTGCATATATGTATATATGGGTATGCATATACACATGGATTTAAACCACATACAAATTTAGCTTTTATAGCTTCAATTGCCTTAAGGCTTTGGGAACATCCTGTATATAAATAAAGTCATAAATCTAATTCCAAGAGAAAGAAGGCAGGTGATGTGATCTGGGAAAGCTTAATGTAGAGGTGACCCATGATCTTGGCTTTAAATGAAGCTAGGCACTTAGTTAGATAATGATGAGGAATGAGTACATTTCAGACATTCTGGAACCACTATGGACATGCATTGAAGGAGGAGATAAATTTCCATGCATGTGTAACAGTTAGAAGAATTGTTTGATTGGAATGGAAAGTATATGTAGGGGGAAATATGAAATATGGCTATACTGAGTAGTCATAGTCAGATTGAAGATAACCATATCAAAGAGTGAGGATGTATACCCCATATAATCCCTAAAACTTGAAGGAAGCTCAGAGATCATCATTCTACAGATGAAGAAGCTAAAGCCTCTGGAGGTTAAATAACTTGTCCAAGGTCACATAGGTTTGAATTAAGTGGCAGAAGCAGTATAATAATTAATGGTCCTTGACTCCAAAAACTGTACTCAAAATTAACATCCAGGACTTTTCACCACAAATTCAGTGGTAATTCTAATACACTACACTGTCTTGAATTAAATGTGAAAATATTTTTGAAAGCTATAAAAACATTTAAATTCATGATTTCTATTTTAACAGAAAGATTTGTATTCTCTGCCCCCCATAATATACTGATGTATTAAGGGACACTTTTAAATATGGACTTTGATCTAAAAATGGGTTTGTGACTGAATCTAAGCATATCTTTGAGACAGCCTCAGTGGCATTCAATATCATCTTGGGCTGCTGTCAAGTAAAGATTATTAGTCTTATTTTCAAAACAGCATTATTTGCCTTGAGGTCAGTCAAAGTCAGGAGTAAAGCTGGGCACAGATCCTTGGCTATTTCATTCCTATAGCCTAACTACCATATTCCACGGGGCCCAGAGAAGTTTAAAAAGCAACACATAATCAATTAAATCCAACATTTCCACTCTAATAGAAGTAAGGCACACATTTTCAAAGCTTCCTCTGCAACATGGTTTAGAGCTTTGCATGGAACCTGGAAAACACTACTTATTATGTCAAGATCCCAAATGCTACCATAATCATCACCCAGAGGGGAATGTTTTCATGCCAAGGTAAGAAGGACATTTTATACATGCGTTCATTTCTTTATTATCATTTGCATTGTTCCAAATTCATTTTATGGACAAATACATTTATAAAATGGTAGCTAGGTTGGGGGGACTTTTATTATGAAGTAGGGCACAAGGATAGTCATAATTCCGAGGCAGAAACATTGCTGTGTTGTTGTTGTTTTTGCTCACCAGTAAGTTCTTTGTTACTTTTGTAGATTGGAAGAAGGAGATGCTGACAGGTCTAATGTTAAGACTCGCCTTTCAGGGCTTACGTCAAACTCAGCTCTCCAGCCGCCTCTACGGCACTCCAATTGCCTTTCACAATTCCTGCCATCCCTACGACCCGGCTTGCCTCCACAAACCCTTCTCCAGCTGCCCCTACAGTCTGGTCACTCTGGTTACCCCTACGACCAGGCTGCCTCTACAACCCTCTCTCCAGCTGCCAACACAGCTATAGTCACTCTGGTCGCCCCTACGACCCGGGTTCACCCCCACGAACCCCTTGGGGGAGCCTGCTCCTCCCAAACAGACAAAGGAGTCCTGACACCAAGATGTAATGTCTTGCTGTTTAATCTCTTTCTCATTTACAATCCCCTCTTCTCTCCCTCCTCCTCCCTTTCACCTTGGCTCCCTCCTTTTAGCTCCTTTCCCCTCCCCCTACTCTGTTCTCCCATGTGCCTCAGCAGTAGCAGGCTTTCTCATGGCAGGGGAGTGCTCCCCTGTTAGCAGCGCATACCCAATACCCCAAAATCAAGGTGGAGAATACATGCCCAGGTGCCTCCAACCCTGCTTGATTTGCTCTGTCCTTTGCCTGAGTTTTCCGTGGGTTCTCAGAGTTCGGGTAGAGTCTTAAAGGGCCCCAACAGTCTGGGAGATTTAGTATAACTCATTCATATCCCCTATAATTCTATGAGTTATCAAAGAGAGTTGAATTAGTATGAAACTTTATCTAGTTTTGTGAAAGGAGGGTTGATGATGATGTGATGAAGGAAGCCTACTAGAAGATACCTCATGACATATATTCCATTCTTTTTGACTATGTCAAGAGATGATAATATGACAAGATGAAAAGTAAAAAAAATAAAATGTAAAGGCTCCTTGCTTGAATCTCAACATGATTAAATGGACATAACCCTGCCTTTGGAATCTTAGAAGCAAACTTAAAATCCTGGCTTCTTATGCTGACCATAATTGTGACCTTAGGTAATTCAATTCAACAATCATTTACTGAGAGAGGCAGGCAGACTTCTGTTCAGATTCTCTCTCAGACACCTGTGTGAGTACTTGGGTGAGCCTACACAAGCCTCTTAGCCTCTCAGTGTCCCCAGAGAGCTCTCTAGGCTGATAAGTCACAGAGCATTTGGTGGCCTACTTTGGTATAAAAAATTGCTACCTGGAGAGCTTTATAGAACTAAAATTAAAGGGCCTGACCAAATAAAATTAAACAACATAGAGCATTTAAGCACTTTCTATGTGCAAAGGAATTATATTAGGACCTGAGATGCAAAGATCAAAATGTAATAGGCCCTGTCCACAAGGACATAATATTTTATTTAGGGGAAGCAACCTACAAACATATAAGAGCACAGATTTAGTCTCATACAACCTCAATTCAAACCCAGACTGTTGGGTAATAACTTCAAATCACTTAACCTCTGTAGACATAAGGTTTCTCATCATGAAACTAGTTGATGTCCTTTGTTCTTGAAGAGGACCAAAATAGCATCACTACGCTAAATCAAGTTTCAGTGTGCCCAATTGTGGTTGATTAGACCAATACAAGCTTGGAACGCCCTACCAAAGGTTGGGCACAAATAGTCCAGGTGAACATTTGGGGTGGATTCTCTAAATTTTCAAATCCTGTGTTTCCTTAGTGCTTTCTCAATTCTGCTTTGCTCATAGAGCACAGCACCTTCTCTGAGGTGGGCATGCCATGCAGAGTCCTGTGCCTGTGTCTCCCATGTCACACAATCAATTCCAAAGTTCTTAAGGGAGACCTTGAGAGTGTCCTTGTATCTATTCTTCTGATCACCATGTGAACACTTTTGCCCCATGTCGGGTCTCCATAAAATAA
Organism: Gymnobelideus leadbeateri; assembly: GCA_011680675.1. Taxonomy (NCBI): domain Eukaryota; kingdom Metazoa; phylum Chordata; class Mammalia; order Diprotodontia; family Petauridae; genus Gymnobelideus; species Gymnobelideus leadbeateri. Next base: position 236,509 of record WOXC01010516.1, read on the forward strand.
AAGCCTTTTTCCCCAAAAGTATTCTGACTTATTTTTATAATCATTATAAGCATTAACAATAATATCCCCCATTAAATTTTATTTTGAGGAAAAAAACATTTTGTTTTCTTTACATAATCTTCCCCTCTTTTGGCTTCCTTTAAGAAAGGACCGTCTAAAGAAGCCCCAATGACCCTATTTCTTAAAAGTATGAAAGTATAAACAGCAATTAAAGGACAGTGTAGAATGGATAAAATTATGCTCTGATACATCATCTGAAGCTATGGACTCATCTGGTTAAGAAGGCTTTCAGTATGCACTCACAAATTCCCTGTCTTTCCATTAAATAGATAAAACTTTTATTTTTTAAGGGGAGAAAGGAATCATAAGAAGGAAGAAATTTGGGGCGGCTAGGTGGCACTAGCCCTGGAGTCAGGATGACCTGAGTTCAAATACAGCCTTGGACACTTAAAACAAAAAAAAAAAAAAATAGACGTGTGATCTTGGGCAAGTAACCAATTGTCCCCCCAAAAAAAGTAAAAAAAAAGAAGGAAGAAATTAAAAAATGGCTAAAATCAAACTTATGAAAAATGTCACATACCTACTTTGATTCTATTATTATTGTCACAACAATTCCTTCTGAGTCTAGCTTTGTTGCTGTGTAGCAAGGAAAACCTCTGACAATTGCCATACATAAGCTGATTAACTTTCTGAACTTCCATTTGGGTTTTAAAAACAGTTTTATTTTCTGTTTGGCAAGATTTAGGAACATTCAGTACATGGACAAATTAACCCCTTTTTATCCTGTTCAGACAAAAACAGAGACCTTAGTAGGTAGTGAATAGTAGGTTTAGTGAACCAAGAGATTTCCAGGAATAAATAATATATGCTGAAGTAGCTTCCAATTTCAAAGGTCACTTTAAATTTGCAACTTTTGTTTCTGGGTAAAACTACCTTAATTCTCCGTGAAAACAGGATTCCTTAATGATAATATTTCTTGAAGAAAAAAAAAACCAAATTTTAAAATGTCCTAAAAATACTTAAATCTAAATTTCTCACATATTAAGCATATAAAAATATTTTTCTTTTATAAAACTATGCACAGAAAAATTTTAAGCAGTTTCTCTACATATCCCAAACAAAGACTCAAGCATCTTGATGGAATTATGGAATTGACCATATTCCTCTTCACTAAGGTTTGGCTGTATCATATTTTTCAGGTATCACTGTTTTGGCTCCACCAAAGTCTATGGTCATATATCGGACATAGCCAATTTGGCAAAGAACCAGTTATAATCTAAATAAAGGCCATGATTCCATTTTAGGGTGATGACTGAATTATAACTTTTTTGCAAAGACCATTTCTGTTTCATTCACCTTAGTGATTATTCCTGACAGCATTATGTGAACACAAAGGGTACTCTAAGGATCAATCCATTTTTCTTGCAAAAATCAGTCTGTTTGGGGGTGGGATAGGATGGGGGGTGGGTGAAACCAATATGGCATAGTAAAAGCAAGGACTTGCTTGAGTTTGTCCCCAAATCCCTCTAAATACCCATAAAAATTACTCTAAACAAGTTCTAGAGGGGCAGAACCCACAAAATGACAGAGTGAAACACATCTCCATGCCAAGATAAAACTGGAAGGCTCACAAGAAGGGTATATTGCACCAGGCAGATGCCAGTACCTGGGGCCAGAGCAGGCCTCAGAGCACTGAATTGCTGGCAGTTCAGACTTTTCAATCCACAAAAGCTGAGACTTCATTAATGTGAGGATTTCTTGCATTTCTGAAAATATCAGCTCATTTGCCCCCATTCATTCTTTGAGGTCATTGCCTTTGTCTGTTATGTCCCCTGGACCATCAAGACTTATCAAATTTCAGAATAAAGGGAAATTCTATTAGATAGGTAGATAGATGTATCTCACTCTTTCCCTATTCACATATACTTGCCTGTAATATATTTACATAGATGTGTATAACTTTCCTCACTTGGAGTGCCTCATGCCAATGAAATCAAAAGCTCTTGCCAAAGCAAAAAAGAATGACAACGATAACAAAGACATTCACCCCAGCCTTCATTTCTCTCTTAGTCCCCCCACCATGGTTTTTAATATCACGATGTTCTGTGTTTTGTAGACATGTAGCATAAACAATAAAATATCTCTGTCCAAAGGAACAATTCCCAGTGAATTACCTGACAGATGTCAACCAGTAACTTCTTCTATGAAAACAAGCCTAATGATCAGGCCTAGAAAATCAGGAGACATATTTCCCTTTATCTTTTTTAAAAATAGTGATAAACAGACCTTGCAGGAGTATTTTCACTGAGCATTTACTTAGGAAAGTAATGATTTCCCACTAAGATTTGTACAAATTGGAAAGGCTTCTGGCTGCAAGTCAGCTTCACAATTCATAAGGTGTTCCTTCCTGAGAACATATAAACTCTTGGCAATGAATGATAAGAATAAAGCAAAATAAATTTAAAAAATATTATTTGACAAATTAAAACAATTCATCCACCCATTTCACTTGTCCATAACTACAGACTAGAATAATTAACAATACACTGTCTATATAGAAAAGCCAAACCAAAATGCTTTTTTGGAATCTAATAATGGCAAGAAAAGTCAGTGAGATCGACTTTGGTATAGTTCATAAAAAAAGAAACAAAAAGGAAATGATTGTTTTCTTGGATCCATAAAAGATTGTCCCTCTGGGTTCCTTCACTTCCCTGGATTGCTGAAGAATTTTGTTGCCCTTCCTAAAATGTGTCAGTGAACAAAAGTGAACAAAATATTCAAGGTGTGATCTGACAAAGGGCAGAAATACACAAGAGTTATCAACTCTATTCTTGAATAATAGATTTCTTTTAACATATCCTCATTTTTGGTGTGTGTGTGTGTGTGTGTGTGTGTGTGTGTGTGTGTGTGTGTGTGTGTGTGTGTGATATAGGGGAGTTCCCATGAAAAGTGACTGCCCAAAGGAGAACTTTAAGCAAATTGCATTGATATTCATAAGGGCAGGAGAACAATTGCTAGCAGATCCATTGTTAATGTTATTGACCACAGTAGGGTAACCCTGTTCTAGTCAAAACCTCAGAACCTCTCAGGGCTCAAACAAGTATCTTTTGAAACAAAGAACCTGCATGATACTAATCAGAGAGTTCCCTTTTATCTATAGGACAAATAAAGTGAAAGTATTTCCTAAATTGTCTAATAAGTAGTAAAGAATGACAGGTGGGGAAATAGGAAATGCAACCCTAATGAATCATACCTGCCAGAGTCTGAAAAGAGCCCTAGAACCCTGCCAGTGAAACTGGCTTTCACCAGATCATAATAAGTAACACACAGAACCTGCACTCAAGGAGCTTACAATCTAATGGAGATTCTGAGGCAAATAGATAGCTATGATTTAAGATAGAACGTGCATAGTAAAAATGAGATTGAGGCAAAGTGTTAGAAGAAATTGGAGAGGACAGGGGTCACTTTCAATTTGGGGGGGCATGAGATTAGAGGGGTGCACATAATAAAAATCAGTCTACTAGCCATGTGAAAGATAATATGCTCCCCATCTTTGTCATCTTCATCTTCATCACTTTCATCTTTATTATGGAACAAATGACTAAAGATGTAAATTAGATACTGAAACAGAGGCCTTTATAATATTCGGTAATTCTAAAAAGATCATACTGAAGTAGTTCAAACTTACTGCTCAATGCAGACTATATAAGAAAATGACAGAAAATGTGTGCCATGTCATTGAAAGATGGAAAAAAAATATAACATCTACCAAATATCTGGAAAAATATAATCAGATGATCAGAATTCTACATCAAGAGATTGATGGCCCTCATGAGGGATAGCACGTCTGGAAAATACAATTGCTTGAGAATCGCACTTTTATTGATTCACTTATAAAATAAAAGTTGACACATTCTTGCACTATAAATGTGTAGACCGACCAAAATTTATGAGAATTCAAAAAAGAAACCGTGAACCAGACCATTATCAGACAAAACTGTTGCTTACAATTTTCATGAAATAATATTGATCCATAAAAAGTTGGAGTTCCGTATTTTAATACATGTTGTCACACTGAATAATTTTAAGTTCCAAATAATGATAAATACTTTAGAGCTTTCTAAATGCAAATACATTGAAGAAGAATTAAGAAACCCATGATGAGACATATGTTATCCTCACAGTGATGCTGGCTACTGGAACTGATCTGTGGATGATTTCAATGAGTTTACAGAAGATAACATTATAATCCAATAGTTGCCTTCAACACTTATTTTAATCACATATATACGTAGATACACTTTTTCTGAATTCTTTCTTCTTTTTGAAATCCATTAAAATAACAATGGAAATATTACATTTTAAGTGGAGAACATCCACATATGCTTGTATATGTGTCTATATAAATATATCTGTGCATATTCTTAAACAATCAATCCTTAACATTTTCACATCTGACTTTTGTAACTTTAAGCATTTGTGTGATTTTATTAGTGACCTCATTTTCATTTTTGCCCTGGCAAATGCACACATTCTTGACTATTCATAGTAGAGAATGAGAGCTCTAATGCACCTCAGTTTGATGAATATTTGGTATTTCACTACGTCCTTCACTCATCCTGTTCATTCTACTTTTGTAGAGTAAAGAACTCCCCATACATTCTTTAGCTAACAGGGACTAAAGTTCTAGCTACCTCTCACTTGTTATTCAGAGGGTGACCAAGGTAGAGAGGTGAACAGTAGTATAATATTGTCTGAAATCAATGTTTTTGTTTGTTTTTTGAGATCTTAGCACAAAAGGTCAAAGAATTCTAAGAAATTATTATTGAGAAAAAACATTTTACATGTTAGCAATTTCATGTTGTATACTAAATTTTGTGGGTTATTTCATGGTTACTCTTTTAGGAAAACCACATATTATCAGAATTAATGCTTTGTTATAAAGAATTGTATGTAAAAGTATATTTTTAGCAATCTTTAGTGAAAGATTATAGATTTTAACAGAAATGGTAATCTAACCCCTTATTTGCCTTTGTTTCAATTTATAAATTAAAATTCATATTTTTTACTTTTGCCCCATTTTCTATGAACTTTATCACTTTGAGATTTGAAGATTGATTGCATATATATATATATATATATATATATATATATACATTATATATATGCATATGTGGAGAGACAGACAGACAGAAACAGAGATGCAGACAGAGAGACAAAGGGATCTGGATTTGTGGTCTCATCAGTATTTGCTTTGAATAACATGATGAAAAACTTTTGCCAGTGTAAAAAGTACCTTCTCTACAAATAAGACTTTTAAAGAATTGATTAAAAATAATTAAATTTAAAGTTTATTAAATTTGGAATTTAAAAGGTATTGAGACTCATTCAGGGTCACATATTCAAATAGCCCATATAGTTCAAAAATGGTCTTGGGCCCAGTACTTCATGGCTACCACTATTCACTATACTACACAGGACATATATGAAGTGAAGTGTATAAACCCTGATGTTGGCACAACATTCTCTCTCTCTGTGGGTTTCTTTCCTATATATACATATATACATTATATTTTGTGTGCATGCACATAGAAAATTATGAATGTGCACTTATAACATATCTATATATGACTATATATAATATATGTGCAAACATGTGCATACATATATGTGTATTTATCTATGTGCATACATGTATACACATTATATATCTATATTTATAGGTATCTATCTATCTATCTATATCCCAGTGAAGTTAATTAGCTTGCACTAACTCACAGAGAATATTTTGGGCAATTTCATTTAAAACATGCCTATGATTTATTATTTTTCTCATTTGATTTCACAGTAATTGGCTCTGTCACTGACAACTTGAAAGTGGTAGGGAATTGCTTTAGAGACAGTGGAAGGAGGGAGCTGAAGAACATTGGGCCAGTTCTTAACACTCTCCCTACAGTTCTGGAAGTGTTCTGGCATTGAATTTCACTGGAGTTTTGAATTCCACCTGTCATAAACTTCCTATCCAAGAGAAGTTGAAGACGGATTTCACAGTGAAATTCATGGTCTCAGGAAGAAGGAAGGATATTCAGATGTGATTTTGAGCTATCCAGAAGTCTGTTCAAGCAGAAGTGGAAATCATGGTCCCACAAAGCATTAACTGTGATCACATGCAAACACTATCTTCAGCGTAGACAGAGCTGTTGGGTGTTATCCAGATAATAAAAGCTGATAGGAAAACAGTGCCTTAAAAACCTAATTGTATGCCCAGAAAATAAAACTTGACAAAAGGCACTTGGCAGTCCCCAACTGATTTGTCTTCTCCATCCCTCCACCCCAGATTTTTGTTATAGTATTAAAGGTAAAAGGGGAGTCCCTTAGAACTATTTCTTTGCTAATTTACAAATGATAAATTTAAATCTTTCAAAATGTCTGCTCTATGGCTACAGCAGTGTCATTTTAATTCTATTCTTATGTCTTGGGAAGTCTTGGATCTCCTTTCTGAAACATGACCAAATGTGTTTCATATTGGTCTTAATTAGAAATGTTAATGCCCTAAATCTTCCCAGGAAATAAAGGGTTAAATATACAAATTATTTTGTTATCTTGTAACATTAAAGATGACCTCACATTTCTAATGTACTTTAAATTTTGTGAAGCAAATATTTTTCTTACAATAAAATATAAAGTTGGGCATTTAGAATTATATCATTATGGCCATTTTACAGATGAGAAAATTTTGTTGTTAGAGGGGGAAGAAATGGAAGGAAGGAAGGAAGGAAGGAAGGAAGGAAGGAAGGAAGGAAGGAAGGAAGGGGGGGGGGAGAAAGAGGAAGAACTTCTTAAGTGCTTACTTATGTGTCAAGATTGTACTAAGAACTGGTAATACAATACAAACAAACAAACAAAAAAAAGGTAGCCCCTGCCCTCAAAGAGTTTCCATTCTAACCAGGATGACAACACACAAGGTGAGACTGATAATCATAGCAGTGGGATTTTGATGTTAGAGAGGAAGGTATTCTTCAGAATCCAGGAACAGATCCGGAGGGGAATGAAAGCCAGTCTGATTCCCTCTACAAAATGGAAGAGTCATGAGGAATTCACCTATGTGAGGAGAGGAAGATTTTACAAAGGTGTATTTCTGGTTGAGCAGACCTCAGAACAATTGGATGCTTTAGATTTAAGAGGCCCAAACACTGGGGAGAGTTCCAGATTGAGAGAGGCAGAGCAATGCCTTTGAAAACTGGAAGCCAGGGACCAGGTTCTGAGGGAGAAACAAGAGGATATAAGTGACTAGCTTAGGGAAGTATGTTTAAGGGTAGATACTGAAATCCACATTTCTCCTGACTCTATTCTCCCATTTCATTTGGACAAGAAGAAAATCACATACACACACACACACACACACACATATCACATATCCTATCACATATCCTCCAAATGTATGGGGGTTTAAGAAGAATTGGTACCCTTGTATCAAAGAAACTTATGTAAGACTTTACATATAATCTATATACTGGTTATAAAGTTATTCATGCTACTAGTAACATGCTATCTATCTATGAATGAATGAATGAATGAATGCACATATGTATAAAACCCTTAGCTGAGAGCTAGAGATCAGATTTGCTTCCCAGGATGATGGTTATGAGCACTGGGCTGGAACCATTATTATTCCTAAAGCTCTTGGGTTAAGGACTCTGGACTGACCCCTTCCAGGTCTTAGGGTAGAATTTAGTCAAGGTCATGAAGGTGATTCCGCTTGCCTGGCACACACTGCCTCCTCACTCTCCTTCAGGGTGCCTTGCAGCTTCCTAAAGGCTGTCTTGCCTATCACGCTTGTGGTAGCTGTTTGGAAGTTGGTAGGAGTGCCTGGCCCCTTTTCCACAGGTCCCACCTCCTTAGATGAAGACTATGAGGGATGCACTAGAAAGGAGATAAGTAGACTGTTCGGTTTTTATTTGTTTTGTTTTGAGGAGTTATTTCCACTCACATGGTTCTGTCAGTTGATCAGGAATTGTTACTACTAATAATGGTGAGAAAGATGAGTCTCTTCTCCATAGATTCCTCCTCTCAATGACTGCTGGATGGACTGGAAGTAAAAACTGCTAGTCCAAGAGTCTGGGGTTCAGAGTCCTACTCTGTGTCCCTTGGACACAAAGTGGTGGTAGTGTTTTGCTAGTTTGCCACATGTGGCCCTACTGTCTTTTCCTCAGGGTTCCTTTTTTGCTTCAGCTAAGCTGGCTTTCATACCCTGTGGAATGATTTTGTGATTAATTGATTCCAAAATTCTTCCAATTCAATTCAATTTCCAAATTTTTCATTAAGTGACCTCTATATGGCGGGTCCTATTTCAGGCACCAAGATTACAACAACAACAACCACAAAAAGGTAGGAAGAAGATCATAGATCTGCATCCTCAGGAAATTTACTTTCTATTATAGGACTATAGCATATACTAAGATAAGAAGAGGAAGAAGAAAATTGTATAGGCATAGCTGCCTAGCAACTGGAGTGGGGAGTAGGAGTTGCTTCATAGTAGAAGCAAGAATGAGCCTGAGCCCAAAGGGATGTGATAGGTGGAGCTTAGGAAGGAGTGAATTATAGCAATAAAAATGGGCTTGTGAGAATACAGTGAAGAAAGAGATAGGGAGTATGGACCAGTGGAAAGAACGCTGGCTCTGAATCACAGGAATCTGACTGTTCCAATAACAGCTCTGTATTTACTACCAGTAGTGTGAAGTGTCTTATCTCCCTGTACCTCAGTTTCCTCATCATAAAATGAAGGGTATTGAAAAAGACATTTGAGATTGTTCATCTCTCGATCAATAAGTTTATCATGATCAAAAAAATTGTCCCATTTAGTTAAAATGGAGAAGGAAGGGGAGTGGTCTGTATTGAGATTGGAAATATACCCAAAGATCCAATGTTTGTACAGTTTATTTGTGTCATAAGGCATATTCCTCTTATATTTTCTCATCTAATCCCCATAATAACCCTATGACATAAGTATGGCTTTCTTTGCTTATTTTTTTAAACATTTTTCCTAGGAAGAGACAGAGGTTCTCAGATGCTAAGTGACTTTGGTCAGCATAACACAGTGATTGTCAGAGGCAAGAATTAAATCCAAGTACCTATTAACTTCTAGCCCAGTACTAGGATTTGTTTCTTGTTTGCTTTTTGCTCATTTCTTGATTTACCTATACACCAAAATTGTTTCTAGGTTCTTTTTTCTCAGAACAAATGTGAAATTCCAGGTAGTAATATTTGAGATTAGCTTTTAAGGACTCAAGAAATAGAAATTTCCTCCATATTTCATAGGAATTTTCATGAACCACTAGGAAGGAGGGTTTCAAGGGAAAATATGTGTAGTTTAGGGGACTGCAAGGTCAACCAGTGTTAACAATGTGATATAAAAGTCAAGAAACTAAAATGATAATATGATCTTAGGTTGCCCAAAGAGGGAGATTTCCTAAGGGTAGGGAGGCTTTAGGTGATATTCCCATTGTATATTCTGCTCATCTGGCCACATCTGGAGTATTATTTTAATTTCTGATTGGCATATTTTAGGAAGAACGACGATGAACCAATGAGTACCAAAAGGAAGGCTTCTGTTTGGTAAATGGCTTGTATGGCAAATTTTATGCAAAATTGAATTGAAAGAATTATGTTAAACCTGGCAAAGACAAGACAGGGACAGGTTGGGGCAAATTCTGTTCTCTTGAACTATAGCAGACCTGTGAAAGAGGGTGTCATTCTGCTTTGATAGGGCCTAGAGGGAAGAATTAGTGTGGAGGTATTAATGAAGGGAATCAGTGAGGGGAAATCCATCAGTTCTCAGCATGGGCCCTTTTCAATGTCTTTAATTGTTATAGGAATTTTGCTCACTTACATCAAGTCAAAATCTGCCTGTGTAGTTTCCATTTCTAACTTTTTGATTATAGATTCCAATCCCTTTCTGCCTTTTCTCTATCGTTTTCTCCTGTAGAAAGGACAGTTATCACTTCTGAGCACATCAACCACCTGCTATAGACCATGTATCTCTTTCCTTAATTGCAATGAAATCATTTATTCTAGAGAGCACTACATTATGACAGTGTAATTTAATTTGGAACTGTTCATCATAGTTCTATTACCTTTCAGCCTTGGCCCCCTCCCAGGAAAGTCCCCAAGAGGTGCAAGTTAGAGCATTTCTCAAAGCAATGAAAATGTATCCCCCACTTTCTCAGCGGGTGGTTAACTCTTTGCAACAATACAAATCTGGCACGATATTATTTCCTGACTGCCACGCATGACATCTTTGCCAAAGCAGCACTTTGGTTTCCTGTTTTATGCTTCCAACCCTAGGCTGTAATCTCATTTCCTCTAATTTAATCCTGTGGCATATTAACAAAATCAAGCCTGCCTTTCTCCCTGAACCAAATGCTCTATTTACCTCCCACCAAAAGAGCTTTTGTCCCTTGAATACAGACTGAATGATTCATTCCCCGGTGAATGCAAAGTTAAAAGACATTTCTGGTGTGGAATGAAATGCGGACTAATGAAGGTGGTAATGAAACTTGGAACCATCAATGGTTTGCATTTTTTTTGCAATAATTTGAATTAAATGATTCTAGTGCAGCTAATGTGATTTCTACATATTTATTCTCAACATGACCTTAAAGTCTTTACATGATTAGCCTATTTTATCAACAAATTCTTCAGCCCCATTAAAAAGTGTTTAATTTATTTCGTGGTTATTATAATTAAGTGAAAGCACTGTGAAGGAAATAAAGACAGGCTCATTTCTAAACATATATATGTACATATATGTGTCATCATATGCACAAACACACATATACACACATATTTATTTGTGTGTGTGTGTGCGCGCGTGTGAGCGTGCGTGTGTCCCATATATGCACACAAATACAGGAAGAGAAGGAGGAGATAGAGAGAACAGGGCCAATGGGAATTCCAGCATTTAGGGTTTATTCATTTTTTTCAGAACTATTTTCTCTTATCTCTCCCATACATTTCAACAGTATTTAAGAATTAGCAAAAGATTCTATTTATTCTCTTGAGAATTTTATTTGTAGGTTGTCCTGATAGCTGTTCGGCCCTCACATGAGAACTCTCTCTAAGTGTGATGTACGTTTATCTAGACAATGTCAATGTTTGTTTACCCAGATTGCCCAATCTGGATACTGATTCCCATTCCATTCTGGAGCTCTCTCTCAAGAACTCCTGACATCCTAATGATAATGACGACCCAGTCAGACCAGGTACATCAGATATCACTCCTTCTCATCAGATGGCCAAACCGTGTCCTTATTTCTTCATTTCTCACATCTTTGATTTCCCTTTGTAATACCCTATTTGAAGTGTGTTCTAGCGTTCTCATGTTCCTCTATGAACGATTTCCTTGCCTTGGGCATGGGGCAGGGGTGCACGCATGCATTTTGAATTCTTCAGAGACTGCAGTATCCCATGGCTCACAGAAGCCCACCTGGAGCAGAAGGTTTGTATAAAAAAGAGGGACATGTGTCTCAGGGAGCATGTCAGAACCATTCCCCAAACCCAAAACCGCTTTCTCAAAGGCAGCCCAGCCTGCTCTTCTCTGATTGGTAGCTCACCACATCCCCTTTTTCCTCCCCTTTTCTCAAAGAATCATTCACCTTGGCTATGCCTAGGCCTCCTGTGTTACATACACATGTTGGGCTTCTCTCTTCGTAAAAGCACAGACTTCTAGAATGAAAGCATTGGAAAGGCCTGCTGAGCCTATGCCATATCTACACATGAATCCTCACTACAGTATGTCCTCTGATGAGAGACTATTGCCGCACAAGGCCATTCATTCTCCCTACGGAGAGATCTTCTTCCCCAGTTTTATTGTTGTGCTTTAACTTTTATATTACAAACATTCAAAAATGACTCTGATTCCACAAAATGTCTCTTGTAACAAATGAAATCTATTGTACTAATAATACAGTGACCCCACCAAAAAGGGCATGCAAAATTCCATATATGCAGATATTTTAGATTGACATTTTCTGACCCTCCTATCCTATGTCCCATTGGAGAAAAAAGGAAAGAAAAATATTTTTGTGACAAATATTCATGAATATAGAAACAGAGATTATAAAGATAGATATGGGTAATGAAATATAATGTAGATATAGATGTGGACAGAGATGAAGAAAAAGAAAGAAAGGGTATAGAAAAAAAGATAGAGATCAAATCTCATTCTGTACCCTAAATCCTTCACCTCTCTGTAAAAATGGTTCACATATAGTATTGGTTCTCTTGGAATAGTGATGATTGGTTATTGTATTGACCACAGGTCTTACTACTTTTAAAGTTGCTTGTTTTAAAAATTTTGTTGCATGAATTGTTCTATTTCTGCTAATTACATTCTTCAGTTTGAGTTCTAAAATTGTTCACTTTTTCTAATAATACAAATTGTTCTTCTACTTCTAATTCATTGTGTGCCTCAATTCACATATATATGTTAAAGTCTTTTGAAAATCATCTATCTGGGGGAGGAGCCAAGATGGCGGAGTAGTAACAGCTCTTCCAAGGTGCTCTGTCCCACACCACTTCCAAACTATGTAAAAGGGGACTCTGAAAAACTTCTGGAACCCCAGCACACACAGAACGACGCAGAGAAACTAACGTCCCGCTGAGGACAGCCCAGCAGCCCTGCAGAGAGGGCCAGCGCAGCACTCTGGGAACCAACAGCCCAGTGAGTAGAGAGCCAAGCCCAGGTCCCCATGAGCCACTGTTTTAGCCCCAGGGTGGCCAAGCCAGCAGCTGGCTGGAAGGACCCCAGAACACCAGCAGCTGTGGCAATTCCAGAATTATCAACACAGACATGCCTAGGACAAAGTAAGAGGTTAGTGCCTTATGGACTTTGGGACCAGTATTTGGGGAACTCATCAGCTTCATCCCCTGGGGGCTAGAAGCAGCTGAGGAGACAAGACACACTTGTCATTTTGCAGCTCCAGTGGCAGCATCAGGTCCTGGCCTGTGAACTGTAGGGAGATCCAGCTATCAGTCTTGGAGGTGAATCGCTCTTGCTTTAACATGCTTGGATCTGGATTGTGATCTGGGGGGAGGTCTGGAGTGGGTATCCAACTTGCCAGAACCAGAAGTTGTGAAGACCCCAGTGCTCAAGACAGAAGCTCCCCTGTCTGGTGACAGAGTCCTTCTGTGGCAACAAGCCCAAAAGCCATGTAATTAAGTGGCAACATGCCTAGGCAAAGGAAACAAAATAAATAGAAAAATGCAACATTAGACTCCTATGGGGGGCACAGAGGATCGAAGCAAGGAACAGGAGGAGGACTGTGAGGTCAGAAATCCTGCTCCAAAAGCCCTAAAAGAAAATATGATTGGGTTACAGGCCATAGAGGACCTTAAGAAGCAGATAAGAGAAGTGGAAGAAAAATTGGGAAGAAAAATGAGAAGGATGCAGGAAAAGTATGAAATGAGAGTCAACAACCTGACTGAGGAAAATAACACCCTAAAAATAGACTAACTCAAATGGCAAAGGAGGCCCAAAAGGGCAATGAGGAGAAGAATGCCTTAAAAAGCCAAATTTGCCAGATGAAAAAAGAATCTCAAAAGCTCACTGAGGAGATTCATTCCTTCAGAGTTAGACTGGAGCAAATGGAAGCTAATGACTTTATGAGAAATCAAGATGCTGTTAAACAGATCCAAACAAATGAAAGAATAGAAGGCAATGTGAAATATCTCATGGGAAAAACCACTGACTTGGAAAATAGATCCAGGAGAGATAATTTAAAAATTATTGGACTACCTGAAAGCCATGATCAAAGAAAGAACCTACAAATCACCCTTCAAGAAATTCTCAAGGAAAATTGCCCTGATGCTTTAGAGAAAGAATCCACATATCACCTCCTGAAAAAAGTTCCCAAAAAGAAAACTCCTAGGAATATTATAGTCAGGTTCCAGAATTCCCAGATCAAGGAGAAAATACTACAAGCAGCCAGGAAGAAACAATTTCAATATTGTGGAAACACAATCAGAATAGCCCAGGACCTGGCAGCTTCTACACTGAGGGATTGAAGGGCATGGAATATGATATTCCAGAGGGCAAAAGAGCTGGGATTGAACCCAAGGGTCACCTACCCAGCAAAACTGAGTATTTTGTTTCAGGGGAAAATATGGTCATTCAATGGAATAGAGGACTTTCAAGCATTCTTGAGGAAAAAAACCAGAGTTGAATAGAAAATTTGACATCCAGACATAAGAAGCAAGAGATGCCTGAGAAGGTAATCAGGGAAAAGAAATCAAAAGGAACTTATCAAAGTTGAACTATTTACATTCCTACATGGAAAAACAATAACTGTGACAGATGAAACCTTTCTCAGTGTGAAAATAATGGAAGAAGTGTGTATGGTCATATGAATACATATGTGATTGTGTGTATATATATTTACAGTTATACATGGATAGAGGGCACAGGTTGAATTTGGTTGGAAGGGATGATACTTAAGGGGTAAAGTTATGAGGTGAGAGAGGAAAGTGGCAAGAGGAGATGGGGAGAGACAGGGTAGGGTAAACTACCTCATGTAGAAGAAGCAAGGGGAAGTGGCTGCAGGGGAGGGGAAGAACAAGAAGGCAAAAAGGCAAAACCATATTCTCATTGAATCTGGCTCAGGGAGAGAATGACATACATACTAAATGGGATATCTCACCCTGCTGGAGAGTAGGGGGAAAGGGGATGAGAGGGGGGATAGTGGAGGGGAAGGCATTCTGGGGGAAGGGGAGGTTGGAAGTACCCACTTTTGAAGAGGGACAGGATCATAGTAGGGAATGGACCAGGTGGGGGGCGGGATGCGTGGGAAGGAATTATAAGCAGCCTTTTACAAAATATCTACTATGGTAATCTTTTGCATAGCTATACATGTACAACACATACTGAATTGCTTATCTTCCCAGAGGGAATGAGTAACAAGGGAGGTAGGGAATGTATTTGAAAATCGAAGTTTTAAAATTAAATGTTTCAAATGTATAGAAATACTATTATTAATACTATTTTGCATGCAACTGGGAGATAAGATGATCAGGCATTGGGGCACAGAGATTCACCTCATCCTAATGGTAAAGTCGAAGGGGGTATGGGAGAAGATATGGGAGGGAGCAGATTGAGTGAGGGCATATCTTGTGGGACTGTTATTCTGAGGTGGTGGGAAGGGGAAAAAATAGGTAAAAATTTTAACTCAAAATCTGGTGGAAATGAATGATCTAAACCAGAAATTAATAAAGTGTTTGTTACAATAAAAAAAGAATAGTAACACACACTCAAAAAAGAAAATCATCTATATCCTCATTTGTTACAGTACAAGTGTACTCCATCATATTCTTCTACCACTACTAATTATTCAAAGCAAAACAACCACCTTGGGAAAATCTTTGTACCAAAATCTTCTGATAAGGGTCTCATTTCCATAACATTTAGGAACAGATTCAAAATAACAAGGTAAAGAGTCATTCCCCAATTGTTTAATGGTGGAAATCTCTGAAAAGGCAGTTTTCAAGGAAATAAACTGAGGCTATAACCATACAAAAGTGTTCCAAATGAATAGTAATAAAGAAATGAAAATTAAAATGAGTCTAATATTCCACCTCAAACATATCAAAGTGGAAAAGATGATGAAAATGGAAAATGATAAATGTTGAAAAATTGATACGGTGATGTACTGCTGATTGATCTGTGAATGGGTGGAAAACATTCTGCAGAAGGGAGTTTAAATTATTTACAAAACCTTACTAAACAGTGAGTGCCTTTTGATCTAGATAAATAACTGATATGCCTATATCCCCAAAGAGATTAAAGAAACAAAAGAATGTATCAATATGTATAATCATTGTATTATATATATATATATGCACACACACACGTGTGTGTGTGTGTGTATTGTGTATAAAAATGTGTACAAGCTGTTTTTATGATAGACTATGAGATCCTGGAGGACAAGGTCTTTCTTTTGCCTTTTTGTAACCTTAGTAGTTAGCACAGTGACTGGTACATAGGGGACACAATAAATGTTTATTTACTGATTAAGAAATGAGGGTAAAAAGGAAAACTAAGGGAACAAACATCAAATTGAGGCTAAATTTATCAATGGTCATCTCCCCTCCCCCCAATATCAAACCCTAACTTTGCCTTTTTTAAACTTCCTGGTAGTTTCAGTTTATGTACTTTGTGGTTTGATAGAATAAATCTCTCTCTTCTGCATGTCCACCCCTCAAATACATGGAGACACCTATCAAAGCTTATACCAGTTTCATATTTTCCAACATATCTTACTGTCTATAACAATTGGATTTGTACAAACCTCACTTTAATTCTGAATACACAGAGCTGGTAAGTGTCTCAGTGGGTAGATTTCTTAGCCTAAAGTCAGGAAGGTTCATCTTCCTGAATTCAAATTCAGCCTCAGATTTTCAATGTTTGACCCTGGCCAAGGGTCAAATCTGTTTGCCACATCTCCTCATCTATAAAATCAGTTGGAGAAGGAAGTGGCAAGCCACTCTAGTACCTTTGGCAAGAAAACCTCAAATAAGCTCATGAAGAGTCAGACTTAAGTGAAATAACTGAACAACAAATATTCAGTATATACTTAGAAACTAAGGCCTTTATTAGAGAAATTTGCTATAAAATTTCAATATTACTTCATTGTCTATGGTATGTTTTAGCAAACTGTATTTTTTTTCTGATTATCTCTTCTAATTAGGACCATTTTTGCATTTGCTTCATCTGTTACCATGACTGCCACCCTCTTTTTTTTTCTATGTCATCTGAAGCATGCTGGATTCTTCTCCAGCCCTTTATTTGAACTCTATGTGTGTCTTTCTCTTTCAAGTGTTTCTTGCAAACAGCATATTATTAGATTCTGGTTTCTATCCATTCTGTTATCTGCTTCAGTTTTATAAGTGGGTCCATCCCATTCATATTCACTATTATGATTACAAACTTTCTTTTCTTCCATCCCATTATCTTCTGTTTTCTCCTTTCTCTCTCTGTTTTTATACTGGCCATCCTCAAATGTTTATTTTGCTTCTAATCACTGCCTCCCTTAATCTATTCTCTTTATCACTATTTTACATGAGAAGAAATTGTCTGTGTAAAGAGGTTGAATGACTTGTGTAATGCATGCATAGTATATCTCAGACACGATATATAGTAGCTCACAGTATCTCAATAATGTATCAAAATCTACAACCTCTCAAGGCTTAATATCCCCAGTCTGCCTTTACACTGTCAAATCTAGGATCTCAGAGACAGGCAACCAACACATAGTTAATTTTTTTAAATGATCTCATTTTCCTAAGGGTAACTCTCTTGGGGGGGGGGGGGACATACTATTCATCACTTTAACAAATAAGCCCCTACCAACATGCTTCCATTTATACATACAATCCTCATTTACTCATCCATAAGTCCTCAAATATTTATACACTTTTTTTCATGTTTTGAGTCTTATGCCTTTGTCTTAAGACAGTTACATGCAAATGATCTGATGCATCACAATGTCATGCAGCTCTTACCAATAATTAGTTCTCAAAATGGCCTACCATCATATCCTATTCCTTTGAAAATTGTTTTAATCTAATATTATTCTATTTTAATAAGTAAAATGTCTTTATCTACAACCTTTGAAATTAAAAAAATATATATGCTAAGGAGGCAATACTACATTTTTTAAAAGCGATTTAAGGTTTTGCAGTTATGTCTTTTGCTAGCTAGTTCATCCAATCAGACAAAGATGAATGAGTTGAGACATGGAAATTTTAGGTTAAATCTGATAGCATGTGTTAGCAGCTTGTATGTTACATTTGAGGCAACCAATTCCCAATTATGCATGGATAGATGGTCTATATTTCAATTATTTCTTCAAGAGTTGTAACAAGCATTTTATTTCTACCTAAGACAAAAAAATATAGTAGGGAGTGAACAGCAGAGCATGCATCAGTGACAGAGACACACAGGATATTCTGATGAAGGATGTCCTTGTATTCAGACAAAGGAAATAATGTGGTACCCATACTAACTGGGGCTGTGGAAAATATGGGTCCCAGGAAAGATTTGATATGGCAGGTCACCTGGGGACTGACAAAGAAGTTGAAACATACTGGGAAAGGTATATCAGGAAAGGTATGAGGATTTCTTCTCTCTCTCTCTCTCTCTCTCTCTCTCTCTCTCTCTCTCTCTCTCTCATGCATCCCCTTGGTATGTTAGTACCAGGGAGTAAAAGGCTGCTTGTCCCTACTCTAATCCCTTGATGGGACATAGTTAAGCAGAGTGGTTGATAAATTTCCACATTGTTTATTTCATCCTATACTCTGATTTACAACTCAGCAAAAGTCCACCAAAACTAAAATAATTTAACAATTCTCTTCCTGTATAACTGAAGTTATGGATTATCCTTGTGCTTTAACATGGGAAGGTATCAGAGTATGTGGCAAGAATGTTCTAAGAAGACAGATCAAAGGGAAGAACCACAACAATTCTAAATTATATATTCAAAGAATATTTTCATTTCATTACTTGAAGTTTTTAACATTTCCAGACAATTGGACTAATTGTGGTGCAAATATTTTTGAGACACTCAATAAATAAAATAGGTTTTTTGGGGCCTCGGTTATTATATCTCTAATATGGGAATGCTGTTAGATTACATTATCTTTAAGGTCAAGTGAACTTTCATCATTTGGACATTAAGTATCAAATACTATCATAGACTGTGGAGCAATCAATGCCTATGAGAGAGAGAGAGAGAGAGAGAGAGAGAGAGAGAGAGAGAGAGAGAGAGAGACAGAGACAGAGAGAGAGAGAGAGAGAGACAGAGACAGAGACAGAGACAGAGACGGAGAGAAAGAGAGACAGAGACACGGAGACAGAGTGAGACACAGAGACAGAGACAGAGGGAGACAAAGAGACAGAGACACACAGTGAGAAACAGAGACAGACAGACAGACAGACACACAGAGACAACGCACACACAGATACAGAGAAACAGACAGACAAAAGCAGGGCCACGGAAAGATAGGCAGACAGAGAAAGAAACAGATAGCCAGATACAAAGATTAAGAGAGACAAAGAGACATACACAAAAAAATAGATTTAGAGAGGGGGAAAGTTGTAGGAGAGAAGAGAAGGAAGGAAGAGAAGAATAGAAGAAAAGGAAGGAAAGAAAGAAGGAAGGGAGGGATGAAGGGAGGAAGGAAGGTGATCAGAAAGGAAGGAAAGGAGGGAGGGATTTGCCTTTCAATTCTAACTTCATTTGCTTTTTACATCCCTCTACCTATGTTTTTGATGTCAAACTATAATTAGATCATTATTATTCTGAGCTTCAAACAGTACATTAGGGTAAATCTGACTGTAATTAAGTTCAAGGAGTCAAAACAATAGTTTGATTCATTTTTTTTTGTTTAGATTTTTTAGATGATGTCTTTGCCATAGTGTTAACTACTAATCTCTGTGTCAACATATGCTATATTGTCATATATAATCAATGACTTTTATTTATTGAATGTTGAGTTTGTGTCACTTAATGTGAATGATCTCTTCACTACAACTCTAGAAGTATCTATTATTTTTCCAAATATAGCTGAAGTACATAGGATTCAATAAGTGCCTATTATTTTCCAAACACAGAGCTACTATATTCAGCTCTCAGGAAATGGAGTAGATGAAAGTCTGTGCTTTTCGTCAATCAATCAATAGGTATTTAGTAAGTTTCTAATATGTGCCAGAAATTTTGAATGTTGTGAATAAATTTACTCTTGGTAATACACAATCTGGGGATGTCCACATAGGTGATAAGGTTGACAAACACATTACAAGGGCTAACAGTGTTTGGGAGGAAAGTGTAGGAGAGAAGAGATATTAGAGTGCTTTTCAAACTGAAGATTTACAGAGCCATTGTGCTTACCTTGTTATGTATGCCTATATAATCTGGACAGTATACCAGCACCATGCTAGGAAATTGAATCATTTCCATCTTAGTTTTCTTAGGAAGATTCTGAAAATCACCTGGAAAGATGAGGCCCTTTTCTGATCTTAACTGCCAGGTATTCAAACTCTGCTTTAGAGAACACAACTCAGATGGGCTGGCCATGTTCAAAGGTCAAATGCATGTTTGCCTAAAAAATTCTTTTACAGAGAACTCAAAAGGTAAGCACTCTCAAAGAGGTCAGATGAAGTGATACTAGGACATTCTCAAGGTTTCTCAGAAGAACTTTGGAATAAACTGTGAGAAAAAGGAGACATAGGAATCCCTGGCATGACATAAGCCCATCAAAGTAGTTGCTGTGCTCTGTGAGCAAAGCAGAATTTCAGTAAACCTTAAAAGTGTAAATTTAAAGATATTTCCACTCCAGATGTTCAGATGGACTATTTGTGCCTGACCTGTGGTAGAGCCTTTCAAGCTCATGTTGCTCTGATCAGTTATAGCTGGATACATTGTACTTTCACCCCAACATAGTGATACCATTTTGGTCTTTGTGAACAAAGGACAACAACTATGACAGATATAGATATATATATATATATATATATATATATATATATATATATATATATATATGCAAAGCACTTTCTTGTCACTCCTTTATTATATGAAATTGAAGCCATTTTATTGTCATCTCATTATTTTCCTCTTTTCAAAGTCTTTTGAAGAGTTGGAATATTAGAGCCATGGAGTCAATATCCTGCACATACTGAATCTTACCTACTGGGCTGGATCCATCACCTGGTGGCTGAAACATATACTATACTTCTTTATCTAACTAAATTAATTAAAAGCCACAGATTGAAAAAACAAAACACAACAAGGGCATCTCTTGCATGGATGGTTATAATTGCTGCAGTACACAGCTACCTGTTCTGCAGTATAGGAATGCAGCCTTTATTTCCCCCTCAGTCTCATCTTCTTAATACTAGCAGTGGGATTCTTCAAGCAATTGAATTCCTACAGGGGTGATTGTGATTGCATAAATGGCAAAGCAGGGGATGTTAGCATGACAAAAGTTTAAAATGACATCAAAATGTATCCCACAGGACTTTAGTGATTTCTTTGCTGCCAAGGAAATTAAAGCATTAAAAGATCTCACATTGTCAGTGAAAGAACATGAAGAAGAAATATTTTCTCTGGCAGTAAATTCACAATATGGAAAATATCCAAATCATGGCATCCATGGTATTCAAGGGCTTTGAGTTCATGCTATCTGAGAATTGGGTGAAGTATCTGGAGATATTCAATATTGAAGTAGGCTTCCTTGGGGGACATTACAACTATTTTCAAATACTTAAAAATTGTCATATGGAAGAAGAGTTAGATTAATTCTGTTTGGTTATCAAAGGAATAGTTAGGAACAATGAGTTAAGGAAAAATAAAGACACAGAGTGAGATATTAAGACAGAAATATAAAGAGACTGAGAGGGAGTATGATCATGCTATCAACCTCAAACTTCTTAGATTTTGAGTAAGAACAACACAAGGAATATAACCACAACCAGCTCATATAACAATTGATATTTCTTGAAGTGAGGAAGAAATCATATTAAAAAATAATGGAATCAATCTGAATCCTCTGAAAGAATTGCTTGAACTGTAACAATACATTCTTATAGCATAAATGGATCAATCAACCAATCTAAAAGACCTTGATATGCTATTTTGCTGGGTTGAATTATCTTAGATCAAATTATAAATCAGTGACAAATATAAAGTTTTTATACTTGAGTTGAAAGATCAGTTTCACAAATGGAGAGAAATATTGAACAATAGTTTATAAAAATAAATTCTGGAAGTTTTAGTGGACTCACTCAATATGAGTCAATCATGTAATATGGAGACAAAAAAGCAAATTTAAATACAACTGTCAATCTTTTGATTTATAAATGATATTTCATCTCAAAACATAAAAATAACCCAGTGTTCTAGTCTGTTACCATAGGTGTACATTCTCCCCTGTCTGACATAGGAGAGTAGAATTTCTATATAGCTCTGTTACTGCAACATTCACACCCAAATGCAACATTAATGCCCAATAAGTAGTCATTTAAGTTCACCCATGCCTGGTTTGTGGAGGTTTCTCTTCCCTAGGCTGGGTGAAAAAAAAATCCATGATTGGATCAACTTGGAGGCTCTCCGGGTTCCCTGGATGCCATGGATGTCTGAACAGTTTGCTTTCCATGTGTGTCGATACTCACAAAGTCATTGATTTCATATTAATGTCTTTTACATAGAACAAAAGAATAAATCATTGAGGCAGACATTTCCCAGGACCCCAAGTTCCCAGTATCACATGGCAGCTGTAGAGATAGAGGGTTGAAGTCTTCCCCATTTAAGGCATTTGTGTTCACTGGGTATGATCAGTGAAGAAATTGAAGTAAGAGCATTGATGCAGTCAAGCAAGTGGAAGAGACTGATATGAACTAAGGTCTTTTGAAAGTTCTCTCTGTCCCAGTTCTGCATTTGCAGTCAGTCAAAAAGGTTGCTTTATATCAAGTGGTTAGCAGAGCAAAACAAGTAACTTAATGTATATACATGCCCCCAAATCTCTCCAAGGCACTTCCATTACTTGTCTTCCTGACTCACCCAGAGGCAAGCTCTCTATACATTTCCTCATGGGCAATTGGATCAGTTGAGCATGATGATGCATATTACATAGGCTCATAAGGACTGGTCTTATGGGTTAGTCCACATTATACTTGCTTGCAGTGAGACCAAACTAAGTCATTTCATTATTGAAAATACACAACCACATACCCATACCCACACCCACAAAAATAAATATGTGTACATATATAGTCAGAGATATTTTAAAAAATGATAAATATTCATTTAGATATTTCTATTCTCTTTTTCCCTAGAGTCTCTTTCTTTCTTTCTGTCTCTTTCCCTCTCTCTTTGCATTTATTTGATGAGAAACATTTTTTTTCTCATCCTTAAGGGCAAAGAATAGTGAACTCAACATATATACACTGATATTTTATTCTCTAATTAGATTATTTGGCAATAAAGTTTGAAAGAATGGCTAGACCTAACTAAATTTATAGAAAGGATGTTTGGTCTGCTAGCACATTCTCCTTGTGTTCTCTATAGGCCTAAGATCCAGAAAAAAATCCCTTGCAGGTACAATACAATCATAAGGCATTTAGAGATCATTTCAGAATCTCTCCATATTTCCCAAATTTCAAATGGAAAATTCCAAAAGAATATATGAGCAAATACTCAACATTACTATGCCCCAACAAAAGCAAACTCTATTTCTTATTACTGTTCCACTGATGCTGAAAATCAATTGAGGCATCACACACACACACACACACACACATACACACTCACACTCACACACACACACACTCACACACACACTCACACTCACACACACTCACACACACACTCACACACACACACTCACACTCACACTTGCTTCACGGTGTTATTCAGCAGAGTTATGGCGGAAGCACCACGTGAGATTTCAATGGAACAGGAATTATCTGTAGATGAGGCAGTTCTACAGAGGCTCTGGCTGTGATTGCCATCATGTCGATTGCACTAAGCTCTGGAACACTCCATGGCCCTTCAGAAGAGATCAGCTCTATTAGATCAAAAATAAACCAAGAGAATTTATAATAAAAGTGGCTTATCAGCTCTTTTCATGGCTGTAAAGAATTGGAAACTAAAGGGGTGCCCATCAATTGGGGAATGGCTAGAAAAGTTGTGGTATATGAATGTAATGGAATATTATTGTGCTATAAGTAACGAGGAGGAGGCAGTTTTCATATTTACCTGGAGAGGCTTATACAAACTGATGCTGAGTGAGAAGAGTAGAGCCAGGAGGAATCTGTACACAATCACAGACACAACATATGTGTGATGACCAACTATGACAGACTGTACTCTTCTCAGCAATGCAGTGATATAAGTCAATCCTGAAAGACTCATGAAGGAGAGAGATGCTACATCCAGAGAAATAACTAGAAAGAACTGAGCTTGAATCCTGATGGAAGCAAACTAATTGATCTTTTTCTTTTCATTGTTTGGTTTTATTTCTTCTTTACCATTTTTCATCCCACCTAGTACAATACACCTTTGTAACTGGACTACTGTCTAATATGAAAGTATTTGCTGATCCTATACTGGACTATATGGTGTCATGGGGGTGGGCAGAGGGAAGGAAATGATATTTGAAAATCAAGGGACTATGGAATTGAATGTTCTCAACTAAAAGTAAACTAATAAATTAATAAAATGATGTCAACATTTAGTTAAGCGTTACACAGGATTAGATGGTGTGCTGGGTTTGCAATTTGCACTGGAGGGAAGAAGCAACAATTTTAGTGGCATCACATATCCATCAAAGGGTTCATAGAAGTCCAAAGAAAGGAGAGACAAGAAAGACAACAAAGGAAGAATGAACAATATTTAATTCCAGTGTGTGAGCATAAGTACACATCCCTATATGACTTTGCACATTTGTTTAACACCTTCACAGCACCCTTGTTAGGCAAATAGTGAAAGTATTACTAGTGCCATGTAGTGTGAGAAAACTAAGGTTCTAGGGCATCATGAGGTCAGAGATTTAGGACCAGAATAGGTCTTTGGGTTAATCTAATCCAATCTTTCATTTTATAAATGAAGCAGCTGGGACTCAAGAATGTTGAACTTGATAATGGTAAAATACTTAGTGATGGGGCAGCTAGGTGGCACAGTGAGTAAGAGCGCCAGCCCCAGCATTGGGATGACCTGGGATCAGATCCAGCCTCAGAAAATGAGCACCCCCACATAAATAATGACTGGCTGTGTAACCTTGAGCAAGTTACTTATCCCCAATTGCTTTAAAAAATACTTAGTAACTAACAGATGGGAGTCAAACCCAGCTCCACTAACTCCAAATTTAGTCCTCATCCCACTGTGCCACACAGAATAATTGTAACCTACATGAGAAGATATTGTACTAAATTGCTAAACATTCCAGTCCAAGTCTGTAGACTCCAAATTCGTTGGCCTTTCCTCTACATCAAAATAGTTTTCAAATACAGTTCTCAGAGTTGGAGATCATGGATGTGTTTTATAGCTGATATCCAGGTGTTTCAGGACAAATGAACCTGACTTGGCTAAGCAAAATCCATATATCTTTATACAGATAAGATAGTTTGTTCAAGATCAGAAAGAAATTCCTTTAACATTGGAGGAAGGTCCCTAGAATTCAGAAAACATGTGCTCTTATCATTCTCCTGGGTGTATATTCCCAATGGTATATCAATCCCCAAATCTTGCTTATGAAGGAAGTTGCTCATCTCATCCCTAATGTGAACACCTGGAGCATAATGAGTAACACAAGCACAATTCAAAGGGTTCTTTCTAGTGCCTAAGTGGCTGGCTCAGGAGGAAGGTTTAATTTGTTCATTTGAGGCTGATCATATAAGGAAGCACATCATTTCCTGGTCCCCTGCTGGTTAAGAGGAGTGTCAGGCCTCCCAAGGGAGAATAGAAGCAGTTTCTCCCACTCCCCCTATCCCTGAGATTTTGAGAATCCCAATATTTGGAATGCATTTCATCTTGAAGGCAGGAAGATAAGCTTAATGCATGCTTTATCTTATGGTGACCCTTCTAAATTCCTTGACTGTAATATTCCATAATTGTCCACAAGGAATGTGATCTATGCCCCCACAAAGCTGCAACACAATCAGAAATCATAGAATCTTTGAATCTAAAGAAATCTCAGACATCATGTTGTTCAACCCATATATGAATACAAATAGAAAGAATTTCCTTGGGAAATTTCTTATCACTCGATGTCTCAAGTGAAAGCTAAATCACAACTTATCAGTTATGCCCCAATGACATTATAAAAAGAAAAAAAATACACTTCAACCCATCTAAAATGCAGTCATCTTACCTGCCCTTGAGACTTGCAGTCCAAAATGAACCAAAAGCAGCATATTCTACTGTAAGAATTGTTCCAAAATCTCTTTCTGTCTTTGTCTCTGTCACTCTCTGTCTCTCTTTCTGTCTCTCTGCCCTCTATCTCTCTGCCTCTATTTCTCTCTCACTTCGACCCACTATCACAACCCAATTTTGAGTAAGCTATTTTACTTTTCTGAGATTCAATTTTCTCTTCTGTAAAATAGGACTTCCCAAGTAAACTCAAATCAAGAATAAAAAAAAATAATGTCATCCTATATTGAAAGATGAAGCAAAATAATAAAAAATAGAAACTATTCTCCTGAGACGGGTAAGTACTTTTAGCCATTTACTGATCTCACCATAAGGGTATTAGAATGATGGAGCTAGAAGACGTTTTAGAGCTCATCCAGTCCAGCACCTTTATTTGATACTGCAGCAGACAAAGCCCCAGAAAATTTAGTACCTTCTCTAATCTTACATGTTGAATTAGTGGAATAAAGTCTAGGCCCCCTGACTCTAAATCCTTCACTTTTTCTATTCCACCAGTACTTTTACTTGTTCAAGAGAAGGAAAGATAAGTTAATATGCACGTACTATCTGAAGAACAGAACTGTCGTCTTTGACTATTGATTGCAAAATTCATGTACTTCTCACAGTCGTCCAGGCAAAGCTGGGGGTAGGAGGCAACAAAGTAGCTGGGGGGAAGTTCAGGGACATAGTACATAGTTCAGACAGGAAAAAATGCAAAGAAATTAGGAAAAGCTTTCACACATATAAAGTACTGTGTTCATTTTCAGGCTTCATTGGTTATGTAGGGCACTGATTAGCTAAAGATTATCCAGAAATTAGTAATAAGTGTAGAGAAAAGCTTTGAGGGTGTGTAATATGAAGTTTTTTAATGCATATACAATATTTATGTGTGAAATAGGAAGTGTCAGAGGTGGGCTCTTAGCAGCCTTCATGCTTTTGAAGGGTTTTCATAGTCAAGTCATTTTCTTCTTGGCCTCAGAAAGCAGTATCAGGAACAATCGATGAAGATAGAAAGAACTTAGTTTAAACTCTGGGTCAAGAAAAGAAAGGTTCACAGAATTTGAACCATCATAAAGTGAAATGGTCTTTGGAAATAGCAGAATTCACTCCTATTCTCTCAGAGGTTAGGTGGACATTTCTTGGGTATCCTTTCCCTGGTATGTGTTAGGTTGAATTATATGATTGGTTAGTTCTCTTCAAGCTTAAGCATTCTATGATTTTTCCATCTAGCAAGAGAATGGAACAGTGAGGGTAGAATATTTTAATGTCATTTCTTTTACTTCGACCATGCTTTTAGAAACTTGAATGTGTAGTTGAAGATACTGATGATGTCAATGGTGAAAACAATGACTGATAAAATTAAAAAGAACAAATGATGATATATTTCAATGTTACTGTCCAGTTTGCAGAGTGCCTTCACACCTATTTACTAATTTACACGTCAGGAAAAGTGACAATGATACATAGCACATAGAGTGGACATTTTGATCACCAGTTTAAAGATGAGAGAAATGAGACTCAGGGATAGTACATGGCTTGACTAAATTCACATAGCTACTAAGTGATGGAATCCGAACTTGAACAGTTCTTTTTATTCTGAGACTTAAATCTTTCTATTAAACCCAAATCAGACTTCCTTCTACAGTTCTGAAGCAAAAAGTTCCATGAGGTACATATGCAGCCTGCCACTGTCTCTGTCCCCTGTATATTTCCAGCATTTCAGCAATTTTGAGAAGGGAATATATCTCAAGGCTGCAGTGCATATGTTCCCCACCCTGGCAGCTGAAGTGTAGGAATTGAGTTGAGTGATTCTGATATTCTGTGAATGCCTCAGTGTCTCACTTAGCACTTTAAGTGACTTTAAATGTTTGTGCTCAGAAGTGTGTACACAAGCTTCATGTCCAAAATTTCAAATTGACACAATTACTGAATTCTAAATAGTGGTTTTGTATTGCTCTTTTATGTAATGTTTTATTGTCAGTCAAGGTCATGTTTGAGCATTTGGTCCAGCCAAAAACTAGACTCAAACATGCCTTCACATTCCAGTTCAAATTGCTTCCCAGTCAAAGGAAGTCATTAATGCAATCCTACATCATTCATGGCACTGACAAATGTTTTGTCAATAAAACATCTGAAACCAACATTATCCTGTATCCTGGAAAGGCTTCTCTGTTCTGGAAAAATCTGGATTCTAGTGCCTTCCTTGCCCAGGACCCAAGCACATGGCAGTCCTGTCACCTGCATACATTTCATCCTAATTATTGAGAGAGTGAATAGCCTGCCTGACATTGTTTCTCCCAACAGGAAGGAAAAGAGAGCCATCAGTGACATCAGCTGCTATGCATTAAGCAGCTGAAGACTTGGAATCCAAATCTATCTTGCTTTTTGGGGGTTTTATTTTGGTTTTTAAAAATTTTCTTCACTTGCTTCATGAACCATTCTCTAGTAGCCACACATTTATTCTAAACAGAGGATCTGTAAAACACGTAGGAAACACAAAGAAGCACCATTTTTACTTTTGTTTTAAGTAGTAATTGAAACAAAAGGAATAAAGAAAGCAACAGCTTTTATCTATGTAACTGGGATGTTCCATTCCACCTTTGGGTTGCCATTCCTAGCTTCCATGAGAGGTAAAAGAAATGTTAACCTTGAGTCTCCAACTAGGATAGACCCTTCTCGTAATATAAACCAATCAACTAATATAAAACCATAAGACATTCA
The DNA here is from genome assembly GCA_011680675.1 of Gymnobelideus leadbeateri. Classification (NCBI taxonomy): domain Eukaryota; kingdom Metazoa; phylum Chordata; class Mammalia; order Diprotodontia; family Petauridae; genus Gymnobelideus; species Gymnobelideus leadbeateri. The sequence goes on from WOXC01010516.1 coordinate 265,188, forward strand.
AGTGAAGTGTAATTAAAATAATGACTAAATTAAACTTCTGCCATAAAACCTTTCTTAACTTTTCAGAAAACAGCAAGAAAGTGATTTTTGCACAAATGGATATGTTAATAAATAAAACAAATAAAACTCTACTTAAAGGGGATGAGGAGGAAGTGTAAGGAATTCCTATTCTAATTATAGTGGGCATATGATTCTTTACCTTTGATGACTGGACAATTGCGAGGGTTATTCAATTTGCAATAAAAATATAATTTCACAAATCTCTACTTTTTTCATTTCAATCAATTATTTTTTTTAGTTGTTAGCAGGGATCCATATGCTTTATCAGACTCAAATGTATCAGACATACACACACGAAAACACATTCAGACCCATGCTTAAAGTGCTCTTTACTAGAGGAAGTGCTGCCTTGAGTTGCCACTTAGTTATTCAGCCAACTTCCATCTCTGCTGCTGCTCATCACCCTTGGTACTCCCTTGGTCAATCAGCAGCTTCTATCTGGTTATCCTACTATCCCCAAATCAAGCATGTTCCCTGGCCCTCTGCAAAGTCTTCACTTCCTGCTGCTTCTGCTTCAGATAAATGCCTTTTTCCTGGAAAACTGTGTTGAAATATTTTTGCGGATGTATCTCTTTCATTGTTAGCATGGTCCATTTGTCATGAAACAACAGTTAGATCTGTTCTTTACAAATCAGAGGTCATAACTAGCAGCTATGGTTGAATGTAACAGATGTAAAATGTATAGTTTACATAAGGAAAAAGAATCCATTCACTTTTAAGAAAACAAGGACAGACTAATGTAGGTGGAGAGGACATAAAAGCCCCAAACCAGTGGTTAGCATCCATATGTGGAGAGATCATATGAGGGTCAGTCAAAGTAACATGGATAGTCAACAAGGAAAAGAACAGGTTTCTAAAGAAGGTTATTTTACTATTAAACATTTTCCACATGGATGATGAAAGACTGGAAGAAATGAGTCAAATTTGTAGCAAGATATATCTAAACTTTATGTTACAGAGGAAATATTAAAGAATCTAGAAATTAGAACTGTCCAAAAATGAAAAGGGCCATTGCCAATGACTGTATTTCTCTTTCACTTCAAAACCTGGTGCAAAACCTAGTTGACCATTTGATTGTATGTTATAGATGGATAAGTATTTAGTAGTTTAGGTGCCTCGTTGAATATTTAATTCCCTACTACTTCAAAGATTCTGAGATTTTGTACACATAAGTGGGCTTTGTAGTAAACATTTTGCATAGGATGGAGATGGTATGAGGGATGAAAGGAACCTTCTTCTGGAAGAAGACATCCTTCCTTCACTACATTAGTGACTGCATCATCTGAACAGGTCATGTCTTCAGCATCTCACTCTAGTTTTCTAGCAGCATCCAGGGTACACTGAGCTTGGTGCAAAGGAAGAACTACCTTGCCTATCTCCCTTTCATGTTATGTGACCCTAAAAACTAGGTTCACAATCTTGGTATTTTTCATTTGTAATTTTTCAGTTCTAGTCTCAGGAGTAGCTAGGTGGTATAGTGGAGGACATGTCTGGACTGGAGTCAGAAAAATTCAGGTCTCAGATACTTCCTGGCTGTGCAAACTTGAACAAGTCACTTAATTCTGTTTGCTTCAGTTTCTTCTACTGTAAAATGAGCTGGAGAAAGAAATGACAGACCATTCCACTATCTTTGCCTGGAAAACCCCATATAGGGTAATGAAGAGTTGGACACAACTGAAAAGCCTGAAGAAAAAAATCAGGAACAGATATTAAATTACTTGTACACAAGAGCTCTAAGCATGTCCACCTTGGAGGCAGGGACATTTGTGAGATGCCAGGTTGCATGAAACTTGAAATAAAATTGGATTTTGGATGTAGAACTTAGTGGGACTATATTATATTAGAACAGAGTTAAACTGTGAACATAATAATCCCCTTCACCTACTCAGAGACTGAAGAGGTTCTTGGGGGGGGGTGTAGAGTGGGGTTATACTCTTCCAAGCATTTGGAGGAATGATTTGTTTGTTCTTGTTCTACATTTGAATAAAATATTCCTTTTTAAAAGCTAATTTGACTGTTAAGTGGTTAAATGGAACTAGGTTGTTGAGGACTTCTAAAATACACAGTTGATAGGGACTTGAACAAATGGCAGACACTAGACACCTTCAAATCTCTTTAAGGGTACTGGAGAACTCTAGGGGAGATGGGTAATATAACATGGATGACTTTTAGGCTGTGATGGGGCAAAATAAACACTGTAACACGTAAAAAAAGTCTCCTAAAATGAATCTGCCTTTACTTTCTCTTCTTTCCAATCTAGTCTTTTTGAATCTGCCTCCTTACTCTCCCAAAAACATTCTATTTTTTCTGTCACTCTCATGTACAATTGTCTTCAATCTTTCCCCATTATCTGAAGGATAATTTCAAATTATAATCCTAGAAACTTCAGGCTTTTAAGTTATCTTCTCAACATCATCTCCCAGTATTCTCTCTCCCCAATCCTGTCAGTTGTTTCAGGATGTTTTTTTAAAATAATTTTTCTTTTATTTCTGAGCCTCACAAACATGAAATTTTTTACATAGTGAGGAATAGTATTGTCAATGAAAGAATGAAACTCAGCTTTGTTCAATTTCTTTTTTAAGTACATATACATTTTTTTTTACAATTTTGTTACTTCCAAAGAAAACATACCTTTTCATGTCTTCTGACTTTGAATTTTTTTTCTTTTACTATATTTTTTTCTTTCTTATTACTTAGAAGATATGACTGTCAATTAACCCTTTCCCCCACTCACTGCCTAATCCTTTCTTTGCAAGGAATAAGTATAGTTAAGAAGTATTGATGTATGTATATATATGTATGTATGTGTGTGTGTGTGTGTGTGTGTGTGTGTTGGTGGTTGTTCTTCATTCCTGAAGAGGACCAAAATGACATCATTATGCTAGAATCAAGTTATAATGTGTCCAATTTTAGCTAATCAGACCAATATGAGCTTGGAATGTTCTACCACAAATAAGGCACAGATAGTCCATGTGAACATTTGAGGTGGATTCTTTAATTTTGTGTATCATGCATTTCATCTGAACTACTTCAATTCTGCTTTGTTCATAGAGCACAGAACCTTCTCTTATGAAGACATGTTGTGCTGAGTGGTGCTGTGCCAATGGCTTTAATATCACACAATCAAGTTCTTAAGAGTAACCTTGAGAGTGTCTTTGTATCACTTCTGTCCACCACGTGAGTGCTTGCCACATGTGAGCTCTCCATCAAAGAGTCTTTTTGGCAAACATACATTTTATATTCAAACAACATGGCGGGCACATTATAGTTGTACTTTCTGAAGTAGAGTTTGAATTCTTGGCAGTTTAGTTCAAGAAAGGAACTCGGTGTCTGGTATTTTTCCTGCCAGGTGATCTTCGGAATCTTCCAAAGAGAATTCAAATGGAAGGAATTCAGTTTCCTGGCATGACACTGGTAGACTGTCCCAGTTTCACAGGCATCCAACAATGTCAACACAGCAGCTCTGTAGACCTTTAGTCTGGTAGTCAGTCTAATACCTCTTTTTTCAGAGCCTCTCAAATATCAAGTGCACTCAAGCAATATATGCATTAACCACATTATCAACGTGTACATCCTTGGAAAGTACACACTAAGGTAAATCCTTATCCTTAGCATTCAAAATTTCTCCATTTGCTGCAACCAATGGCTCCACTTATGGATGGTGTGGTGGTGGCTGCTGGAGCATCTGTGTTTGCTTGGTATTGTTAGGCCAAAATTAGCACAAGCAGCAGAGAATTGATCCACATGTTATTGCATGTCAGCTTCAAAGGCTTCATTGAATGCACAATCCTCTGCAAACAGAAAATCATGCACCAACATTCCCTCCACTTTAGTCTTGACTTGTAGCCTTTTCAAGTAGATGAATTTACCATCAGTGTGGTTGCTGACCTTGATGTCATGATTGTCCTCATTGAAGGTATTTGACAACATGACTGAAAATGTTAACGGGAGCAGGGATACAGTCTTGTTTCATTCCATTACAGACTAGGAAAGCATGAGAGCATCAAAAATTATCCAGAACTCTGGCAATCATACTGTCATGAAATTGACATATGATGCTGACAAACTTCTCCAGGCAACCGAATTTTGACAATTTTCCATAGGCCCTCATGATGGACAGTGTCAAAAGTTTTGGTTAAATCTCCAAACATTGTGTATAGACCTTTGTTCTTCTCCTGGCATTTCTCCTGAAGTCGTTGGGGAGCAAATACCATATTTACCATTTCTTGGCCTTTTCTGAAGTCACACTGGCTCTCAGGTAGATGACCATTTTCCAGGTTAAAGATTAGCCTATTATGTAGGACTCTGCACAGAATCTTGCCAGCAATGACTGAGAGAGATGCCGCCCCCCCCCCAACACTCCCCACTTCATGATTGTCCTGTGAGATGACCTCCAGTCCAGTGCTAAGGCAGAATCAAGATGACCAGTGATTATTGAAGATGCTGGCTGACCTTGGCATTTTCAGTGTCTAAATAAGATCTGAGAGCTCCACAGACCCAGCTTCAGCTGATTTCATGAGCATTGGAACAAATTGTTTTCATCTGCCCATTCAACCAGGGGAAGACTTCACATGCTTGGGGTAGACAACCCCATAGCCCACCGATGGATTTGAGATCCCTCAGTTACTCTCAGACTGATTTAACCCATCTGCTGAAATAGTTACTGGGCTATGGGAACTGTGTATGCTGCAGCTTCTTGGAGCCACAGGTGACAGGTAGGTGGAAGGAGTAAGCACCAAAGGTGGAAAACAACCCTGAAAAGGGCTCAGCAGCCCTTACATTAGAGGTGCTAGACTTCCTTGAACACACCCTACACTACATACATATATGTGTGAATGTTTACATGTATGTGTATGTATATGTGCATAGATGCACATGATGTATCTATATGGACTGTATTACATATATACACACATAGACACAAAAGGCACGTAAACATTTATATGTGTATGCATATAATTTTATACACACTTACATGCCTGCATATATGTGTATCTATGTATACATATATACACACAGTTACACACAAAGACACACAAGCACATATGTGTGCATATACTCTTATATATACATACACACATACATACAAACAGTTATGGAAATGCATATCTCGTTCCAACAATTATCCAGGGATAATTTATGATGAATTTCTGGAAACGAATTTCTAGATCCAAAATTGGCTTTCTTTACATTATACTTTGCAAACTTTTCATTTTTTCTAAAATCAGATAAACTGTAAATTTCTGAGGACAGGGAACACATAACATATGATATATGGCATATCATATGATATGAACATATAACATATAATGCTTTATATTCACCACAATCACTTCCATAATGTCTTGAAAATGTTAGAGATCAATGTATATTTGTTGACTGAAGAATCAATTTTATCTAGAGATCATAATGAGAAAAAAAATGTCAGTAAACAAGAATCAGATCAGAACTTACTTTTCCAACTTTAGTTTTTGTTTTTTGAAATCAAAATCTTAATTCTGCAGGTCTATAAATATAAAATTAACTCAAACTGCATATGCATCTGACCAATGTTCTTTTCAAAGGCACAATAAAAGGACCCACAATATTTCTTTCTTACTTTCTCTTTCTTTCCTTCCTTCCTTCCTTCTTCCCTTTCTTCCTTTTTTTCTTTCTTCCTTCCTTCTTTTCTTTTCTTATCTTGGGTGGAAAAAATTTTTCCCTCTACGAAGGATAGCAACCAAACATAATTTGACCTATTGGTTGATCAATTGATTATTTAATGAAGGAAATGAAAAAGAGAGATATGTCAATGACTAGGAGAGGCTTCTCCCTCTTGATATAAGTTCATTTAAAACAATCAAAAATATGTCATGTTTGTGTAATATTTTTTTGAAAATAGTGCACATATGTGTGTATGTGTGTGTTTATTACCTTCATAATACAAAAGTAAATTGTCTTCTTCCTTGAAATGTAACAAGGATAGACTGTTATTTCTTTAGCTTCATAGGATGAGTACATTGGAGCAAAAATAAGGAAATTGTATTTCATGCTAAATCTTCCAAGTTTCTGGACAAAAATTTTAGGCAGTGACAGAAGAAATTATAAGTTGTGGGTTCAGTTTAAATGAAAGTTAATGAAAGTCATATGGCTGTGGAAAGAATATACTAATTCTGTCTTTGAACCTGATTGCCACATCCACAGTGTCACAGTATGCTGTAGAGGATAGAAGGCAAACCAACCAATATAGAATTCTCCAGCCATTGTGGAAAGTTCCCAAAGCAACGTTTTCAAAATGGGAAACACAAAAATATTTTTGGCTCTGAAACTTAGCACCTGATTGCTGCTATGTAGTTATAACTAATCTTCCTATTGAAGGGGAAGTGGGAAAATTGAGACACTAATGCACTCTTGGTGGAGTTGTGAACTGATTCATCCATTATGTAGAGCAATTTGGAACTATACTCAAAGGGCTATGAAACCATGTATACCATTTGACAAAGTAATACCAATACTAAGTTTGTTATCTGTAAAGAGGAAAAAGCAAAAAGGAAAAGAACCTATATATACAAAAATATTTATAGCACAAGTTATTTCTGATGGTAAAGAACTGGAAATTGAGGGGATGCTCATCAGTTGGGGAAAGACTGAATGAGAGTGGTATATGATTGTGATGGAATACTATCACATTATTAGAAACGATAAGCAGGATACTCAGAAAAACCTAGAAAGACTTGCATGAAGTGATGCAAGGTAAAATGACCTGAACCAGGAAAACATTGTACACAGTAACAGCAATATTGTAAGATTATCAACTGTGAATTACTTAGCTATTTTCAACAATAAAATGATTTAAGACAACTTGGAAGAGCTCTTGACAAAAAATTCTATCCATCCTTACAGAAATAACTGATGGAGTCTGAATATAGATGGAAGTATACTTTTTTTTAAAAGCAATTGGGGGTAAGTAACTTGATCAAGGTTACACGGCTAGTCATTATTTATGTGTGGGTGCTCATTTTCTGAGGCCGGATTTGATTTCAGGTCATCCCAACTCCGAGGCTGGCGCTCTTACTCACTGCGCCACCTAGCCGCCCCTTTTAGGGCAATTGGGGTTAAGTAACTTGCCCAAGGTCACACGGCTAGGTTTTTGTTTGTGTGGGTTAAGTGTCTGAGGCTGGATCTGAACTCAGGTCCTTCTGACTCCAAAGCTGGCGCTCTACTCACTGCGCCACCTAGCCGCCCCATGGAAGTATACTTTTTAAGACTTTATTTCATTTTTTTTTTGGTCTAGGCTTTTCTTTACAACATGACCATTATTGAAATGTTTTACATGACTAAATAGTTATAATTTAAATTAAGTTGTTTACCTTATTAAAAAAGGGTGGAGGAAGGATGAGAATTTGGGATTCAAAATTGAGTTTTCTAATCCAACTATACATGGTCTGGGAAAGAAGACATTGGGTTTGATTTAACAACCACTTAATAAATGATGATTATGTTCCAGTAACTGAATGCTACATATTAGGGATAGAAGACAAAAATGAAATAATCTCTTCCCTCAATGAGTATACAGTATACTAGACATCCACCATATGAACAAATATGGTCATTTCAAGGACTAGCAGTTACGTTTCAGGGAAGCAAACACATAAGGATTTTTCAACTCAGAAGTACCTGAGTTGAGAGTTCAAGAAAGTTAAAGGTGCAAAGGAGCAAAGGTGAAGAATGAATGCCCCTTATTAATGGGGGACAGCTTGTGTGAATGCATGGAGTTTGAAGTTGGAACCCCAGTCTAAGAGAACATTATATCCAAGGCTTTTCTGTTAACCAAAGTTATGTCAACTGATGATCATATGACAAGGTCTCTACTGTTTTCACCATAGTGCCCACCTTCCTTTGAGATCTTCTCCAACATTTCAATATCATTTTTAAAAATGTGGTACTAGATTTCAGCACAGAAAAAATGTAGAAATATCACCAACCTAGTCCTAGGTGCAATCACTATGAATGTAGCCTGATATTCCATGAGGTTTTTTGGCTGCTCCTTGATTCTGTTTCTCATATTAAGTTGGTAAACCTCTACACATCAGTTTCTCTACCTCCAAATATTTTCCAAGACTGCCTAGGCTGAAAATTTAACTTAATCATAGCTCTATTGATCTGCGAGGATGACACAGAGAAGAATCTTACATTTTCTATTAGGGTCCTAATAAAAGCATTAGAAAACAACTTACTTCATCTAGAGTCCTCTCTCCCCAATCCTAATGCCCATCTTCTCATTCATTCATTCATTCATTCAATTTATGTCTTTGCTTACTTGCTGACCTGACTCACTTTCTCTGTTTATATCTCTGTGTCTATCTGTCGTATACAAATATGGACAACAACAACCAACTCTTTGTCACATCACATTCATTTGTATTTTTACTGATAACCTCTTGAATGGATCTAAAAGCAGGGCATCTTGATTTGGTTTTCCTATAATTTCCTAGAGGCTTTGTGATTCTATAGCCTGAAAAAGGCAGAATACTACTCATTGACAGTCTCCGACTGGAATCCCCCAATTCACAATGTCACAAAGTTGGAAGAGACCTCCAAAGCCATCGGTTCCAATGTATTCTTTTTTTTGTCAAATGCTTTATTAACTTCTAGTTTATATCATTCATTTCGGCAAGATTTTGAGTTACAAATTTTCTCCCTATTTTTCCCTACCCACCACCCCAAATTACCGATCCCACTGGATATCCCCACCTCCAATCTGCTCTCTCCCATATCTACTCCCATACCCCTTCTGATGTTCCAGTAGGGCAGGGTGGATCTCTATGCCCCAGTGTCTGTATATGTTATTTCCCAGTTACATGTAAGATAATATTAATGATATTACACACACACACACACACACACACACACACACACACACACACACGTAAATCATTTGATTTTAAAGCTTTGAATTCCAGATTCATTCCCTTCCTCCCATGTCACCCATCCTTACTGAGAAGATGAGCAATTCAATAAAGGTTGTAAATTTGTAGCTATGCAAAACATTTCCATAGTGGATATATTGGAAAAGACTGACTATATTTCCCTACCTCCTATCCTACCTCCCACTTGTTCTGTTCTCTACTTTGATCCTGTCCCTTTTCAAAAGTGGGTGCTTCCAACTTCCCTCCCCCAACCTGCCCTCCCTTCCATCATCCCCCCTTTCATCCCCTTCCTCCTTTCTCTCCTGTAGGGTGAGGTACCCTATTTAGTATGTATGTCATTCCCTCCCTAAGCCAAATTCAATGATAATAAGGTTGATCCATTCCCTTTTGCCTTCCTGTTCTTTCCCTTAACTGTGATCATTTTCCTTTGCATCTTCTATATGAGATCATTTATCCCATTCTCTCTCTCCCCATCTCCTCTCATTATATGCCTCTCTAACCTCTTAAATTCACCTTTTAAGTATAATCCCTTCCTTTCAAATTCGTCCTGTGCCCTCTATGTATATCTGTACAAATATACACACACATTTACATATGTATTCATACACCCATATACCCTCCTATATAAAAATAAATATGTATGTATGGATATATATATATATATACATATACATATATATATATATATATATATATATATATACACACACATTTCTATTCCCTTCAACAATTCTCTTTTTTTTTTAGTTTCTAAGTCTCCTTTATTCATTTGCTGTCAGTTCATCTTTTTAATTTTTTTTATATTTGAAACATTATAATACTTCGAATTCCAGATCCATTCCCTTTGTCACTTGTCACCCACTCCCACTGGGAAGATAAACAATTCAGTATATTTTGTACATGTATAGCTATGCAAAACATTACCATAGTAGATACATTGGAAAAGACTGGCTATATTTCCCTCCCACTTATCCCACACCCCACCTGGTCCATTCCCTACTTTGATCCTGGCCCTCTTTGATAGTGGGTACTTCCAAAGGGCCATGGAAAGACAGACTAAAAACTAATTGGAAATTAAACAATTTAATCCTAAAGAATGAGTGGGTTGGTGTGGCTAGGTGGCACAGTGAGTAGAGCGTCGGCCCTGGAGTCAGAAGGACCTGGGTTCAGATCTGGCCTCAGACACTTAACTCACACACAAATAAAAAACCTAGCCATGTGACCTTGGGCAAGTTACTTAACACCAATTGCCCTCCAAAAGACAAAAAAAAAGAATGAGTGGGTCAAACAAGAAATTATAGAAACAATCAGTAATTTCATTCAAGAGAATGATAATAATGAGACAACATACCAAAATTTGTGGGATGCATTAAAGACAGTTCTTAGGGGAAGTTTTATATCCCTTGGTGCATACTTGAATAAATTAGAGAGAAGGGAGGTCAATGAATTGGGCATGCAATTGAAAAAGGTAGAAAAAGAACAAATTGAAAATCCCCAATTTACTACTAAATTAGAAATATTGAAAACCAGAGGAGAGATTAATGAAATTGAAATTAAGAAAACTATTGAATTAATAAATAAAACTAAGAGCTGGTTTTATGAAAAAACCAATAAAATTGATAGACCCTTAGTCAATATGATAAAATAAGAAAGAAGAAAACCAAATTATGAGTATCAAAAATGAAAAGGGTGAATCTACCTCCAATGAAGAGGAAATCAAAACAATAATTGGGAATTATTTTTCCCAATTGTATGCACATAAATATGACAATCTTAGTGAAATGGATGAATATTTACAAAAATACAAGTTGCCCAGATTAACTGAAGAGGAAGTGAATTACCTATATAACCCCATCTCAGAAAGAGAAATCAAACAAGCCATCAATGAACTCCCTAGGGAAAAATCTCCAGGGCCTGATGGGTTTACTAGTGAAATCTATCAAACATTTAAAGAACAATTGATTCCAATACTCAACAAACTATTTGGGAAAATTTGTGAAGGAGTCCTACCAAATTCTTTCTATGACACAAATATGGTACTGATTCCTAAATCAGGAAGAGATAAAACAGAGAAAGAAAATTATAGACCAATTTCCCTCACAGATTTATATGAAAAATTTTAAATAAAATATTAGCCAAAAGACTCCAACAACTTATCACAAGAATAATACACTTTGATAAGGTAGGATTTATTCCAGGAATGCAAGGATGGTTTAATATTAGGAAAGCCATCAGTATAATTGATCATATCAACAATAAAATTAGCAGAAAACACATGATTAGCTCAATAGATGCAGAAAAGGCATTTGACAAAGTACAACATCCATTCCTATTAAAAACACTAGAAAGTATAGGAATAAATGGAGCCTTCCTTAAAATAGTTGATAGCATCTATTTAAAACCATCAGCAAGTATTATATGCAATGGGGATAAACAAGAAGCATTTCCCATAAGATCAGGAGTGAAACAAAGGTGTTTCACTCCTGACCCCAGAACACCAGTAGCTGTGGCAATTCCAGAATTATCAGCACAGATATGCCTAGGGAAAGTGAGAGGTTAGTGCCCTATGGACTTTGGGACCAGTATTTGGGGAAGGAGTCGGCTTCCTCCCCTGGGGGCAAAAAGCTGCTGAGGAAACTCAGCATAGAGGCCATTTTGCAGCATCAGTGGCAGCTCCAGCTCCTGGTCAGCTAACTGTAGAGAGATCCAGCAATCATTCTGGGGGTTAGTCGCTCTTGCTTTAACCTGCTTGGATCTGGAGTGTGGTCTTGCGGGGAGGTCTGGGGTGGGTATCCAATTTTCCAGAGCGGGTGGAGGCTTTACAGAGGCCACCCAACCTCCAGAAGTTGTGAAGACCCCACGATTAGGACGGAAAAATGGCATTTCCCCCCAAAATGGGGAAAAATTGTAACTCAAACTCTGGTGTAAATGAATAATGTAAACCGTAAGTTAATAAGGCTTTTAAAAAAATGAAGCTGGGCATAGACCATTATCTAACACCATATTCCAAAATCAAGTCTAAATGGGTACATGATCTGGGTATAAAGGATGATACTGTAAGCAATCTGGGAAAGCAAGGAATAGTTTACCTGTCAGATTTGTGGAGAGGGAAAGACTTTAGGACCAAACAAGAACTGGAGAGCATTATAAAATGCAAAATGGATAATTTTGATTATATTAAATTGACAAGTTTCTGTACAAACAAAGCCAATGAAATCAAGATCAAGAGGGAGGTGGGAAATTGGGAAAGAATTTTTACAACCTATGTCTCTGATAAAGGATTCATTTCTAAAATATATAGAGAACTGAGTCTTATCTTTAAGAATACAAGTCATTCCCCAATTGATACATGGTCAAAGGATAGGAACAGACCGTTTTCAGGCAAAGAAATTAAAGATATATATATATAAGCACATGAAGAACTGCTCTAAATCACTTTTGATTAGAGAAATGCAAATTAAAACAACTCTGAGGTACCACATCTCTCCAGTCAGATTGGCTAAGATGACAAAACAGAAAAATGACAAATGCTAGAGAGGATGTGGGCAAATTGGAACACTAATGCATTACTGGTGGAGTTGTGAACTTATCCAACCATTCTGGAGAGCAATCTGGAATTATGCCCAAAGGGTATAAATAATTTAATACCTTTTGCCCCAGCAATGCCACTTCTAGGGTTGTATCCCAAAGAGATCATAGAAGTGGGAGGAAGACCCATATGTACAAAAATATTTACAGCACCTCTTTTCATGGTTGCAAAGAATTAGAAATTAAAGGGGTGACCATCAATTGAGGAATGGCTAAACAAGTTGTGGTATATGCATGTAATGGAATACTATTGTGTTATAAGCAATAAGGAGGATATGGTTTTCATATTGACCTGGAGAGGCTTATACAAACTGATGCTGAGTGAGAAGAGTAGAACCAGGAGAAATTTGTATACAATCACAGACACAACATATTGTGATGACCAACTACGGCAGACTGGACTCTTCTCAGTAATGCAGTGATATAAGTCAATCTTGAAAGACTCATGAAGGAGAGAGATGCCTACATCCAGAGAAATAACTAGAAAGAACTGAGCTTGAATCCTGATGGAAGCACACTAATTGATCTTTTTCTTTTCATTGTTTGGTTTTATTTCTTCTTTACCATTTTTGATCCCATCTAGTACCATTCGCCTTTGTAACTTGACTAATGTCTAATGTGAAAGTATTTGCAGATCCTATACTGGACTATATGCCATCGTGGGTGGGGGGGGGAGGGAGGGAAGGGAAATTTTAAACACAAGGAACTATGGAATTGAACCTTGTAATCTAAAAATAAATAAATAAAAATATACCTGTAAAAAAAGAAAATCTTAATTTTACAAGTGAAATAGTTGAGACTCACAGTCATTAAATTAATACTAAGATCACAAAACGGTTTAGAGCCAGAGTCAGGCCTAGAAACTAAGGGTGGTTTCTTCCATGACAATTTTCTTTTTGTTGTATAATTATGCTTCTCATCATGATCTAGCATCTGTATTCCTGTAAAAATGTAAAAAGATAAAATAATAAAACAAAATTTGTTCATTGAAAGACATTGTAAAGAAATACCTGAAACTCTTCAAAGACATGACAAATGTACTCATAATTTGGGCCAACCTGATCTTATTCTCTCTCTCTCTCTCTCTCTCTCTCTCTCTCTCTCTCTCTCTCTCTCTCTCTCTCACACACACACACACACACACACACAGAAATCCACATTCATACAACTATAACCCACCACATCTGAGTCTTCTAATCATCACCATAAAATTAATCTAAAAAAGGACATCTTTATTTGGTTTTCGTATATTTATTATCTTTATAAAACCATTTTTCTTCTGATGTGTGTAATTTATAGTATATTTTGAAGAAAATTAATATGAGAAAGAATCCAAAGGAGGTCAAATGAAATAACTTAGAGCCTTGAGTTTCTGCCCAAGAAGATCCAACAAAGTGCATGGAGAGTAGATGTTTTGTTTGAAAAATGAAAGTTTGAATGAAGTGGACACAATTGGTGTCTTCAAATATTTCTAAGGTGTTTGTGTGAACAAGTCATTACATCCATGATGTATGTGATTCTGTAAAGCCAAGCACTAGAGGATTGCTGCTGTGAACAGCTTTTCAAGGTTCTAATTACACAGTCTAATGAACTCTCTATTTATTCAGTAACAAACTAAGACAAATCATTCACAATAAACAAAGTACAGTATTCAGAATGTTATAACTTCACAACTTATTGCTAAAATGGACACATAGTTTTCACCAAAGTGGTCACAAAGTTTTAAACAAAAGATAACATTCATTTAGACATTCCTTCTTTAATAAATCCTTAATTTAATCATCCTTAAGGAGGCAAGCCTCCTTAACTGACACAAAGTAAAAAGGTCAAAGTCCTCCACCCATGGGGTGCAATTAAGTTACAGTATCATCAGTCACTACTAAGTAATGTCTTGAGGGGTTGTGAAAAGTTGAAAGGCCATCCACCCCAAGGTCACAAATAAGTTACAGTCTCATCAGTCAGAATTAAATACCCAAGGAGAAGTCTTTTCATCTTGACTTGAAGCAGACTCTCAGCTTCCATGGTCCCAGATCCTGCCTGTATCTAACCAACTGTCACCTGAGTTCAAAGTCAGAGAGCTCCCAGTTCCTTGTCCAGCTTTCCATGCAGTTCCTGTTCAACATTTGAGCTCACAGTGTCTAGTCCACCTCAAATCCTTCACAATTTCTGTTCCTGGGAAGATAAGGCTTAACAAAGCACAATAACATTCATGCACATTGCTGGCACCCTTATCAAAATCACTTTCTGCCTATGAAATCAACATAGACCCAAAACAGACACCCAAAGTACCTACACCATAGTCATGCTTCCTCTGGAAGCTTTGGCAGGCCCTCAGAAGTCTTTGGCAGCTCCAACTAGTTCTTGGAAGCTCTCAGCAGAAATTTTGGGCTGGCTCTCAGAAGAAGCTCCAACACCATTAGCTCTGTTCTCAAAATCAAAATTACTTTTTCCAGCCTGGGCCTCTCCTCCTCAGCCTTCACATGGCTTGCTCCAAGAAGTTCTGATCCTCCAGCTTGTGATTTTTCCTTATATAAGGTATTAGCTCCGACCTGTTCCAGCCCCTTCCTGTTACATCAGGAAGTCCAACCCCCCTGTGGGATTTACAAGTTCTGTGTCTTAATACTTGAAATAAATGTGACCTTCAGGGTGGCTAGGTGGCTCAGTGAGTAGAGCGCTGGCCTTGGAGTCAGAAGGAGCTGAGTTTGGATCCGGCCTCAGACACTTAACACACACAAACAAAAACCAAGCCATGTGACCTTGGGCAAGTTATTTAACCCCAATTCCCGTCCAAAAACCAAAAAATACAAAAAAACCCAAAACAAAACAAAACAAAAAAAAACAACTAAATGTGACCTTGGAACTAAGTGCTAAGTACCTGTTACCTTGCTAATACAAGTAGATCTTCAAATTCTATTACTATTACAGGTTTCCAATGGTAGAAATAAGAGTTATGAGTGGAAACTAGGAAAAAAAAGACAAATTTAAGCATGATGTGGAATAAAACTCAATAGCAATTAGAACTGTACAATAGTGGAACTAGAAACCTCAACATTTGGTGAGTTTCCTGATATTAAATATATTCAACATACAATTGAAGCACCACAAGTTGTCTTATCATTTAAGCAATAATTATTAAACCGGGTTCTATTCTAGATCCTATGAATGCAAAAAGAAAGAAAGAAAGAAAGAAAGAAAGAAAGAAAGAAAGAAAGAAAGAAAGAAAGAAAGAAAGAAAGAAGAAAGAAAAAGAGAAAGAAAAGAAAGAATACGGCCTTTTGACTTCAAAGATCTTACATTCCATGAGGGAAGATATATATGTGCATAAAAATATATGTAACACAAACTATCTCTCTGTCTATATGTATATGTACACATATGTACACATGTGTATAAATTGTGTGCACATTCAAACTACTAAGGAGAGGCAATTGCTAGTAATTGAGGAAATCAGAGAAGGGGTCACAGAAGAAGTGACCCTAGAGATCTGAAATTTGAAGCTTAAGCAAAAGAATATTATTAAAGAATGTTTTATTTTCTACATATGTATTGCACTAGGTAGTTTTTAGGTCACTTCCAACTCAAATTCTGTTATTCTGTAATCTACCATTGATGGCTTGCTCCCTAATTGCTAATCTAATGTTTATTAAGGTATTTATTCTACATCACCAGTTTTTCAGGTGGCTTGATAGCCACTGAAATAAGTTGGCTGATTGAAGAAAGTGATGAGTGTTGCAGTGTGCTGCAAATGAATCTTGAAAGCCTCAGTGATTACATATTTCCTACTTTAATTGCTTTTATTTCAGAGGCTAAGGTGGAAGATTATTGAAGATTAAATTTACTGAAGCTCCCTGACTAACCATCCATAATGATCTGAAGTGGAAGAGAGGAGGGGTTGGTTGGCTAACACCTGAATGCTATTTATGTCCCATGTTCTTCAAATCCTGGAATTGTTATTCTGACAGGAACCTTAGAGATCACCTATTTTAACACCCTCATTTTATGTAGTAAGAAATTGAGATTGGGGTGGCTAGGTGGCGCAGTGAACAGAGCACTGGCCCTGGAGTCAGGAGGACCTGAGTTCAAATTTGAGATCAGACACTTACCACTTACCAGCCATGTGACCTTGGGCAAGTCAACCCCATTTGCCCTGCATCTCTCCCTCCAAAAAGGGAAAGGAAAGGAAAGGAAAGGAAAGGAAAGGAGAAAGGAAAGGAGAAAGGAAAGGAGAAAGGAAAGGAGAAAGGAAAGGAGAAAGGAAAGGAGAAAGGAAAGGAGAAGGGAAAGGAGAAAGGAAAGGAGAAAGGAAAGGAAAGGAAAGGAAAGGAAAGGAAAGGAAAGGAAAGGAAAGGAAAGGAAAGGAAAGGAAAGGAAAGGAAAGGAAAGGAAAGGAAAGAAGTGAGACCAAGCATGGTCTAGATGTAATAGGCAAGACCAGAAAACAGGTTTTTTTGAAAATTGATACCCTATTTTTTCCCACCAAGAGCAGTGAGGTGGCACTGTGGATAGAGCACTGGGCTTGGAGTCAGGAAGACTCATTTTCCTCAGTTCAAATCCTGCCTCAGATACTAACTGTGTCATCCTGGGCAAGTTACTCAACCCTGTTTGCCTCAGTTTTCTCATCTTTACAGATGATCTGGAAAAGAAATTGGCAAAGGATTCCAATATCTTTGTTAAGAAAATCCCAGAAGGAGTCACAAAGTATCAAACATGAATGAACATCATTTTCCCCCTACTTTCTGATTTTTAGGTTCTCATAATCCTACCTTGTATGATGTACTCTATTTCTTAAGAACAAATAATAGATATATTTACCTACTACATTCAAGAAACCATATTAAGACCTCTCCAAGGATACAGAAAAAAACCAAGTGTCCCTTCCTTCAAAGAGCTTGCACCCTTTTTTTTTGCAAGATAACATGTATAACTATAAAGAAATGTGAAATATATGTGAAATAAATCCAAAATATTGGGGGTAAGGGCAATAAGTGCCCTGGCATCTGGGTCATAGTTTATTGCTAGAAGTTACCTTACTGATCATTTAGTCTGATCCCTTCATTTTATAGATAGGCAAAAGGAAATCCAAAGGAGTGATGGGACTGGCCCAAGCTATACACATACAATTTGCCCTCAACTCCTTCTTGCTCCCTCTACTATTATGGTATAATGGAAAGAATGCTAGATTTAGAGTCAAAGGACATTAGTTCAATTCTGACATTGTTATTTATTTCTTCTGTGACCTCAGACAATACATTTCATCTCTCTGGTACTCAATTGTATCTGAAAAATGCTAGATTGAACTGGATGAACTATAAAAACCCTTTCAGATCTGAATGTCTGATTCTAACTGACAGAGATGAGAATCAAAGCCATATTTTTGGCCTTCAAAAGAAATCTATTCACTTCATTAGGAGTCAGTTTCAGTGACACGAAATATTAAAGAGAAAAGACTTTTATTGAAACTTGGAAAAGTTGGAATACAGGATAAAATATGATGGAATGCTAACATTTTAATTTGTTTTCTTTTTACATGTATCAACTCCAACTGATTCCCTTGTTTTTTGGCATATAATCCTTCAAAATATCAATGAAGTATGAATTGTTTGCTGCAGAGAATCTCATCAAACAACAATGTGATGTTTTATGAAACAAGAGTAATGATTGATCTGTAGGCAACAGACCTTGGTCCTGCCATGTTTTACCTGTGAGACCACAAAGAACTTACTTAAACTGTGTTTCTCAGGTTTCTCACCTGGAAAATAGAGATAATATTGCCTGTAGTTCAGAAATGCATAAAGTCATTGAGAAACTCAATTGAGATAATGCATGAAAAGATTTGAAAACATTAAATTCTTATGTAAATTTCAGTTAATGGCATTATCATCATGCCCAGTAAGGATCATAAACACTTTCCTCCTCAGTAGATGACCTTTGAGATTTGCTATGGCCAAAACCACTAACAGCTCCTTGTGGTTAGCCTACTGTTGAGCCCTTTGGGACTTAAGTTCAAATTACTTGCTCTATTCCCATTATGGGTTTGTTAGCCTAACAAGAAATCTTAAGTTCTCACCCTATTACTTCCCTTACCCCAAAATGAGAAGAGCTTGGATCCCACTGATAGCAATTATGCCTTTTCAAAAGGGCTGTTGAAGTAAGCTCCCCTAGAAGAGTAAACTGATCCACCTGGGACTTGACTTTACCTACCAGGATGACAGATTATCAATAAATGAGCTGAGCTTGTAACAAACTAAACAATGCCTTGGGAGTTAGCATGCTTTTTTAAACTGGGTCTCATATATCTGAAAGGGTTAATGCAGCTTCCTCTAGGTTTAATTATAAAATAGCAAGTTTTTTTTTGTTGTTTTTTTGCTTGCTTCTCCAGTTTATAGGTGTCAACTACTGGGAAGAGGCAGTTACTAGTAAGTGAGGGAAATTAGCAAAACAGTGACATAAGAAGATGCCTCCAGTTTCCTCAAATTTACTATTGTAAGTTCTTTTGAAGACTATAGAAACGAAGACTGGTTAGCTCATGTCATGCAGAGAGAGAGTGTAGTACCTGTGATCAGGATTTGGATTTGAGCCCAGGATAGCTCTGATACCGACAATCTGTATGACACTGAGAAAATTGTAGGCTCAGAGCTCTAGATCTAAAAGGCAACTCGAAGGCCAGTAGCAGATAGCTTCCAGTGTCACCCCTACCCACTCACTTATCTTTAATCTCTTCCTGTCTCCTGGATGCTTCCCTGATCCTTAAACATGACCCAATCTCTAGCATCCTCAATAAACACTCACTTGATGCTTCCATGCCTACTAGTTAACATCCTAATATATCTCCTATGTTTTTTGCTAAACTCCCTGAGAAGCCTAACTAAAATAGTGACCTCCTCTTGCTTTCTCCAGCAGTTTCTTTTTTTACCTTCTACCATGGGACTTCAGACATCACCACTCAACTGAATCTGTCCTCTCCACAGTTACTAATGATATTTAATTGGCAAATCAAATAGCCTTTTTTTGCAATCTTTATCCCTGTTGACACCTCTGCTACTTTTGTTCCTGTGGATCTCACTCTTCTCCCTGCTGTCTTCTGCTCTCAAGGTTTCTGTGATAATACTTTATTCTGCTTCCCTCCCTATTTGTCTCATTGCTCTTTCTCCACCTCTTTTACTGAATCTTGTTCAAGCTGGTGCCCCACCATGAGTCTGGCTTTGGGTCATCTTATGTTCTCCCTCTCCACTATTTCTTTTCCAATATCACCAGTACCCATGGATTCGATTGCCTCTGTGCTTGTGGCTCTTAAATCCATTTATACATCCCCAACTTTCTGCTGACCTCTAGTCTCTCATCTCCAACTCTCTATTAGATATTTAGAACTGAATGTCTTCTGGACAATTTAAACTCAGCACATCTAATACAGAACTCATTATCTTTACCCATCAAGCCCTCTCCCTTCCCTACTATTTCTGAAGTCATCACACTTCTCCAAGTTTCCCAGGTTCCCAACCTATGTATCATTCTCAACTTCACATTCTCATTCTCCCTTTATCTAAACTGTTGCCAAGTTCTGCCAATTTTATCTTTGCAACATCTCTGTCATCCTTCCTCTTCTCTCCTCTGACAGTGGTACCACCCTGCTTCAGACCTTCATCTTGTCACACCTGGACTAGCCCAATAATCTGCTGAGTGGTCTCCCTGTCACCAGTCTTTCCCCATTCTAGTCCATTCTCTATTCGGCCATCAAAGTGACCTTCCTAAAGCACAGAGCTGACCATGCCACCCCTCTATTTAATAAACTCCAGTGATTACTTTTTACTTTCAGAATAAAACATGCAATCCTATGTTTGGCATTCCAAGCACTTCCCAATCTGTCCCTGAGCCTGATCTTTCCATTCTCATACCTTACCCCACCACCCCTCTGCCATGCAGTGATACTGATCTCCTTGCTGCTTCATGAAAAAACACTCCTTTTCCCTGCTCTGTGCATTTTAACTGGATGGTTCCCATGTTTGTAATGCTTTCCCTCTTGATCTTTGCCTCATCATCCCTTCAAGCCCCAGGTAAAATGTTACCCTCTAGGGAAGTATTTTCCAATCTCTTTGAAGATCCATGCCTTTATTGACTATCTATATCCTATAAATACCTTTATGTATTGTACATAGTAGTTGTTTTTCATGCTCCCCCCACTCCATGAATCTGTGAAGTGCTTGAGGGCAAAGTCTACTTTTTAAAAAAATTCATTATATCTATAAAGCTGTGTCTGGCACATATTGCATACTTATTAATGTTTATTGACTAACTGACTTCTAGTCCTATTCTCCCATTTTACAGATGAACTCAGTTGTAGAGACCTTAAATGACTTGAAAATTCTCATATAGGTAGAAAATAGCAGAGGAGATATTTGAACACAGAGCTTCTGGTGTTAGAACCATTATGCTTTCTGCTATAGCATTCTTCCATTAAAACAAATCTGCATCATCATTTAAACAAATCTGTACTATAAGTGGTTTTTTAATGGTCCAATCAAATAATATATGTGAAATTCTTTTAAATCTTTAAAGGGTTGCATCAGTAGTAGTTGTTTTATTGAAAGTGTTTTGGCAGTATGTTGCTGTTCAATGGCTTCAGTCATGCCTGACTCCATTTGGAGTTTTCTTGGCAAGGATACTGGAGTGATTCACCATTTCCTTCTCCAGCAAATGAGCTGTAAAATGATACAGATGAGGAAACTGAGGTAAAAGAGGTTAAGTGACTTACCAGAGTCATATAGCTAGGAAGTGTCTAAGGACACATTTGAACTTACTTAGGAAGAGGAATATTCCTGACTCCAGACCCAGCACTCTATCCTAGGTGTACCAACTAGCTACTTAGCACCCTAGATGGTGACCCAAAACCAGTTGTGCTCAGGCTACCATTTTAATTTGTCATTGTTTCTTTAATGCCTGGCACCATGCAAGACAGGTTGGTAAGGTTGTTGTTTAAGCTTGTTGGATTCAATTGAATTTGATTTAGATCATTCACAAAGCCTCAAAACGGTGAGGTCCTTATGAATGAGAGTACCTACTGGTTAAATTAGATCACTCATCATCATGGGTAGACTTACTGCTAAGTGAGCAATGGTACCAAACTACAGAGATCACTTGACATATGATATACATTGACTATTCTGGCCCCACTGCTTTTTCACATTTCATCTGGGCATGTAACAATGCAATAATAAACTTTGTTCTTCCTTTTATGAATGACACTTGCTTTTGAAGCTACAAAGGTGGATCTAGCATCTGGCATAAGCAACTTTAACTTTTCCAGCCCCAGAGGATTTTGCCGCCTCAGGCTCAAATCCAATTGCTTGCCAATGGATGCTGACTAGTTAATTTCAGCAGTATTTCTAACAACTCCCCATAAAATGGAACTCAGTTCCATCTATCTTATGGCTTAATGCTGAAGCGATCTCATTAGTACATCATGAGAATAAGTGTATGGATCTATAGGGAAGATGAAATCAGGGAGTAGGCAACACTGCAAAAGTATGTCAATGCAGCAGAAGTTTGCTGCAAATGTGATTTCATTTCAAACAAGTCAATGCCATTGTCTAGTTGTATTTTTAAGATGTCTGACATGTCAGTTCAACAACTCTCCTTTATATTCTAGTGCATCTGTGGTTCACTCCTTTCTGCTCCTTACACATGACATGCCACCTCCCATCTTTTTACCTGTATCTATTCGTACTCCATACCAGTAATGAACTTCTCAACTGCCTAGTAGAGTCCTTCTTTTCCCTTTATGTAAAAGTCACAATGACAGAAGAAAAGTGACATTTAATAGAAAAAGCTTTGAAATAGATATAGGATTTGAATGCTAGTGTCACCTCCTGTCTCTTAATAACTCAAGTCTCTTAACCTATCCTTGTGATTCAGTCTCCTCATCTGCCAAATGTAAATATTCACACTTTTCCTTTTTAATGCTATCCTCATAATTTTGAGAGAATAAAATTTTGGGAAATCAAATACTTTCTAACAATTTGAGTCACCCTAAAGTAAACTGTTCTGGGTGCTCCTGATACAATATGTAGCAGAGGGGATTCATCCCAAAGTATGTGTTAGATTCAATGAATTTTCCATGGCTTTCTTTGATAATTGTATCAAAAAGCACTTTTGTAAATATCTATTGTGGATGAAGGGTCAAACTAAGTACTGGGGATGTGGACACAAATAAGAGACAAACCATAGCTTCAAGAAGCATATAAACATATGTACCTGTGAAGATACATACAAAACACACATATAATAACTGCAAAGTATTTGGGGCATCATTGTAAGCTTTGATGATGCACAGGTCTTTATGCAAATGCTGGCACCTGGGTTGTCTTGAAGAAAACTAGGTATTCTAAGGAGTAGATGAGAAGGAAATGCATTTCAGGAATGGGGAATAGGGACAGCCAGTGCAAAGGTAAGGAGAAAGGAGATGGGGTTCTATATGTAAGGCATAATAACAAGGCCAGCTTGGCAGATTGTGTTATAGCCTACATGTTTACATAACACAAATGAGGTACCTCAACTTCTGATGACACTGGACTTCAGAATTTGCTACCATCACATCCCTCCCCCACTTTCTCTCTGTCTCCCCTTTAGTCTGTTTTTATGTATTACTTTCCCTTATTAGAACCTAAGATCCTTGAGGGTAGTATTATATTTCCTCTTGTTTTCATTTGTATTCCCAGGAATGCCTGACACAGAGTAAACCCTTAATTAATACTTGTTGCTAACCTGGCTACCTTGGACATTCTATAAGTGAAGAAAAATTGGGCCACACTTTCAGAAATACAAATGTGTTTCTAGCAATAGAAATTTGATTTGAAATTTTTTAAGTATATTAATATTAATTTATGTGTAAATAAACTCATTCATTGTTGCTTATCCTTATGCATGTTTCTTGCTTTAAATATATATATTTTATATATAATATTATGTTATATATAAATATAATAAATATGGTATATTATATATAAATATAATAAATACAATATTATATGTAAATATACAATATATATTTATATATGAATATATATTTATACATATATAAATATATATATATATCTTCCTTTCTGTGGCAGCCTTATTTCAAGTGTGCATTTATCCTGTACAGAACTATTTACATCCAGTTGGCTCATGAGTAAAATCCAGGTCCCTTGAGGACAGAGAATGTATCACTTTGGTCTTCATTTCTCCCACATTTATCACAGAGCCTGTCATAGATTAAGTACTTAACAAATAACTGTTGATTTTTGAAGATGCCTTCCAAGCCATATTCCACTTCTGTCTTCACTGTGGGGTCCCTCATCCCTGTATATTTCCAAAGAAAGACTAGGAATTCAAATGATAAAGATGATGCAGGGAGGATGGTTGTTAAGCATTGAATTGGGCTGAATTCCTTCTGGGGATCATCCAATTTGGGGTAGTAGTGTGACACTTCACCATCATTAGACATGGAAAGCAGGCCTCTTACTGTTGCAGCCCTTCCTTATTGCCTAATGAGTTCCATGGGCATCTTTTACTCCTAATGAGCCAATTCTCTCTGTGGTCACACCTGTACTCATCCTGCCTTCAATAGCCTGCTTTTCTAGTTGATGTTTTCCAGACATAGTTTGCAGAAAGCTTTCTGCCAGCCCTACCTATAAATAACTCTTTATTCTTCCCACATAGAAGACATTAAAAACAATTCTAATAGAATTTTCACAGAATTTCCATCATGGCACAAAAGATAAAGTGCTAGGCTCAGAATTGGAATGAGTTGAGTGCAAATCCTGCCTCAGCCACTAATTTGCAATGTGATTCTGAGTCAGTCACTCAAGTTTCCTCATTTCTAAAATGTGATTTGGGGAATTAATCAACAATCATTTGGTAAACTCCTACTAAGTGTCAAGCACTGGTTTAATCTCATTGCTGGTTTGATCTCAATGTTGTTTTGATCTCATTGGCCTTTCAAGACACTATCATCCTTTGACAGCTAGGTGGAACTGTGGATCGAACTTGGCCTTAGAGCAAATCCAGCCTCAAACACTTAAGTCTGTGAACCTAATAAGTCAATTAATTTCTGTCTGCCTCAGTTTCCTCAATTGTTAAATAGGGATAATAATAGTACCCCTTCTTGTTGTTAAAATAATAGGAGTTAATGTTTATAAAGTCCTTGGCACAGTGACTGGCACACATGTAGGGTGGCAGACAGAAAACTGGACTTGGAGTTAAGTTGAATTGGGTTCAGATCTACCTCAGACATTTACTTAGGAAAGTCTTTTTATCTCTCTTAAGTTTTCTTATCTTAAAAATGAACTGGTTGGCCTTGCCCTGTAAGTACCCCTCCAGATCTAAATCTATGAGTCTACAAGCCATAAACCCTTGTTGAGTTCATGGTCTTTGATGGATATTTTCTCATATGCCTGAGAATGCTGTCAAACTCAACTTCCACTTGGGAATTGCTGTGAAAAGAAAAGGGACCTAGAGACTATGACAGAGTTTCTTTGACTGATTTGTTTTTATGTATAATAATTATACCATTACATTTAAAATAAATATTTTTAAAATTTCACTATATACCAGTATTTGTTTTATCAACATTATGTTAATATTTAATGAATATTCTAAAATATTTACCAAATATTTCAAAAGGTGCTCCTTTTCATAAGTGTGCAAAATGAATTACAACTCAGAATGTACCCAGAAAATCATATATTGCATATTTCATTCTTACAAAGAGCTCAGAGCATTTTCTAGATATTATATCATTCATTACAGTCAAGTTTGTCTTTGAGAAGCAATAGTGAGATAAAATATTTCGCCTCTGTCTACCCTGTTTGTCTGAGGCAAAATAAAAATGAGAAGCCATGTGCTCCAAACCAACAGTCAATATCTAAGACCCTTTTAGATTAAATAGATGATGCATGGAAAAGAGCTATGCCTGAGGGGCTATGAATGTCTCTGAAATTAGTAAGCACAGTTGATTTGGCAATGAATGGATATATTGAATTCCCTCAGGTAAAACCAGTTGGGACTTGAAATAAGTCACACAAAGTTCTTAGTACTCCCTTGTTTGAATCACTTGAGCCCCATAATTCATTTGTTCAGTAGAACCCAAAGCATGATATAGCTTCTCTTCCCCCCCCACCCCATAAGTTTAATTTGGATGACAGGGTGGGAGGGGCCTCACAGGGGAACAATCTTATTTCTTGTCACTGAAATTGCTTTTTTCCCACATTCCTGGGGTGATGTAGAGCCTTGAGGATCTGCTGATTTGAGTGATTTATTGTTTCAATCCTGCTAGGATCCATGAATTTATCAGTGTGGGCCTAGTTGCCCCAAATGCGTATAGCAGCACCATCCACGCCCTTAGTGGAGGGTCATTATGAGATGCCATTTCTAAAATAATTTATCATTTCATAGGCAATTCTTTGGTGATGAGGTAGCTCAGGATTTAGCTAGGATTGTCTGTGAATGCCAATGCAGTGCAACACTCACAGCAGACAGGAGGAATTTTCATTTTGCTAGGAATTTCTAGAATTTCTGGATCTCTGCAACCCTCTTTGTGAATCCGGATTTAATCCTGTTTATAATGAATTGTCAAAGTAGGATTTTAGCAGAGTTGTATCGGTTTTTTGTTTGTGTAGCCTCACAATTTCTTTGGTAGAGATCTATCCCATCTCTGTTGTATTTGACTGAGCCCCTGTGAAGTTAAGGGATTTGACCATAGTCACACAAAGAGTATTTGTCAGATGCAGAATTGGAACCCAGGTCTTTCTGTCTCCTAGGCCATTACACTATCCAGTGGGCCACATTGCTTCATTGCTATTGGGATGATGATGATCATCATAATCATGGAATGATGGATAAAGACAT
This sequence comes from Gymnobelideus leadbeateri, assembly GCA_011680675.1. Lineage (NCBI taxonomy): Eukaryota > Metazoa > Chordata > Mammalia > Diprotodontia > Petauridae > Gymnobelideus > Gymnobelideus leadbeateri. Next base: position 291,626 of record WOXC01010516.1, read on the forward strand.
AGTACTTGGAAACAGGAAGATCTGGTTTAAAATCTCACCTAATGTACTTGCAAAATGAAACTTTTCTTGGGATTTCAATATCCTTCAAAATTTAACCCAACTGCCACCATCTACATATTTTTTTTTCCTTTTCCATACAGATTCTAATCATTTCTTCCTCCAAAATGCCTTTTATCTACTTTGAATATGTTTCACATATATTGAATATAGTTACATTTGTCTCATATCTTAGAATGTAATCTATTTGAGGCTAAGAACTGCCTTGGTTTTATACTTGTGCTCCCAGGATCTATCACAGGATCTGCTATACTGTGGTCGCTTAATAAATGTTTGTTGATTGACTAGACATGTCAATTAACCTCTCTCTACCTCTAACAACTTCAAAAAATGAACTAACTAAATCATAGATGGACTGTGATTTACTTTGGGAGGTAATCTCCATACTAGTGGGATCCTATGATAACACATATCCAAGATTTTCTGTGTATTATTATTCCATATTTTTGAGGGAAAACAAAAGAAATAAAACACTTTTGTTAAGTATCTTACATCTTTCTACAGAAAATAAATAAGCAAAGTGAAGTGAATGAAAATTTCCATAGCCCTATGATATATGCAAATCCTAGTTTGATGGCTCTTGATAAGGCATGAGTTTATTTTTCCATTCAAAATTCTCACATGCTTTCTGATAGCTGCTGATGTCCTAGTACGTGGATGCCTTTTTGGGCTGTTGGGAAAGATAATTGCTGAAGTATCAAAATCATCTCTCTTTATCTATGCCACCTTTTAGAAAAAACTACTTTTTCATATTTTTCAATGAACTAAGATAAATTACAAAGGAATCTTCACTGTAGTGTTACTTAATATACTAAGAAATATAATGATTTGCCTTTGAAAAATATCAATAGTATGTTTCTTTTGGCTATTATGAATATGTTTCTATTCACAAATTATTTATAGGTGTTTGGTGGTGATAGTAGGCCATATGTTTCTTAGTTACTAGGGAGAAAGATTTATTCCAATTCCTTTTTATTTTAATATTTCATTTTGGACTTAACAATCGTCAAAAACATACCAAAAATTCACCGTATAATTTAGTCAAGGTATAGTTCAGTTATTTACTAATTACACACAAATAATTTGTTAATAGTAATAAAAATTAATAAGGTTTATTGAAAACAGCAAAAAATTAGCTCAAATCAAGACTTGACAACTTAGAGCTACTCTTGTTTTGCTTTTGGAGACTGTGATTTATATTTTATCAGAAGAAAAAAACCAGCTTCCAGGGTTTTTAATTATGGATTTTACATATCTAGGTATCTGTTTCTCCATTCCAGTCTTTTGAGGAGTTTTTGGATCTGAATTCCATCATCCCATGTATTATCTTACCCTCAGAATTTTGTTCACATTCCACTTATGCCTTTTGCTAATGCATTGATAAAAATGCTAAATAGAAAAAGGGTTTAAGCAGAGCCTTGTTGCATTTCACTAGAGACATTGATCCTTCCCAAATGATACAATCATTAATAAATGAATTTTATGCCTAGGCATTCAATCAGTTCAAGGAGTTTAAGAGCTTCTTCCATAGGCTAGGGCCTGTGTTATTTGCAGAGCACAGTGAAGGTTATGAGAGTTACCCTCTTCTGAAATGTTCATTTTGATTACTTTCAGAATCATGGTTGTATTACATTTGGTTGGGCTGGCCAGACGTATTAATGTAAGAAGAAAATTAATGTAAGAAGAAAAAGTCACAAAAATGAGAGCTATCCATGAGAGCAGCCTCAATACAGGCCTTCAAGCAAAGGCTGGATAACTACATGTTGGATTATTACAGGAAGAATCTTTTTTTTTTCTTGTGTGAATTTAAATAAATATGGTTAAATGTTTCTTCCTCTTCTGAGATTCTGTGATTTTTGCAATAGGGTGTTATTAGATAGCCATCCTATCATCCTCAAAGCTTTTTCTCATTTGATCTTTTGTTTACAAAGCTGGAGATAATTCACAGGTGGTCAACAAATTGATTTTCTTTTGATTTCATCACTTTTACACCCCACAATCTCATAGAAGCCATTTTAAAAACATGGGCTTAGTTGTAGATAACAAAATTCCTTTATTTCTAAAGAACTGTACAGGTCACCCTCTCCAAGCAGAGTTATTGCCTATCAACATTTTTACCACCTTCCTGCCTGCCAATGCTACTTCATTGATTCAACCTAAGGATCCTAGTATATTCAGAAGAGGAAGTGTTATTACAGCCAAAAATTCATAGAAACATTGATCAATCACACAGGGCAGCTTACAGGACTTTTAATCTTGTTACAACATGAGATTTCATTTAAAATGCTTGTGTTGGGAATTCTCTTAAAAGGCAAACATTAAGTAAGGCTTGGATAAAATGTATAATCTGGCATTATGTTGCAATTCAACAAAGAGTTATTTGTCTCTAACAGTGTGTATATGTGTGCCCTGTGTTAGTGACCGGGAGTGTCAGAACATAAAAGTCTTGTAATTTCATTGCTGTGATACAGTGGAAAGAGCACTGAACCTAGATTCTTAGGGCTTGAATTTGATTCTTGGTTCCATCATTGGAATGAATAAAAAATTCATTAAGAACTTACTATAGGGGCAGCTAGGTAGCGCAGTGAATAGAGCGCCGGCCCTGGAATCAGAAGGACCTGAGTTCGGAGCCGGCCTCCGACACCTAATCCGCACAAACAAAAACCTAGCCGTGTAACCTTGGGCAAGTTACTTAACCCCAATTGCCCTAAAGGGGCGGCTAGGTGGCGCAGTGAGTAAGAGTGCCGGCCTCGAGTTTGGATGACCCGAGATCAGATCCGGCCTCAGAAAATGAGCACCCACGCATAAATCAAATGACTAGCCGTGTAACCTTGAGCAAGTTACTTAACCCCAATTGCTTTAAAAAAAAAAATAGAAAAAAAAAGAACTTACTATAGGGGCAGCTAGGTGGCAAAGCACCAGACTTGGAGTCAGGAGGACCTGGGTTCGCATCTGGCCTCAGACACTTAAGACAAAAAAATAGCCATGCCACCATGGACAAGTCACTTATCCCCAATTGCCCTCCAGAAAGCAAAATAATAATAATAATAATAATAATAACTTATTATATGCCAAGGTCTATATTAAAGCACATAGATATAAAGACAAGAGGTCAAGAAAGTGCTTACTCTCAAGAAACTTGCATTTTAATGAGAGATCCAAATACCTAAAGGGAAGAGGACACTATACTATATGGGGCATGGGGCATGGGGCATGGGGCATAGGGCATGGGGCATGGGGCATGTTTCTATATGCCTATTAAGTAGTGTGGAAGCATCGTTGCTAAGGCTAACAATAATCTGTACAATCAGGATGGTTCAAGGAAGAGAGTCCAAAGTTTTGGAGGGAAAGGAAAGCAGAGGGAACATATTATCCTGAGAACAGACCACATGATTTGGAAGTGTCTTGGAACCGATGTGGAAACCTGGACCTGACCAAGATAATGAGAAACCTTAGTTTAGCAACAAGTCAATGGATCTCTCTGTCCCTCAGTTTCTTCTCCAGAAGGAGGAGATTGGAGTGGTTGATTTCTTTCTTTCTTTCTTTCTTTTTTTTTTGCTTTTTGGAGGGCAGTTGGGGTTAAGTAACTTGCCCAAGGTCACACGGCTAGGTTTTTATTTGTGTGTGCGTTAACTGTCTGAGGCCGGATCTGACTGACTCCAGGGCCAGTGCTCTACTCACTGCGCCACCTAGCCTCCTCCGATTGGTTGATTTCTAATGTACCTAAAATTCCAGAGCTATGGACTAGGTAAGCTCTAAAGATCCTTCAGATTTCAGAGCTATAATTCAGTTTTCTTATTCTCAGAGACAGCTTAATTTTAAATAAATGAAAGAGTCCCTGTCCTTAAATTATACAAATGAAACAGTATAGTTCTTCCCTTAAATTCCACTGGAAGAAACGCTATGTACATGGACAACCAATCAACAAGCATTTAATAAAAGCTATGTGCCAGGCAAAGCACTGAGGATATAATGAAAAGGTCATTAAAAATAGCAATTCCTTCTCTCAAGAGATTGCATTTTTATGCAGGAGACAACCTATATAAATTGGGATATATACAATAAATTATAGAATAGATGAAATGTCGATCTACTGCATACATTAATTATAAAAAGATGAAGAGATAGGGATAAAGCAAAAATATGGACAAGACCTTGAGGAGGGAGAAAACACTTTATCAGGAAATCACAGGAAAAAATAAAGGCATCAGAATAATTTAAGTGGTATAAAATATACAATAGCAGAGATTCTTGAAATAGTGTATTGGGAATGAATCTTGCTTTATACTCAATCAACAAATGTAAAGAAAAATTGAACATATTGAACCTAACAAACAGAATATCTTAGCAAACTAAAAGAAAAGAGAAATCAAAAGGCACATAGAATGACAAAAATAATGAATCTGATTAGTAGGGAAGTATATTGATGGAACGTGGTTTGTTTAGGCTTCCTTACCCCAGGGAAGAATTTGGATGTAGAGATAAGAAACCTGTAGAGTTATTGCTAAATACTGAGGCAACTAGGGGGCTCTATAGATAGAGAATTGGGCCTGTTTTCAGGAAGTCCTGAGTTCAAATCTAACTACTAAAACTTACTAGCATTGGAACTCTGGGCAAGTCACATAATCTTTTCCTGTTTTAATTTCTTAAATTGTAAAATAGGAATAATAATAGTACCTAGGGTTATTGCAAGGACCAAAGCAGATAATATCTTTAAAAGTCTTTTCTATCCAGAATATTCTGTGTAAATTTTAGCTATTATTTTATGGAAATTATCTTTTTTTAAAAGGATATACATATGACATATGAGTTTTCCATCATAATGAACTTTCCACCACATACTTCTCACAACACTTGATTCAGCAGTTTTTTTTAAAGCATTTCTTTGGGATATAGTGCATGAATATTATCTGTACTCTTGGCTTATCCTTTCATTTGATAGCAAGCTTTATAAGGGATGTGAATTGTCTTAGATAATCTTTCATGACACTCAGAGACCAGCACAATATTTATGTGTTTGTGCGTGTATACATATATATATATATATATGTGTGTGTGTGTGTGTGTGTGTGTGTGTATGTATATAAGTATATACATTACATATGTATATATAATGTATATAAGTATATACATTACATATGTATATATAATGTATATATGTACATACATACATACACACAATAGGAGCTTGATGTCCTGGTGTAAGCTGCTTATGAGTACTTTTCTGAAATTTAAGTTCCAAGGTTTGAAAATGACCTTCAACACACTCTTATCAACTTGGACATTTCTCTTCAAATTTGTAGCCCTCAGTTTCCTCACTTGTAAAATTGAATAAGCCAGGAATTTCTTGAGCATTTGCTTTTTACAAGGCACAGTGCCATGAGCTAGTATCACAAATACAAAAAACAAGTTTAAAAAAAAATGTCTCCCTGAAGCTTACCAGAAAAGTTTACCTGCTTTGAGTGGCTTTTAGAGAGTTCCTGGAATCAGGTCACAAGTCATAGATACCCCAGTAAACAAACTTTTTTCCTCTCCTTATGAAAAAGAGTTCTAATTATTTTGTTGGTGTGAATAAATGAAAATCCCTCAAACCCACTTGTATCATTAAGCTCTAGAAATAGCTCTAGAATCAATCTAGCACATAGCACAATACATGGCACAGAATGAGCTCTCAATAAATACTTATCATTTGCTTTCTTGATCAAATTAAAACTCATTTTTTTAGTACATCATTTCCTCCTTCCCATTGTTTCTTCTTGGAGTTTGTTGTAGAAAGCCATTAAGTTCAGTTTATTTTCTGAAATCTTACCTATTCAGAAAGAAGAAAATGATTGGAACATGGTCATTTTTACACTTGATTTCAGCAGGAAATGAATCCTAAAAGGAAAAGACAGATACAGCTCCTCATTCGGACTCTCCCTTCATAATTAATGTTGTTTCAAACTTCCTGCAAACCTAGTGAAAGAGGCATCATACTGTCAAGTGCACTGCATTTCCTGTGCTCCAGGGGAACTGTCCAACACAACTGTTCCTGAAGCATTGGTGCTGAATGTCAATTTGAGGAAACTCATCCACATAACGGGACTATTTTAAAATCTGGATCAGCATCAAGTACCACTTTCTATTTCCTTCTCTCACTAATGAAACTAAGAGAGAAGAGGGCCATTATAGAACGAAGAAGAATCTGCAGCTGATGACACATTTTTATGCTCATCAAAATTCTGCCAACCAGATTTCTGTTGTTGTCACTGCAGAAGTCATTAATCCAATGGAAAAGAAGGAGAAAAAGGTTGAAGTGTACTATATAACTAGGATTAAAAATAATGGTCAATGAATAAAGTTTTAGCTATTGTGAGTATTATTGCTTTGGTAAAAACATATAAAATGTTATGCCATTATGGGTATGAAGGCAATGCTAAATGAGAAAAGAAATTTTTAAAAAATGGTAAACAACGTTTTTAAGGGATGCAACATCTTTCATTTGAAAGGAAATTAGATCTTGTGTCAGAAGACCTGTTTTCAAATTTCAACTCAGGCAATTCCTAACTGTGTAAGTTTGATTAAAACATTTATCTCCACCCCCACCCCCCAGGGCCAGTTCCTCATCTGTAAGATGAAGGGAATTGTGTTAGGTGACCTGTGACATCTATTCTTCCTCAATATGACTGATGTCAAAGCATGCTCATTCCTGTCAAATTAGAAGTAGTCGACTAGTAATGTGGAGGGAATCATTGGCACTTTTATCAGTTTCTCTTAACTCTTGATTCTGCTAGGATGGGTATATAAGTGAGAGTCCTCAGCTAGACTTGTTACTTGATAGTGATTGTTTCATAAAATACAAAATGTATAAGTAAAAAAAATTAATTTAAATTTTACTAATATAAAAATTATTGTTTGAAAAAGCATGGTGCTGAAAAGTGACTGCACTATAACAAAAATCCCAGTGATTAAACAATGAAAATCCAAATACCAGTTGACAAGATTGCACACCTATGGTGAATGGGATTTTATATTTTTCTTTATTAATGCACATACATAATATTTTGAATGAGAATTGCTTAATTGAAGGTAGGATAAGAAAAAGGAACTATTTAAAAATACAAATTCAAAAAGAACTGCTTCACAATATTTTCTCCCTTCAGTCTTATAATAATGTTATTTTAATTTTTTACAAGGGATTTGTGTGGCACTTTAAAGCTATAACAGGAACAGTATTAGCAAATATAAAATTTCTATAGTCCTCTTGTCTCAATACATGAAATCACTGTTTCCAACTAACAAGGAAAAAAGTGACATTTACTTTCATTGCTGCTCTTAATAGCAATTAATATTCAATTTGTAGCTCAGAAGCTGAGTGAAGTAAGGTAAGAAAAATCAGAGTAGCGTGAGATACTGGAGTTTCAAATCCTATTCATGCTGCTTACTATTTCTGCAATCTCATAGAAGTTCCTTGCTCTCCTTGGACATCAGGTTTCATATATGTAAAATGAGAAGGTTGGGTTATATGAAGTCTAAAGTCCCTTCCAGCTCTATAGCCTCTCATCTGAAATAAATCAATTTCTTAGATAAGAAGAGAAAGCTTCCTAGAAATATTCACATTTACTTCCTTAGTAGGATGACAGTTAAAATGTAGAGTGAAATATTTAAGTACAAACACCATCTTGTTGCAGTTGTGCTCAGTGGTTAAAAATGATCTTTGTGAGGATGATTTTTTTGTGTGTGTGTGCTCTTTGATAGGACTCCAACAATCATTTTCTGATTCCCAAATGATTTCAAAGTTCCTGGTTCCCATGTGAATACTCACACATTTTTTCTGCTTTACTGAAAATAATTTCTGGACAATACAATGTTCTTTCTTTTTTAGGATTCTGTCAAGTATTTTTTTTCTCAGAAGATCATAAGGAAGTGCTTGCTTCTAAAAGAAGAGGAAGCAGTAGACGTGAGGGCATTGTCTCCCCCTACTGTTAGACACAGGCTGTTCTTCAGAGCTACACTCCAAGGTATGACTTCCCAAAGTAGCTTAAGGACAATTCAAATCAGTGGTCACTCCTTTCCTTACTTGAAACAGCTCCAGGACTAGGAACTTGATAAGATGCAACATTAATTTAGCATCCATCCTTCTTGGAAATAGGAACATGAAAAACTGCACAGAAACATTAGATTTTCTGACAAAAAGAAGATGATAACTGCAATGCCATGATTCTAAATGTAGATTAAGAACAGATCATAGTAATCTCCCTGGTAAAATTTCTCATTTTGCTTTAAGGACACTAAAACTTAAATGGTATCAAGTGACTTAAGTGTAAGGTATAAGCATAGGAGACATAATCTGAAGGTAAGTTCTGTGACTTCAGATATGGTATATTTTGTATAAGTTCATATTGCCCTTTCCTGTTTCTCATTTGGCTCAAAGCAGACTCAGAAATAAGTCACTGTATTCTGAAGCAATTCTTAAATCTACCATATTTGTACATATTGAGCATTTCTTCCATTAGATTATCACCCTCAGGAGTAGAAACATCACTTCCAAGTTGCCCTCCACCACACCACTTCCAAACAATGTAAAAGGTGGACTCCAAACAACTTCTGGAACTCCAGCACCAAAAGAATGACACAGAGAAGCTAACCTCCCACTGAGGATAGCCTGGCAGCCCTGCAGGGAGCCACCAGCACAGTGCTGTGGGAGCCTAACCCAGGCCCCGCCTGAGTTTTGGTTTTAGCCCCAGGGCTGCCTGGCCAGCAGCCTGCTGGAGGGACCCCAGAACACCAGCAGCTGTGACAATTCCAGAATAATCAACACAGATATGCATAGGACAAAGTGAGAGGTTAGTGCCCTTTGGACTTTGGGACAAGTATTTGGGGAACATGTTGGCTTCCTCCCCTGGGGGAGAAAAGCAGATGAGGAGACAGGGCACAGACACCATTTTGCAGCTTCAGTGGCAGCTTCAGCTCCTGGTCTGCAAACTGTAGGGATATCCAGCAATCAGTCTTGTGGGGGTAATTGCTCTTGCTTTAACCTCCCTGGATCTGGATTGTGGTCTGGGGGGTGGTCGTGGGGTAGGTATCCAGCATGCCAGAGCCTGTGGAGGCTTCACAGAGGCCACCCAACTAATACCTCTGCAAGTTGTGAAGACCCCAACGTTTGGGACTGAAGCTCCCCTGACTGGTGGCAGAGTCCTACTGTGGCAACAAGCCCCAAAGTCAAGTAATTAAGTGGCAACATGCCCAGGCAAAGGAAACAAAATAAACAGAAAATTCAACATTAGACTCTTATTTTGGGGGCAAAGAGGATCAAAGCATGGAAAAGGAGGAAGACTGTGAGGCCAGAAATCCTACACCAAAAGCCCCAAATGAAAATACAAGCTGGCTAAAGGTCATAGAGGACCTTAAGAAGGATTTCAAAAACCAAATAAGAGAAGTGGAGGAAAAATTGGGAAGAGAAATGAGAAGGATGCAGGAAAAGTATGAAATGAGAGTCAACAGCCTGACTGAAGAAAATAACACCTTAAAAAATAGACTAACTCAAATGGCAAAGGTGGCTCAAAAGGGCAACGAGGAGAAGAATGCCTTAAAAAAGCCAAATTTACCAGATGGAAAAAGAATCTCAAAAGTTCACTGAGGAGATTCATTCCTTCAGAGTTAGACTAGAGAAAATGGAAACTAGTGACTTTATGAGAAATCAAGATGCTGTTAAACAGATCCAAACAAATGAAAGAATAGAAGGCAATATGAAATACCTCATGGGAAAAACCACTGACCTGGAAGATAGATCCAGGGGAAATAATTTAAAAATTATTGTACTACCTGAAAGCCATGATCAAAGAACGAACCTAGAAATCATCCTTCAAGAAATTCTCAAGGAAAATTGCCCTGATGTTTTAGACCCAGAGGAGGAAATAGAGGTTGAAAGAATCCATAGATCACCTCCTGAAAAAGATCCCAAAAAGAATATTATAGCCAGGTTCCAGAATTCCCAGATCAAAGAGAAAATACTACAAGCAGCCAGGAAGAAACAATTTCAATATTGTGGAAACACAATCAGAATAGCACAGGACCTGGCAGCTTCTACACTGAGGGATCTAAGGGCATGCAATATGATATTTCACAGGGCAAAGGACCTGGGATTAAAACCAAGAATCACCTACTCAGCAAAACTGAGTATCTTGTTTCAGGGGAAAATATGGTCATTCAGTGGAATAGAGGACTTTCAAGCATTCTTGAGGAAAAAACCAGAATTGAATAGAAAATTTGACATCTAGACACAGGAAGCAAAAGATACCTCAGAAGGTAAACAGGGAAAAGAAATCAAAAGAAATTTATCAAAGTTGAACTATTTACTTTTCTACATGGAAAGACAATAACTGTGACTGATGAATCCTTCCTCATTATGAAAATAATTGAAGAAGGATATATGGACATATGAATACATAAGTGAATGTGTGTATATATGTTTACAGGTATACATGGATAGAGGGCACAGGTCGAATTTGGTGGGAAGGGATGATACTTAAAGGGTGAACTTAAGAGGTGAGAGAGGAATGTGGCAAGAGCAGATGGGGAGAGACAGGGTAGGGTAAACCATCTCATGTAGAAGAGGCAAGGGGAAGTGGTTGCAGGGGAGGGGAAGAACAGGAAGGCAAAAAGGCAAAACCATATTCTCATTGAATTTGGCTCAGGGAGAGAATGGCATACATACTAAATGGGATATCTCACCCTGCAGGAGAGTAGGGGGGAGGGGGATGAGAGGGGAGATGATAGAGGGGAGGGCATTCTGAGGGGGCTGGAAGTACCTACTTTTGAAGAGGGACAAGATCAAAGTAGGGAATGGATCAGGTGGGGGGTGGCATGGGTGGGAGGGAAATATAAGCAGTCTTTTACAATATATCTACTATGGTAATGTTATGCATAGTTTTATAAGTACAACACATACTGAATTGCTTATCTTCTCAAAGGGAGTGGGTGACAAGGGAGGAAGGGCATGGATCTGAAATTCAAAGTTTTAAAATTAAATGTTTCAAATATATATAAAAAAAAGATTATCGCCCTCAGTTTTGCCATTCTTTGGTCTTCACATGATAACCAATCTCAAATTCTCCATGAAGCCCTTACTCAGCAAATATCAGTTACCTGATCAAGAATCAGATGTAAGTGAACTCCGACCTCCCTCACTATTATCATTTCATTTTTCACTGTATCTCTTTTACAAACTCCAAATGGTGAAACCATCACCCTGAATATCTTACCAACTCTGTCTATTTTCATGATGAAAACATGAAATGTTGCAGAAAGCTGCTTAGTAGGGGCAAAAATTATTCCAGGGCAATTCTGCAGTAATATAAATGTCAATAATATAACGTGACTTACAATCCCTAAAGAATGCTTTCTTTAAAGAAAACATACAAACAAAACCTTCTTGGACCTTGATGCTAGATGACTGAAATTTGCAATCTTTCTCCTTATGCAGTTTGTATACATATGCCTACTTGACCTTTTGATAAAGATAAAAAGAAGTGAAAAGTAGACCTCAGATACTTTTTTTTTTCCACAGACACAAATTGGGCAGGAGGATAAGGGGGATAAAAAATCCTACTGTGTTCTTTGTGTGTGGATCATTTTTTTACTTGTTTGATTTAGGAAAGCAAAATATCACTTAATTTCCCTTGTGGTTTCTCTTCTTCATTTCTTTTAAGAACATATAGGTTTCCTAGACAGCTTTGACCAGAGAGATATCATTCATATGATAATATCAATAGAGAAACAAATGTTTACTTAAACTATTTGAAAATGACCTGAAGTATGTATATCCAACACAGGCTCCAAATGTTCAAGGAAAAACCAATGAATGCTGTGGTCTTTCATATGTATGTTTTTACCCATGAAATTTTTCTGCCTATATAAAGCTCCAGACTACAGTATGGATTCCCCAATGAGATTCACAACTACCCCAAAGAGAAAATAAGCTATCATCCATGCAAGAGACACCAGATGGAAGAATAATGATTTTATAGAACATGGCATATAGTTTCAATAATAGTCCAAGATTGTGTCTTGAAAGACATTAGATCAAATCTTGGTTCAACCACTGATTATAACTTTATGAAAATTTATGAAAGAAATTTAATCTCTCTGATCCTCAATTCTCATTATCTTTTGAAGGACTGTGTCAGAACTTTGAAAGAAATTAAAGCTCTATTCAATTCAATGGCCAACAAAAATTGTAGAGGGCTAAGAATTAAGTCTTTTCTTGACATATACAGAAATATATAGAAACGTATCTCCTCAATTATTTTGTGAGCTCTTTTTCTTTATTCCCTAGTGCTTATAGCACAGTGCCTGACTCATAGTAGGTGCTTAATAAATAAATAAAACTGAAGGAAATGAGATGGAAAGAACAATGCTTTTTTCCCCCTTCCTTGAGATGCAGTATAATTTAGTGGGAAAAATACAATCAGACCCACCTGATTTGCTGTCAGAAGCTTTGGTTCATATATTTCCTAAATATAAAATCATGGACAAGTCACTTCAGCCTCTATTTATCTTTCTAAATAATCTTGAAAATGGGTAGAATGGCACATACTCAATTTTATCCACTTTGTTGCTGTATGAAATATGTTTTTTAAACTAGAAATGCCATATAAATATTAGATCTCATTATAATTCCATAATAATTCTGAAGTTATAGGAAAATAATAATACTAATAATAATTATTGCTACTGCTATACTCCTTGTATTGCATTGCTAAACTCCTTAAGAGTTGAGTCAGAGGAAATTCTCAGAAAGAAATTCTTTTTCTGATTTTTGTGAATACAGGTAAAATTTCAGAATAACCAATGTAATTTTCCAGTTAAAATAACCAGAGTATAACAAATAAAATAGGCCTGCTTTCTCTGCTTTCCAATTCACAAATAATCACTTGCAGCCCCAGACTCCTGTGCACAGAGATAGGCATATTTAAAGTAAGCAAGGGAAAATCCTATAAAAACTTAATACATATAAAGCAGAGTTTTTAAATCAATGTTATATTTCATTGTGAGCCATGGCCAGAAATGAAGTGATCTTCCCTAGTGACTTTCTCAAGAAAGTGTCAATACTCATAGTCAAAGTTACATATTGATTTCCAAGGAGAGATGGTAGCACTGAGATGACAGATAAAACACAATAGACATTTGATCTATGGAATCCAAAATGTGAATCAAAATCACATCAACTTAAATGCACTGAAATTTCCCAGTGAATGCTAAACACTACACAAGTACCTAAGCTACTTAATTACTTTTTTATCACCCCAAAATATGCATAAATTAAAAATAGCACCCCAAAATATTCTTGGCCATTAAAATTTTATTGCAATATTAAATGTTTTGCAATTCCTTTTCACAGAGGGTGTCTAATATGTTAGACATAATTATAATAGGAAGTTAAAATCAGTTGGGGAGATAAAGTTTATGAAAAAATACAGGTTGATAACTTACAAGTAACACAGTGAGGTTCTAAGAATTTCATAACCACTGACCTCTTTCTCTTTGAAAAGGAGGAGCATAAAAAAAGGAAGGATGCTCATCCTAAATTTCATTTGTTGGAAACAGACACACACACACACACACACACACACTCACACATCCCTCTGTTTCCAGCAAATGAAAATGTTACACACATATATGTGTGTAAATATATATGTGTGCATATGCATGATATACACACACACGTATATATCTCCTTCCTATCCTTTTCTTGCTTATTAAAAAAAAATCCATCTATTGGTATAAAACACAACAAACAAAAAACCTTAATTGTTTGACCTTGAACACAGACCACCTATAAGAAAAACAAACAAACAAACAACTCTCTAGGTTTAGTTTAAAAACTGATAAGTATATCACAAGTAACTACTGAAAATACCATGAACAGATTCCCCATCCTATTAAACTACACACAATCTAGCATTTATTTTAAACTTAATTTTTCTTTAAAAATATACATAAAAATAATAAAAAATAGATTTACAAGAAACTAGTTGTAAGGTTACTGTCAATTTATTTATTTTTTAATTTTAACTTTATTTTCTAAGTGTGATTTTTATGGGCAAAGTATTATTGTTATTGAGATGGCATTGAGAAAATTCTAGAAACCACTTGTTTTTATTTTTAAAAAATTACCTCTTTATTCTTTCATTTACTCCCTAAGTACTTGTTAGGTAGCACCTATGTTCAAAGTTATTTTCTAGGCCTGTGAGATCCTCAGGAACTTTTATTCTACAAAAGGAAATAGATGTGTGTAAATAATTGCTGATAAAATATAGCACAAATAATAAAGTATGAAGCTATTGTAGAGGGGGAGATAACTCACAAACAAATGGAGAAGATTTATACACAACTTCCTGTGTCCAGAACTGAGCTAATCACTTTACAATGCTTGTGTCATTTGATCTTCATAACAGCCCATGGAGGCGGATATTATCATTATCCTAATTTTACAATTAAGGAAACTAAGGCAAACAAATATTAAGTGACTTGCCCAGTGTCAAACAGCAAGCAAATGTCAGAAGCCAGAGTTGAAGACCATTCTTCTTGACTCCAGGTCTCACACTCTATCCACTGTCCATTTCTGCTCAAGAAAAAACTGCATGACCAAGTAGGAATTTCAATAATGACAACTGAGATCCACTCCCAGAGAGAAAGTTACATATACTTTTTTTCCTTATTTTTTTTCAAATCTGTTTTCTTTTGCAACATGGCTAATATAGAATTATGTTTTGTAGGATTCTGAATGTATAATTGATACCAAATTTATTGGAGGAGGGATAGGAGAAAGGGAGAGAATTTGGAATTTAGGATTTTCTTTAATGAATACTAATTGTTTTTACATGTAATTGGGAAATAATGAAATAAGTAAAAATGTATTTTTAAAAATAATGAGAGCTGAGGAAGGAGAGATCTCCAGGAATGGCATATAGCTTATTCAAAGACAAACTGAAGATGGGATATAACCTATTGGAAACAATAAAGTAGGACAGTTGACCTGCTATTCATTGTTTGAATTAACAGGATTCTGGGAAAATGGGATGGGTCAAATTGTAAAGAGTTGCAAGTGTCATACAATTACATTTGCATTGTGTCATATAGGTAAAGGAAAATAACTCCAGATGGCATAGTGGACAGAGTGTTGGACCTGGTCAGTCAAGTTTGAATCTAAATCCTGCCTTAGACACTTATTAGACCATAAGCAAGTCACTTAAATTCCTTCTGCTTCAGTTTCCTTTAAAAAAATAAATTGGATATAATAGTACCTACACATTGCTGGGTTTATTATGAGGATAAAAAGATTTATCATTTATGATTTTATAATATTTATATATTTTATAAACCATGAAATACTATATTAATATTATTATTGTATTATTTTTATCTGAAATCTCACCCTCATGCAATTTAATTCATCTTTTGATACTCAAGACTTTCCTAACTCCCTCAACTTCTTCCCTCTTATTAGAAGGCTGGCATTGGTACATAAACTCCTCCATAAGCTTTCCTTTATACACCACTGAATTTGGATTCTCCTGCTAACTTTTGCTTTCTTTTTTTTTTCTTTTTCACTTTCCATCTTCAACTCTGCTAGATTTGGACTCTAAAGAACGTTTTTATTATTGTTGAGTCATTTTCTTTTCTTTACTTTCTTTTCTTTTGGAGGGCAATTGGGGTTAAATGACTTGCCCAAGGTCACATGGCTGGTTTTTGTGTTAAGTGTCTGAGGCCGGATTTGAACTCAGGTCCTCCTGACTCCAGGGCCAGTGCTCTATTCACTGTGCCACCTAGCCACCCCAATTGTTGAGTCATTTTAAATCATGTTCCATGCTTGGTGACACCATTTGGGGTTTTTTTGGAAAAAAATACTAGAAGGGTTTGCTGTTTCCTTCTCTAGCTCATTTTACAGATGAAAAACTGAGGAAAACAGGGTTAAGTGACTTACACAGGATCACACAGCTAGCAAGTATTTAAGGAGAAATTTGAACTTAGGAAGATGAGTTTTCCTGACTCCAGGCCCAGCACTCTATCCACTGTTCCATATAGCTACCTTTCAAAGAATATAATGCTTCTACAAAGGATACCCTTTGGGAGCATTCCTCCCCATAGTATTCTAGTTTTCTTCTGTGTATGGCCTTTGGCTGGGAGATTTTAAGTCCTTGAGGGCAGAGCCTTTTTTACCTCAAGTATACACCCAGTGCTTAGCACAGTGCCTAGGCACTTAGTAAATGTTTTTTGAATTGGATTTTAAGAATATTGTTATCATCAGCATTAGTCATCATTGTTCTAGAAAAGGGGAGTAGTATGACCAGACCTATATTTGGGATATGAATTTGGCAGTTGCACAGAGTAAGGGTTAAAATGTCAAAGAGTTAAGAAGCAGGAAGGCCAATTAATAGACCACTGCAATATAACAATAGTGATTTGTCTTCCATGTGACAACTTTTCAAACATTTGAAGACAGATACATGTGCATAGACACACTATAGTACACACCATGACTTCTCTTCTCTAGATGAAGCATCTTCCATTAAATTAACAGTTTCTGATTTGGTGAACATTCAAGTTTCTTCACTGGATGATGGACAGGAGTCCTTTTCTTCTCTGAAATTCATTAACTCTATCTAAAGAGAAGAACTCTATGTCATTTTTACTAAATAAAACTTCCCCTTTTGACACATGCCCCATATGGTATTTGTGAGATTCTATTTCTCATGGTTGTTAACACCAAAATTCTAGTACCACATATAGGTCTGTTAAAATCCATGTCTCTCTTCTAACTGTCAAGTTATGTTATAATCATTAAGCATTTCATAACCCCTTCTAATGCAAATGAACTCATGCCCTGAGGATACATAGAGGTATGATGCATTATCACCTCCTAGTCTTTTAGCTTTGAATATTGATTTACACATGTTAACTCATTTGATCCTTACAATAATTCTGTGTTAGATTCTATTAGGTGACAACTTGAACCTTGGAGAGGGTAAGTGACTTGTCTATAGTATAAAAGCTATGTATGTATCTGAATCTGGATTTGAACCTAGATCTTTCTGTTTCTACTCCCAACACTATATCTACTGGGCTATTTAGGTAACTGAATATGTTTCTATTACTCCTTAAGACTTGAAGTCAAAAGAACGAAGCAGGGATTCCATAAACTTTCTATGTTGTTGCTGCTTTTTTTTAAGAATTCATTTAGTGACTTGTTATCTCTCAATTTATATGATATGGACAAGTGTTTATGCTGCTCAGAATGTGGTAGGAGATTATTGATCTTGGAATAATATATCTCCTCTACATAGGGTCTTATAGGTGCTTGCTTCTTTCCCCCCCAACCTAGACTAGTGGCAGACTTATTGAGGGAAAGGATCTCCATCTGATTCAAGTCAAATCTTTTGGAGAAATTATTGATACATTGTCAGAAGAGACATTAATTAAACATCTACATTATCAAACTAAATTAACACCTCCAGTACATGAATAGATCCATGATTTCCATTGTATGAATTTTATTTATTTCCCTAAATTTATCTCTCTGGTCAACCTGTGAGATTCTTATCTATGACCTTCCACAATCATCCTTTAAGGATGCAGTCAATATCCTAGGGGATTTTCCTCATATTCAAAAATTGTGTCAAGTTTACTAAAGAGATATAATTTTTAGTTTTGATACATACCAAATCTCTGCCTACCAGTCACAATACGGATTTGTAGAGAAGTAAAATTTGTATTTAATGAATTATTCACACTGCATACACAAAGAACGATTTAGCTATTTGTTTATTTAATTCTTTGTTTGTGTGCTTGTTTTTTCCTTTCACAAAGACAACTGACTTTTCAGGCTAATTAATGGAGTTGGTTTATTGGTGTGTTGATTTAAAGAAAAAAATACAACAAAGACTATTTCTATTACAAAAAGCTGATGATTGTGAACAGTAATGTCCTCATTTCATGAAGAGAAAAATCAAACAGATAAACTTAATTTTGTGACTTTTTTCAGCCAATTTTCATGTAAAATCAGTCTTCTTTCAAGTACTATCATAGAAAGATGAATGTGGTAAAAATATTCAACAAAGCAACATAATTTTTCACTTGTGAGAGATAAAAGAGTTTTCAAAGTGAAAAGCTAGGGATCATCTGCTAGTGGTGTTGTATCAAGAACTGGACAAAATTAGTAAGCTAGGCATTGCCCTTGAGCTTTATAGAGTTAGAATCAAGATGGAACTTAGTCATTCCTTCATCCGCCTTCTATTCAACCAGTCTGAATTGAGCATTCATAATGTGATAAGTGTCTACTGGGCCTTGGGAAGACAAACAAATAACCAAACCCAAAACAAAAAGTCCAAGATCTCCTGGGGTTACATCCTATAGAAAACAAACAAACAAACAAATAAACAACAACAACAACAACAACAACAACAACAAAACCTGGGCAAAGATATGTGCAAAATCACTTTAAAAAGTAATAACTGAGGAAGGGGAAGAGAGCTAACAACCAAAAGGAGCTCATGTTATTGGTATTAATTAAAATAATTTATAAACATATATACAAATTATATGCATATATGCATACACATTAAAATAAATTATATACATACAAATTTTATGTGTCTGTGTATACAGACACATAAACACACTTTCCTAGATTCTAAACTTGCAGAGGGCTAGGGTCGTGTTACTATTCTTTATTACTCATTGTGTCTCGCTTGGTACCTAGTATATAACTTTCTGAATGATAAGAAAATTATTTTACCTTTTGTAACTTGTAATGAGATGAGATAATCTCCAAGCTCACTTCTTGCTCTAAAAGTTTATGATTCTGTAACACCTAAGTGAGTAAGTCATGGCTAAATGCTTCAATGAAATGGAAATTGAGCGGCATTAGATGTGCCTAATGAGTTATCAGTTTTCATTATGAAAGAGAGAATAACATGCCCCATCATTTGCAGGACTACTCACAGACTTTTCTCCTTATAAAATGTTTTCTGATGGGCAATAACTCACATTTACTGTATTTGCAAGTTCCTTGAGAGAAAGGATTAGAATTCCTCTTTGTAGTACTCCTCATCCATAGCACAACACACTGGCCTATAGCAGGATTTTCCTTGAAGGTCCCAATGAACACCTTTGGTCACTTTGATTCAGATTTTCTGTCTTGAAATAATAACCAATAAAAATTAACTCACATAAAAGAGGGAAGGGGGAGGGAAGGGTGAGCAAGTGAACCTCACTCATCAGAATTGGCTTAAAAGTGAAATAAAATGCACACTCAAGTGGGTATAAGTCTATCTTACCCTACAGGAAAGTAGGGGAGAAGGGAATAAATAGGGGGGAGGTGATTGGAGGGAGGGAGATTGGGGGAGGGGATAATCACAAGCAAAACACTTTTGAGGAGGGATAGGGTGAAAGGAGAGGGAGAATAGAATAGACAGGAGGGGGGATAGGATGGAGGGAACTACAATTAGTCTTTCACAACATGACTATTATGGAAATGTTTTGCATGGTTATACATGCATAACATAGTATATTGCTTGCCTTCCCATGGATGGGGGATAAGGAGGGAGGATAGGAGAGAATTTGAAAAAGAAAATGGATGCTAAAATTGTTTTTACATGTAACTGGGGGAGAATTAAATGCTAAAGAAAAAAAGGAATAATAACAGATATAATAATCATTGGTGTAAAGGCTTTTTTTTTTAATTGATATTTACCCAGAACTTAATTTTTCCATCCCTGGGAACTCCTGGTGAAGAACCTTCTTCTGCCAATGGAGATCAAAAAGAATTCCACAAGTCACCATCACAGAGAGGTCCAGGCATTGAGTACTTAAGGTACTTGTCACAGCAACACAACTAATATGACTCATAGCTATCTGTATCTTTATGAGACCTGAGCCTTTATGAATTGTGGATATCTATCCTTTCAATAGCACCATGGCTAGGAGGTATGGTGAGTAAAATGCAAATAATAGGCAAACTAAGGCACTTTTCTCCAAGCAAGATAACAGTTTAATATCAATGACATAAGGCAGTTGTTAATTAAGTGGGTCAGACTGGCTCCCCTCAGCTAGTTCAGTTACCCTGAAGGCAAAGATGTATATTGAGACTCAAGAAAAAAGAAATTGAGTGGTTGTAGCCAAAACCACTATTGACTACAGCTGAGAAAAAGTGTTAGCCTTCAGGCTAATCATGCCCCTCTGACAATTCAAGAATGTTCATTGCTTCATGAGCTTCAACTTCTTGGTTAGAAAATTAGAACCAACTCAATCAGAACCACCCAATAATGCAACCCCTTGAGGAAGATCAAACCACCCATAATGTTGCAAGGGGAGACAAGGACAGAAGACTTGGCTTTTGGTGTGGGACTAACACCAACCCATTTTTGTTTTCATTGTTGTTTGTCCTTTAAAGAGGACCCATGGCCTCATGGGGTAATCTCTTGACTCCTGTATGAATTGGATTTAAACAAGGCAGAGTTGCCCAAAGTTACCTACCTCACTATTTCTTTCAAAGTCATTGAAGTCCAGTGGTAAGACAAAAGCAAAAGTGATTAGGAATGGCCCAAGGTACAGTGCATGACCTTGGTGTTCTTCAATGGCTGATCAAACTCTAAGGGCTCCACAGTGCCTTCATGACCATTGGAATACAAGTTCCTTATCCACCCATTCTGCCAGGGCAATCTTTATGTACTTGGGTTAGACATGCCCTTAACTCACCAATAGGTTTGAGACCTGTCAGCTACTCTCAACTTTGTTTAGTCCAGTTGCTGATATGGTTTGGAGCAACAGGTGAGAGTTGAGAGCCTGGCAGGCACCAAAGGTAGATAAGCAGGCCTGAAAAAAAAGCTCAGTGAGCCCTCACACCAGAGTTGCTGGTATTCTTTGAAGACCCTACATATCTCCCTTTTTTTGTTTTTTTGTTTTGTTTTTTTGTTTGTTTTTTTTTGTTTGTTTGTTTGTTTACAGTCAATAAAACAAAGGTCCCAGGCTAAACTCCTTAGAGGCATACTGATAAGAAAACAGATGTCATAGAGGCAGGCTGTTTGAGCTATAGCACCACCCCTTTCGATCTTCCTTCAAGCCAGTTCAGATTAAGGCAGATAGAATATTCTGAGTTTAACGGAGAAATGGGGCTTGATAAAATGGAGAATGGGATCTATTACAAAGCAAAATTTATTATTAAATGATACAACATAATACTAATTTTCTAAGAGGAAATAAAGGGCCTAAGGAATCTTATTTTGAAAATAGAAATTATATAATTTCATTGCAAATATCAGAACAATTCCTTAGTTTCTTTTTTTTAAGTGAAATTAATGCTTCTTAATAGAATAGAATAGATATATGTGTCTCTGTGTGTCTCTGTGTATGTGAATGTTCCCACAATGGCATCCAAATTCTGGGAGATATTGTATAAATCTCATTTGGAACATTATTCCATGACCATAATAAGGATGGTGAGAAAACAAAAACTGATTCTTTGAGACATTTAAAGGAGCAATGGCATTTTCAACTGGTGGGCATTTACACAATTAAAAATGAAAACAGAATCAAGAACTACAAACCTATAGTTTCAAAGTAGCTTTTCTGTTTTCTAAAATCTTTCATCCCTTATCTTGGCAACCTGGTGAGTTCCTGAATTAAGAAATAAAGCTAATCTCTTTTCCTGTAGATTATGTGCCATATATTTTATCATCTTTTAAAATCTTTCCTAAACCCTTAAAAATAAATAAAAGATAAATGGGGAATTGTATAAATTATATTTTGGGTCTTTTGTATGGGAGTGATGGGAGGTTAATTGAAAGGTTAATTATAAAGAAGTTAATCTATAGGTAACATGTCTAATCTTTTTGTTTAGATGAATAAAATAGAAAGCTTTTTCCACTGAATTATTCTAATAAAAAATTTTAGTTTTGTGAGATATAGATCATTTACATGGTGAGTACTTTTATTTATTTCTAGTCAATATAATCTTGTTCACTTTAAAACTAAAACTAAAAACTAAAACAAAACAAAAAACACCCAAATCTGACAAAGCCTAGTTTTTCCTTTTGGTGTTTGTCCAAGAACATTCAATTCATAATCTTTTGTCCAATCAAAACCCTGAGAACAGAAAGTCAAAGTTAAGTTCTGGTTTCTCTTCCTTCCTTCCTTGTTTCTTTTCCTTTTATCTCCTCTATCTTTTCCTTCCTCCATTCATTATTTTGTCATTTCTCCCTACATTTCTCCTTTTTCTTCTGTCTCCCTCTTTCCTATCCTTTTTCTTTCCTTCCCTCCTTCCATCCTATTTCCTTTCTTCATTTTTTCCTTCCTTTTTCCTTCTTTCTTTTCTTTCTTCCTTCTTTCTTTTTCCAAATATCTCTGTGACACACCTTCAATATATCGTAAATATGTTAACTGAACATGCTGAATCACATTCCCTATGGATTTTGTCTGGTTCTGGAGAGCCAAGCACTGTGTAAATCACTGAGGTAACAAAAACTTTCAACTTTAACTTTTGCATGAAGCTATTTTAAATAACTGATGAGGAGAGAACTTCATTTTGTTTTGGGTCTCTAGCACAACAATGAAACCGAACAGTTCCTTGGTTAAATTGAATAAACTTCCCATCATCATGCCACCAGGTAGCTGTAGCCTGTGAGATATTTTGAAGCATTAAAAATCATCACATAATCATTTTAAAAACAATTTCCATTTTAGATATTCTCCAAATGTTCCCCAAATCATAGGAGACCATGGAATTAGGGAGCTGTTTAGCAACATTTAAGAAGCAAAATAAAATCTGTTAAAAAGTTCTCGATTCCCATGATAAATTTTCTTCTAATACAATTTACAAGTAATTAATTGCTCTACCTAATAATCATAATAACTAAAATTTCTATAGGGCTAAGCATGCAATAACTTCTCACAATAACCCAAGAAGTGAGGCATTATTATTTATAGAGAAAGGAACTGAAGAAAACAGAGACTACAGGAATTCTTCAAGATCACACAGCTAGTACATGTCTGGGACCAGATCTGAACTCAGACCTGCCTCTAGGCCCTGGTTCTTTGCCCACTGTGCCATCTAGCTGCCCCAACATACTGTATCTCAAATCAAAAAAGAAAACATGCATAAACCCAGCATTAGCATTGGGTGCTGATCAAGATATTTACATAAGACTGAATTTGTGCCAAGGAAAGTGACCTTTTTATTAGGGATTTCTTTTCAAGGTTTTATTAATCTAGGTTTACATTCACAGTCAAGAAGTTGAGTTCTGTGGTAAGGAGGAAAAGAGAGCTATACCTAAAGCAAGCCCGAAGTCTAACACACACACACACACACACACACAGATTCATATCTCTATATATCTCTCTATTATTATATCTGTATCTCTGTCTGTGTTAATCACCATTGAATTCTTTGGCTCCCCATAAATTCCAGATTATTATTTTCACCAAAGTACTGTAGAGATAAGGGCAACATCATGGAAAAGTCCATGAGGATTAGACTAAGTGACAAAGAATGGCAATAGATTTTTGCTATGTCAATTAGTCATAGAACATATGTGCCAGCACTTTGCTAAGAGCTGGGGATACAAAGATCAAAATTTTAATATTTGCCTTCAAAAATCTTATATTCTAGTGATATTGAAAATACACAAATGTGCACATACATACATATATACCCACAGAAGAGGTAAATAAATCCATGATTCACTCATCTCTCTGAAATTTTGTTCAGCATTTTCTTCTAAGCTTGATAGACCATAGCTTGATATACAGGGAGGATTAAATTAAGGAGGGAAAAAGAATTTATATATCAAAAAGAGTCCCATCTATGAACCCCCCCCCCCCATCATCTATTCCATTTTCCAAATGTCATCAAGAATTATGCTGGTCCAAGAAATATTTATATTGTCAAAAAGTTCTAAATACCTTGTTTGAAAAACAACAACAACAATCTTTTCTAATTCCTTTATACAAAATAAATACTTTGAATTACAGGCTACCAAAATGTTACACATAAGGAAGGGTAGACCTCAAGGATATCATTGATTTTCAAAGCAGCTATCTGATTATCATGAATTGGGAAAATATTCTATCATAAAAGATCTAAAAATTGTGTAAAGACCAGCAAATAATATCAAGCAGGGACAAATACAACATTTAAATTCACAGTTCATCAACAAAGACAGTAGCCCCAAATAAATAAACAAACAGATAGAAAGACAGATAGCTCAGGTTGGACTACCCTCTAATAAAAAAAATCCATTAGCTTCCTATTGCACCCAGAAGAAAATACTGTTCAACTTTCCCAGCTCTTCATCATTTACTCCCCTCCTGTGTGTCTAGTCTTCTTACACTGTATTCCCAAAAAATGTATTCTTCAATCCAGTGACACTGGCCTTCTGACTGACATTGGCAATACTCTGTTTTTCAGCTTTGGTCATTTTCTCTGACTGTGTCTCCCCCTCCCCCCCCCGGCAGGAACACTCTTCCTCTTCTACTGACTACAGGCCTCACTCACTTCCTTAAATCTAATAGGAAGTCTTCCCCAACCCCTCTTATTCCAGTGCTTTCTGTTAATTTCCTATTCATCCTGTATAATTTTTGATTTGCAAATATTTCTTTGTTTTCTCCCAATTAGATTGTGTGAAAAATAATTTTCATAGCTTCTCCATCAACCTTGACTCCCTCCCCCTGCCATCCCCAGCCATCCCCCTTCAGAAAAGTCCTTCAGAAGGACATTACTGATAAAGATATTGCATTGGAAGCTGCCCAAGGTTGGGTGGGTGAGGACAAATTCCTAGACCTAGATATCCCAAGGTTGGGAGTGGTTTGGTTTGGTTGGGAGGTGATCTGTTAGAAGAGGTGGAGTGATATCAGCCTGGGTGGAAAAGGTATTATATCATAATTAAGTGACCTAAGTCAGGTCCTCTGACCCTCATTTTAATATAACCCATCTCTCAGTGAGTTGAATAATTAGAGTTGATTGGCACCCCTTGGGAACACCTACTCTTTGAACACCTATAACTATACCCCTAAATCCCAAATCAAGCCAGTTCTGAACTGGTCCCCTGTAATGCCAATGTGATATCCATATCAGCTGCTATGAATATGAAATATGTATTCCCAGGATTTGTTCACAAAATATAATAAACTCTCCCCTTCCACAACAAAACCAAAATATTGATTTGGGGCATTGCTATTAGGATGCTGGAAAACTGCATTTCAAAAGCAAGTAAATTATCAGAAAGTTAGAGAAATTTCTCAGACAAATCAAGAAAGGTGCTTATCACTAATCCAGGGAGTGCAGCATTATCTCCATCAAGCCTCCTCACAAGCAAGTTTCCCTAGGCAAGCTCTTCTCTCTATAGGATTTTCTCAGCCAACCAGCCCATATCTTCCCCCCCAAGCATTACAATATATACTGCATTTGATTGGCTTATGAGCATTTAATTGGAAAGGTGTAGGGATCCCTGTGGCCCAGAGTCTAATTGGCTCTGCTCTAGGACCCCATGTGAGCCCTATTCATGGGTGGGGAAGACCTTACATCCCATTAACATTACACCCCCTTAGGGGAGACCCAGTTCTGGATTGTGACTCCAATGCATTGCATATCAAGTCAGTTTGAGGGAAATAAAAATGTGGACATGGTCTAATTTAGTTTGTCTTTTTTAGGTCAAACTTTTGGGGTTGACAATTTTAAGCTTCTAGAAGGTAGGGACTAGTTTTTGTTTTGTTTTGTTTTTGTTTGTTTGTTTTGTATCCCCAGCACACAATATAATGCCTGGCTAGTGTGTTTAATAAGAGTTTATTGATTGTTTGATAAATAGATAGATGAAAGATAGACAGGTAGGTGTAGAGAAGTGAATGAATGAATGAATGGATAAATAAATACATTGATAAACAAATAAATACAATTTAAATAAATGAGGCTTAAAATAAAAGTAAGGGATCAAAATAAGTCATTGAAGCTTAATACAAACAGAATCATAGCAGATAAGGAGAATTTTATTGAGGTATTTCCTTCCATTCAAATAGAATATATTAATATTCCTGTGACTAAACTGATTTTTTAATGTCACTTATGAGACACAATGGATGGGTAACCATTAGTTTTTTTTTTTTTTTAATAAAAACTGTCTTCCTTCTTCATTTTTAATTCAATTGTCCTTGTTTCCTGAACCATGGTGGTTCATTGAGCTTTCTCAGAACAAGGTTCTCAGGAAAGACTGTGAGAAACTTGAAGCTAAAGCGCCTCCACAGAGGGGCAAAAAGGACAAAATAAATGGCTCCTTTCCTATGGCTTCAGCCCCAGCCCCCCCACCCTCAGCAACTCCTACTCAGGTCACTGAGGCAGCTCCCCCAGCCCCTTCTGCTGCACCCCAACCCTTTCCCCCTTGGTTCCCCTTCCCTTTCCTTCTAGCCTTATACCCCTCATTTCCTGTCTCCTACACCATCCATATCACCATGCATCTCCCAGCATGGCCCCTCCCTGGGTAGGATCCCCTGCTGAGGTACCAGCCACTGGTCAGGCTGAAGTGCCTCCCTCCATGGCCCCTCCCCCTCAGGCAACATGCACTCAAGCCTCAGGCCCTACCCCCAAGGCAGTCATAGAGGTATCTCCTCTTCTGACCCCTTCCACTCCTCATGTGCCAGATGACTTTCCCCCTTACCAGCCAGATCCCCAAGTCTTACAGTCTGATCCAGTTCAGCCAGCACATCCCAGTCACTCTCTCACAGAAAGTGGGACTTCCAATCTCCCTTCCCAAGCCTCTGTTCCCACACTGCCTTCAGGGCTTTTTCCCTTAAGGGAAGCAGCTCTCTAGTCAGGTGGGACAACTAGAGTGCATGCCCCATTCTCCCTTTCGGATCTCAATCAAATTAAAGAAAAGTTGGGTAAATTCTCTGAAAACCCAATAATGTTTACTGAAGGCTTTTGGGACATCCCTGCAATTTGAGCTTTCTTGGGGTGATTTGCATATCCTCTTCTCTACCTGTTGTTCCACTGAGAAGAGGAGAATCTGGGAACAAGCCCCAAAATTTGGGTTTGGCTAGCAATGAGCCCAGAAAATGCCCCCCTTGATGTTCCCACTAGTGACCCAAGATGGGATTATCAGCTCCGGGATGACAGAGAAAAGAGAGACCATATGGTACTTTGCCTGTTAGAAGGCCTAAGAACTGCATTTCCAAAAAAGGTAAATTATCAGAAAGTTAGAGAAATTTCTCAGACAAATCAAGACTGATAGACTAAGCTACTAAAAAGTATACAAATTGGGGCAGCTAGGTGGTGCAGTGAGTAGAGTGTCGGCCCTGGAGTCAGAAGGACCTGAGTTCGGATCCGACCTCAGACGCTTAACGCACACACAAACAAAAAAACCTAGCCGTGTGACCTTGGGCAAGTTACTTAACCCCAGTTGCCCTCCAAAAAAAAAAAAAAGTACACAAATTTAGATCCTGAATTCTATAGAAGGGTCAGCCATCCTTAACATGTATTTTTGTTGTCTTTAATAACAGAGACCTTGTTGCAGCAGAGAAGCAAGAATGCAGGGAATGAACAGAGAACATGCTCAATTCTTGGCTGCTGCCATGGCCAGGAAAAACCCATCCAGGAGACCCCCTTGGAGGAAGCCCAGACACTTGGGCAGGGGGAAAACCTGCTTCCTATGCCACAAGGAGGGTCACTGGTCCAAGGAGTGCCCCTCCAGGAAAACCCCCAGAGGGAGCCCCAGGAACCAATGCCTCTAGAACTGTGCCCATCTAACCAGGAAGGATACTGGAGGAAAGATGGTCACCAAGGTAAAAGTGATAGAGCCAATTCCTAGTACCCTGTCCTCCAGTCTTCTCAAGACTCAGAATGACAGGGAAGCCTGGGGCTTGGCAGTGCTTCCACCTTCTCCATTTCCTTTGCTGAACTCTGGGCAAGCATTTAGGCTGAAGGTAAGGTTACCCACTTCATTATGGCTAAGTTCTCTGTTCTAACCAGTTGGTTCTGCCCTCCCCTTGACCAATCAGGTCAGGGGCATGGAAGGGAGAATTATGGGAGGTCTCCAGACATAGCCAGGCCCCTGCCGACTTGAGGCTCTGTGGTTTGAACCCTCCTTCCTTATGGTCTTCTCTTATCCTGTCCCCTTGTTGGGAAGGGGCCTGTTGGGGAAATCGGGAGCCACTTTTCTCTAGTTAAGCCTCCCAGATGTCCCCATGTTCTGTCAGAAGTGGGGGAGATAGTTGAGTCAATAGTTGGGATCAGGAAATTCTTGGGTGAGCTACTTCTGCCATGCCAGTATTTGTTTGGCTCCTGGATCCTAAAGTGTTCCCCCATCGTGGTCTATATCCAATTATACCAGACACCTGGGAGTGACTGCAATCATTAATTGCTACTCAAGGTGCAGAACTCCAGGTGAAAGCTTTTGAGACTTGGAAAACTAAATTGACCACCATTCCAGCTTTACCCAATCTAGAAAAAAACCTTTCATTTTATGATGCTAGAAGGAGAAAAAAGGCTTTGGGAGTTACTGCCTGTTTTTGAAAACTTTTAGTTTCTGTGACTGCTACCTGCTTTCCATGTGCTAAATGTCCATAGAGCAGTTTGGAAAGGAAAGGGATATCGGGACAGCATTTTGGCCTTGACATAGTCATCTTTAATTCCAACCAGGAAAATTATCCTTTATACCAGAGACATTGTCTTTTCTCTAATTTTTTTGGTGCCTATTTGAGCTTTGTTTGATTAACTTCCTTTCCAGGTTTGTCTCCTGCAGGGTTCAAGCCATCAACCTCTGGATGACCACTAAGGCTATGCAAATCTCCAATGGAATCCAAGTTTTCCAGCCCACTGGACCTGGCATCATCCACATTCCAGAGTCTGACCCCTTGAATGTGAAATCTGATCCCCTTGAACGGTACCCAGAGAGGCAGGGACAGCTCTATGCCCCTTGCCAGCAGGAAGCACTTTCCTTTGCCCTCTACCCCAAAGGAATTTGGGTCCCATTTGTTTGAGGGGGGAATGATGAGGTATGGCTCTGGGAACCCCTTGAGCTCTCCTTGAATCCTTGAGGTACAGGCTCTGGGAACCCCTCAAACTCTAATTAAGTCATCTCATTTGATGAGGCATTTGAATGTGGCAATAAGCCTTACATTGTGGCTGAGCCCAAGCCTCTGTTACTAGGCTTCCCACCCTTGAGAATATCAAAATATCAATCCATCCTTGAACTGGCCTAACCCACCATTGTCTGTAGTCTCTAGATAGCCTCCAGCGACTTCCCACCCTTAATCACTCATTGACCTCATAAACTCCTCCTGAATACCCTCCCCAAACTCCTCCTCTTGACCATCCCTAGATTCCTCCCACAACCTTCTGTATATAAGAACCCACCTTGTCTCCATGTTTGTGAGAGGACCATAGAAGAGTGAGAGCACCATACAACAGTGAGAACACCATACAACAGTGAGAACACCATACAACAGTGAGAACACCATACAACAGTGAGAACACCATACAACAGTTAGAACACCATACAACAGTGAGAACACCATAGAATGACCAGCACAGAGTTACTCTGTGTCTAATGCAAACAAACTTTTAATAAACTTTACTTTTCTTTGGCTGAGAGAAGACTTGAGTGGAATTCATTTAGCAGGACCCAGCCTGTTGGTATTTTGTGGTCTCCAGAGCTACCATAACCCTCTTTATTGGGTAACCTCTTCAATGGGTCAGCAAGCATAAAACAAATTGAGACCATTCAGGGAGGTAAGTAGATAATGGTTTCATTTCGTTCCATTTAATTCACATGTATCTCAAGTGTATCTATTTATTTGCATGTTGTCTCTTCTCTATGAAATGTAAGCTCCATGAGGACAGGAGCATTTTTTTTCTTTTCTATTGCCAGTATCAGCACCATGCATACACATAGTAAGCTTTGGATACAATCTTGATTTCTTGAACTAAAGTGAAATTCAAAGTTACAAAGAAGTCTATTCTTTTTTTAAAACTTGTTTCTTCATGAATTGTTAACATCATTAGCAGGGCAGTGTTCTCTTTAGGAAAGTGACAAGGAAACCAATGCTTAATTTGAAAAGATTGTCAGATGAGGAAGATGGGTTCAGAGAACTCAAGGCTTTTACGCCTTTAGCAAGGTGTGTTACAGACAGCCCAGTAAAAAGCACTTCAGCATTCCAATATAGTCCTACTGACAAGACGTACATTTTAGAAAGCTCTTTCCCCCGTTAAAGCATTCAAGCATGCCTGTTGTCTTCAGGTGTTTCACAGAGACTTTCAAATTTCAGTTTATTTTAAAATGTACAAGTTAAGCAATGCGGTGTGATCAATGGAGTATTGAAATTTTAAATCTATGCTCTTCAAGGTCATTCCTGTGTGACCCTGGAGAGATCACTTAGCTACTCTGGATCCAAGCATGCCTTCATCACTTGTACGCTGATGGATTGCTGCTGTGGCTATACTTGGGTTTTTAAACAGGACAAAAGAAGGGCAGCTGAGTGAAGTGGTGAGGAAAAGAGGTTGCCAAGTGGGGTCAGAGGGCCAGCTCCCGCCTCCTGGAGACACTGAATCCTAGGTCCCTGAATCCTAATGTGCACATTAGGTGTAATGTCAAACTAAGGCAGTTAGAGGCCCTCCAAGTTCCTTTCAGCTCTAAATCTCTTACTCTCTCATGTTGAAGCATATCTTTGAATGAGCAATAGAAAAATGGAAACATGATAAGCTAACATTTCAATATTATGCAAATAATCACATACTTTTGAGAACTTGTCTTCTAGGAAGAGATGTTTTGTTTTGTTTTGTCTTTTAATCAAAGAAAATAATTTTATTTTCTGCCTAAATCCTGCTAATTTGTAGGAATGATATTCACATGATTTAGATCTGGTAAGTTATATAGGAACCACCTACTTTAATCTAATCTTTTATAAATGAAGTACAGTTTTCCTTTCCACATCACAGTTTTCCCCTTTGCAGTTCTGATACATTGCAGATCAATATAAGAAATTACATGGGGGCAGCTAGGTGGCACAGTGAGTAGAGTGCTGGCCCTGGAGTCAGAAGGACCTGAGTTCAGATCCGGCCTCAGACACTTAATGCACACACAAACAAAAACCTAGCCGTGTGACCTTGGGCAAGTTACTTAACCCCAATTGCCCTCCAAAAAGCAAAAAAAAAAAAAAAAAAAAAAGAAATTACATAGGAATTTTGGGGGGAGTTTTGTGGGAGCTGCAGACAACACATGAAGGCCAGCAAATGACACAGAAAAGGTTTAGAAAGTCAGATGTATTGTATAACATCAAGATATTTTGTCTTTTGCTAAACATGTAAACATGCAATAAGAGAGAAAGGAAAAAAAATCAGATTTTTTTCTCTGGTACAAATGGAGGGTCAAAAACTTTTACATGGATTTTCCAGATTTCAGGGGCAAAGCATCCCTAACCCCTTGCAATGTGGGAGAGATAACTGTGATGAAAGGCTAGAGAGTATGTGCCTTATACAAGGTCACATATAGAATCTAGAGTAGAGGAAGTCACTCAAACCCAGGAGATAGTGTTTCACAGCAGCAAAAGAACTGGTTCAAGAGTCTAAGGATCTGGAGTTGTTTCTTAGCTCTGTTACTTTCTATGATTATGAATAGCAATTTAACCTCTGAACATCACATGCAAAATGATGTAGTCAGCGAGGTGGCTTCTAAACTCTCATCTAGCTCAAGAATTAGAGTTCTATTCAAATTCAATCTTTTTTCTTCCTATTTCATTATTTTTATTTGAAAGGTCTGCCTATGCAACTAAATACCAATTTTTACTTGGGACATGCATTTATTGACATGGAAGAAAGAAAGGTAACACTTGCCCAGTTGAATAATCCTTGGTGTGCAATAGGGGAAGTGAAGCGGCTTGGAGACATCCTTCCCTGTTTTAAATCATGTCAACAAGATCACAGAGATGGTGTCTCTAGCCATGAAGCCATAGGACCAGTGCTAAGTGCCTGACATCCTCAGTGACTAAGATGTGCTTTGAATTTGGGGGTGGGGAGTAAAAAGCTGCCCCAATTTTAGTTTTCTGTATTTATTGAACAGATTAATATTTCCCTACTCCTCCTTGACTTAATAAATAATAAACAACTCTTTAAGTAACCAATAGTAACCAACTCTAAGACTAGTGCTGGGCGTCTACTTATGACACCACAGTGTCCATAAACAATTTATTTGTGGCTTCGGGTCTGCTTTTCTGGTAACATTCCATGGATGACCATTGGTAAGATACTTAACTTCACTGGCCCTCAGAGATCTTAGTGGTATAAGGGCAGGGGGTTGGAAAAATAACTTCTGTGATCTTTTCCAAGCCAAAACCTCTGAACTGGACTTCTCTCTCTTTCATTTCATCTGCTTTCCCTACGCATACATTTATTTGTCCCGTGTCTTATTCCAGCATGTTACTAAATACACATATGCAAGCATATATCTTTATACATTTTATACATATGCATATACATATGCAAGTGCATATATGCATATATGTGTGTATGTATGCATTTATAGAGGATATACTTGCACAATACAGCTTTATTATAGCTGTATGAGTATGTATGTGTATACATAGGGCACTTACAGTTATGCAGATATATGTGTGTAAATGCACTCTAGCTATCTATCTATAATATCTGCACATATGCACACATTATTATTGTTACTAGACCTCGAGGATACAACACCAAAAAATCAAACAAAACTTTCACTGACTTCAAGCTATTTACTTGTGATTGAAGTGATGATACTCTTATTTGGAAAAGTTAGTACAAGATCAATTATAGAAAAGTCTTGACATGGGGGGAAATATGGATGTGTGTTTGGAGGGGTGGGGATCAGGGAAGATTACATACAAAAGGTCTTGCCAAGGTTTGAAGGGAGCCAAGGACTCTAAGGGGTAAAGCCAAGTGAGGAGGGCATCCTAACCATGGAGTCCAACTAGGCAAAATCCAAGGGGCAGCAGATATGTACAGTTGTGGGTTCAACTTGCATGCCACTTTGACATGAACAAGGAGATCATGAATACGGGTAATGAGACACAGTATAAGCTAGCTTGTGAGAGAGCTTAGAATGCCAAATTGAAGAGCTGAAATTTTATTCTAGAGCCAACAGGGCCTGAAGGCACTTCATAGGTTATCTAGCTCAACACCCTTATTTTACAGTAGACATTTTATCTTCTCACTGTGACATACCCACATAGGCTTTAAAAACTCCTTTGAATGATGATCATTAGTGATGTTTGCTATAAATGCACTGCATTCTTTACACATGGCCCTAGAATATAGCTATGAGCTAGACTCAACTCCAATTTCAAATCTGGCCTTTCTTTTATATCTTTCAAAAATAAGCTTTTTTTCTCCTCCCTTAAAAATAAGTTTACAGGTTATTGTAGAGATGGTGAGCTGATACACTTAAAATTCATAGATTCCCAGTTTCATATGGCAAAAGAACTTAATACTATACAATTCATGTAGTTCTTTTGAAATAAAAAGACCTTAGAAATAAAATAAAGGCATGAATACTTATGAAAAAATTTAAAAAGAGTGGCTGAGTGAAGATGTCATAGAAAAGTCAGGGACTTGTCTGAGCTCTCTCAAATTCCCCTCCAAACAACTTTAGTTGATACCTCAAAATGAATTCTGGAGTGATAGAATAAGATAGGGGGAAACAATATTCTAATCTAAAAGAACTTAGAAGATCTGTAGAAAAGGTCTTTTGCACTAGGGTGAGAGTGGAGCACAATCTAGTTTCAGGCTGTACCAGCACAGACTTTGCCCCAGCAAACGAGCAGTAGGTTTTAGGCTGAATGAATCAGCAACTGCAGTAGCAGCTTCTGGAGTTCTGAGTCCATAGGTGGTTAAGGAGGTTGGAAAATTAGCCAGAAGGAGATTATAGGAGTCCACTTGCTTGTACTGGGTATAGGACCACGTTGCATTTCCCATACTTTAATCCAGATTGAAGTCCTGCGTCACAGTTTCAGGGCAAGGAAGAATACTATCACACTAGAGCTTGTAGTGTCAGGGGAGTTAGGATCCTAGTCAAAGTTCCAAGTAGCAAAAGAATGATTATTATTACTCACAGACCAGAAGACAAAGCAAGAGAGTAATAAACACAAGTCTTCTTGGATCATACCACCTTGGAAGAACTGAAAACATACAGGCTCTCAAAAGTAGCACTGAAAAGAATAGTATAAAAACCCTGAAGCTTGGGTCAATGCCCCTTTCACCCTGGGAATAGAACCCAACTTTAACATATTAAAAGTTAAGAGTCAAGAAATAGGCTGAAAAAATGAGCTAACCAGAAAAAAAAATAGCCTACCAAAAGAAAGTTACTGTGGAGACAGGGAAGATAAAAACAAAAACTCAGAAGACAACAAAGGCAAAACTGCTACATTCAAAGCCTCTAAAAGAATGTGAATTGGTCTTAGGCACAAAACTATTCCTGAAGAGGTAAAAAATGAGTTTAAGGATCAAATATGAAAAGTAGAGGGGAAAATTGGGGAAAGAAATGAAGGTGGCACAAGAAAATCATGAAAAAAGTCAATAGCTCAGTAAGGGAAACAGAAAAAATACTGAAGAAAATAACATGTTGAAAAATAGAATGGGGAAAATATTAAAAGAGACACAAAAGCTACTGAGAATTCCTTAAAAAGCAGTATTGGTTAAAGGAGAAAAAAGTACAAAAATTCACCAAAGAAAAGAGCTCCTTAAAAAGAAGACTTGATCAAATGGAAAAGGAAGTACAAAAAACTCCCTAAATCAAATGATTCATCAAAGATTAGAACTGGGCAAGTGAAAACTAATAACTCTATGAGCCAATAAAAATCAATAAAGAAAAAAATTTTGAAAGTGAAAATGAAAGAAGAAAATGTGAAATATGTCATTAGAAATATAACTGATCTGGAAAATAGATCAAGGGGAGATAATTTAAGAATTATTGGACTACTTAAAAGTCATGTTTTTAAAAGGAGCCTAGATCTCATATTTCAAGAAAATGTCAAGGAATACTGCCCCAGTGTCCTAGAACTGAAGGGTAAAATAGAAAGAATTCAGTGATCATATCCTGAAAGTGATCCCCAAATGAAAACTCCTAGGAATTCCAGAGCCCCCAGGTAAAGAAGAAAATATTGAAATGAGTTAGAAAGAAACAGTTCAAATATTGTGCAGCCACAGTCAGGTGTAGCAGCAAGCACCCCAACATCCCCAGGGTAGCTGCCAATACAGGTTCTTAGATTTGCTTTTCAAAAGGAAAGCAACTCAAAATCAGTTAACAATCTTACTTTAATCAAACAAACACATATTACCTAGTTCAGGGGTCAGCACCCCAAACTTCAGAGTATACAGAAAGATCAAACAGACAGGCTTCCAAACTATCCAACCATTATCAATATCAAAATCTGTTACCAGAGAGGGAAGCATCAACATCTGGGTTTTCAAAGCTGGGGGGCTCTCAACAACGGCTTCCCAGAGTCTCATCTGGTCAAATCACACAACACTTCTCAAAGTGAGCCCCAAAGCAAAGCCTCAAATCAGGGATTATATAGTCTTTTCCTGGCTCAGAGAATGTAAGCACCCTCTTGACCCACTGCCCAATCACACAGCATCAGGGTGTGGTCATTCCTGAAAACCAAGCCTCCTACCACAGGTTCCATGTTACCACATTCAGCCTATTAGGAGGCAGAGTATATTTTCAAATCAAGGAAGGTTCTCAGAGTCCCTTATGCCAATCAAAGGGCCTAGGGGCAGGGAAGATCTTCAAATCTGCATTTCCATTACATCAGGATAGCACAAGGTTTAGCAGCTTCTACATTAAAAGATCAGAAGTTTTGGAATATCATAATCTGGAGAGCAAAGGAGCTAGGATTAAAACCAAGAATCACCTACCCAGAAAAGTTGAGTATGATTCTCCAGAGATCAGCTATGAATGACTTAGGTGTTCTCAGCAATATGATGATTCATGATAATTTTAAGGTTCTTGTAATGAAAGATGCTATCCATTTCCAGAAGATGTGATGGAGTCTGAATGCAGATTGAAATATATTTTGCCCCTCTGCTTTGTTTTTTGTTCTTGTTCTGTGTTTTCTTTCACAGCATACCTAGCATAGAAATATATTTTTCATGATTGTACATGTATAGTCTATATCAAATTGCCTGCTTTCTTGATGACGAGGTATGGAAGGGACGGAGGAAGTTTGGAATTTATTTTTTTTAAATAAATGTTTAAAATGATTTTTACATTTAATTCTAGAAATATCATTTCTCTAATACAGATACATAACACACATACATATATAGTGTATGTGTGTGTATAATTTTAAAAATAATTTGAGTTTTCAATTTATTATATGACCCGATGGGCAAAGGTAGGTCCCCTGAGGCATTCTAATTCTTCACTCTCCTGGTGGAAGCAGATAGGAGTGGCCCAGGAAATGTTCCATTTTTCATCCAGTCAGTTATGAGATTTTCCTGGGCTGGCATTGGTCAAGGGTCCAAGGTTTCCCCAAAAGCTTACTATTCTCTTTTATTCTGAAACAAAATTTTAAATTGTATGTTTTCTTTCTCTTGTGAAAGTTGTAGAGATGAAGAGATGGCTGCTGTGGTTGAGATTAATTTTCCTTTCAGTCCAGTTGTGAGCCAATGTACCATGGATTGAACTTGTATTGAGGACCTAGATCTGAGACCTTTCTCTGTGCAAATCAATTTCAGAAAAACATGTGGGGAATAGAAAGAATTCTGGTCTTGGAGTCAGAGGACTGGACTTCATATCCTCCCTATTCTACTTATTACCTATGTGCCATGGATAAAAGTATTTAACCATCATTTGCCCTTTCTATACAACAACTAAATTTGGATCAGATGGATTTAAAATGTCCTTTTTCAGTCTAAAGCTATGACTTCATGGTCATTATTAGGTGCTTCCTTTAACTGTCAAATAAGAGCAATGAAATTGTTCTACTTTTAAAGATGAAGTATAGTCATTGTTATTTTACCAAACTCAGTACTTTCAGTCATGTCAGTCTCTTAGTGACCCCATTTGGGTTTTCTTGGCAAAGATACTAGAGTGGTTTACCTTAAATCAGTATAGAACAGAATACAAAATTAGTATTTTATTAAACCACTGTATTTGATCCTGGGACTATTCTAGTATCATGGGAGAAAGCACAACCCGATGATTGCTCAGATCCTTATCTACAACCAAGTTCAGTAGAGGCCAAGACCTTACAGTCTTCCCTCATTAGAATGTAAACTCCTTAGGATGAGGAATTTCTTGCATTTGTTTTCCCAGCATTTAACTTTGTGTCTGGCACAGAGAAAGGGCATAATAAATGCTTGCTAACCAACAATTGATCAATTAACTTTCAACCCAGGAAAATTCCTGCTGACCCATTTCATACAATTAAAATCAAGTTAATATTTACAATATGGATAGCCAGGAAGGTCAGTAAATACATCACTGTTTGGCTGATCATTCCAGTCAACAAGTACTTTTGACATATTTCCTACAAGTCAGAGCCTATCATGGCAATTACAGAAGGTTCGGCATCATTTTTGATTTCTTTCCATGTAAGTGAAATGCAATAAGTTTTTTTTTTTTTTTTGGTCTTCTTGTTCATTGTCCTGTGTGTGCACTGAAAGTTCAGGGTTATTTTAGTCCATGTTCTCTTACTTTTAATGATTTAGAGCACTCAGTGAGTGGAGTAGTCTCTAAGATTCCTTACTGACTTCTTAGGAAAATGGACACTTGTTTTAATGGCTACCCTTCTATTCTTTCCTAAGAAAAGATTTCTTAATCTTTTGTTGGAGACACCACTTCTATGTAGTAGCTAGAAAAGGAAAGTGGCAGACTATTTGCTTTTGTCCCTCACATTCTCTCCTTAAAGGGTGAAATATGCCTGTGTATTCCAAGGCAAGATTCCCTCTCCCCCATCCTCCCATCATCACTCAAGAGTGACTGACTTTTTAGCTGAATAACTGGTCAGATGTATTCATTTGTGTCATGAATCAAAAGGTCTTTCATAACCAAGACTCTACCCTTCTAGCAGAGATGGAAGATTTATTGGGCAGCCCTAGACTAAGTAGTTGGCTCATGACTAGTACTACGTTCCTGAATAAAAGACCTGGATTCTAGGAGGGGTGATTGTAGTAATTATGCCTTTTGGAGAAAGAGGAGGCTCAATCACCCACATCCCCAAGTTTGGAGGAACAATGAGAATCATGGAATCATAGATTTAGAGTTGAGGAAGATCTCAGAAATTATCTAATTTAATACTCTTATTTTACAGAAGAGAAAAAAGGAGCTTTATGTCACTTGCCCAGGGTCACATAGGAAGTAATCAGAAGAATCAGTATTTGAACATAGGCTTTCCATCTATTAGTTCAGAATTCTTTTACTCTAACATTTCTCCTCTCATGAATTGGGGAAAACAGAGTTCAAAATTTTCACATTCCCAGCGATCTCTATGAGTTATTTGGTCAGAGCAAGTTTAATGGAGGAAAAAAAAAAGATACTTAATGTTCACTCACAATGTAGGAAATGCCCCAGTTTGGCATTATATCATAATAACCATTGGGGGAAAATAATCCATTAGACAGAAAAAAAAATGTATTGCCTGTCTTTCAGCCCAGTTTTGTTTTGTAATGAGTAGAAATGCAGTTCCTTAAAGTAGTATTCTAAGGCTAGAAACCTCTGAGGAATCTAGTATTGAAAGTGGAAGTAGTCAAAAAGTTAAGGGTTTGCCTCTGGCAATACTAATTGCAGTTTCTTTTGTATTGTATAAATGCTATGTTTTGTCTTTCTCTTGTTTTGTGGGTCCTTTGAATCTCCTATATATTCCTTGGGATGTCCTATATCTGTTGTGCATTTGTTACCTGGAATGCATATGTGGTAACTGAAAATCCATTTTACTTTCATCTCCATCTAGGAAAATTTAAACCTGTGCTGTGAATGAGCAATATTTCCTGCAATAAGTAGAAAAATTTGTACTATTCAAAATAGTGAACATTACTTTGTTGAAACTTCTTAGATAATGCCCAGGTATATA
This sequence comes from Gymnobelideus leadbeateri, assembly GCA_011680675.1. Taxonomy (NCBI): domain Eukaryota; kingdom Metazoa; phylum Chordata; class Mammalia; order Diprotodontia; family Petauridae; genus Gymnobelideus; species Gymnobelideus leadbeateri. Next base: position 330,755 of record WOXC01010516.1, read on the forward strand.
TGAACCCATAGCTTGGTCGGGTCACTTTGGTAAGAATACACACACACACACACACACACACTATAAAACCAAGCATGAGCAGCTTTCCAGAGCATTGCTGCTGTGAACAGCTTTCAAGGTTCTAATAGCATACCAAACTCTATTTATTCAATAACAAACCAGAGCAAAACATTCACAGAAAATAAAGGTATAGCATTCACAATGTTACAACTTATCACAGAAAATCAACATATAGCATTCACCATGTCACAACTCAAGAACCTATCACTAAAGTGGCCACATAGTTTTCACCAAAGTGGTCACATAGTTTTCAACAAATTACAATCATTTACTAACTCAATCATTAAATCATCCTTAAGGAAGCTTGCCTCCTTAAGGGATACAAAATAGAAAATTCAAAGTCCTCCATCCATGGGGTGCAGTTAAATGACAATTTCATCAGTCACTACTCAGTATCCATGGAGAGGTCTTTTCATCTTGACTTGAGGCAGGTAGCTCCTACCTGAATCCACCAAACTGTTGCCTAGGTTCAAAGGCAGACAGCTCCCAGTTACTTAAATATGGTATAGGAAAGGGCTGAAGTTCAGCCCCTTCCTGTTATGTCAGCAACAGAGAATCATCCCTTCTGTTTCTTTAACAGAGGCTTAATTTGAAACTAGATGCTAAGTACCTCTTAGCTTTGCAATACAAAGGGATCTTCAAGTTTCATTACTATTACATATATATATATGTGTGTGTATGTATATATGTATATATATAATGTGTGTGTGTGTGTGTGTGTGTGTGTGTATAGCATTATAGAAATGGAAGTCATTACTACAGAAAAAGTCTCAATTTCAAACTAATCACTTATAAGTAATAAAAGGAAAAAAATCATAATGTACAAATGAACAATTTTTACTTATTATAACTCTAATCTTAACTACCATTCCCAGTGGAATGTAATTAATTTGAAGGCAGGGAATATATATTTTTTATTTTTATACTCAGCTTTAGTTTAGAGCCTAGAATATATGTGTTTTAGAAATGTCTTTTGATAGAATGTATACATGAATGAATGAATATAGCAAATCTATCTTGTTTAAATTGCATGCTCTAAGGAACTTCTAAAAGCTTTTTTGAATAATTGTATTGATGTGAAATGAGCTCCTCTCAAGAGGAAACTAGGTGTCCACTGGAGAATATTGGACCCAGTATCAGGAAGACCTGAGTTTAAAAGTGACATCAGGCATTTGCTAATCCTGTGACCCTGGACAAGTCACTTAATTGCAGTATGACTCAGTTTCCTCAAGGTGTCCTAAAATAGCAACTCCCTCCCAGGGTTTTTGTGAGGATCAAATGAGCTAACATTTGTAAGGTGCTTAGTGTAGGGCCTGGAACAGAACTAGGATCTTAACAAATGTTTATGTTTATTCCCTTCTTTATATAATTCAGGTTAATTCAGTTAGATTGAACAAACATTTATTATCAAGGTACTATATTAGGTGTAGGGTATTCTGTAGAAAAACAAATCCCTTTAGGATTTGTCTACTTTCTCTCTCTTTTTTTAAATTTTGTTAAGTGTCAGAAAATTGCTTAAATATAAGAAATGTTGAAAAACAGAACTGCCAATTGTTATGGTAATGGGATTTAAAGATCTTCCATGCCCCTCCAACTTGCTGACATAGCAGGAAGGGGTGGGGCAGAAAGGAGCAGGAGGCAAGTAGGAGCTGGTGACTAGAAGCAGTGAGATGGTGGTGTGAACTCCTTTTTTTTTTTTTTTTTTGAGCCAGCCAGAATTTCTGCTAAGGGAGAAGTGGAGCTGCTGGGGGCAAGCTGTGTAGATGCTGAGCAGTTGCCACTGAGCAGTTGCCATGAGTGAAGAGAGGAGGATCTTTGCCTGAGGTAGCCTGTTCTCTTTTGAAGGCTTGAGAATGTGGGTGTTTACTACATTACTATTTGTGCCAACTCCATTGCTATTGTGATGGCTTTGACTTTCTGATTTGGGGACTGTTTCCTGGTATTTGAATAAATGTTCTAGCTATGTCTCCCAAGTAGAGAGCCTGTTACATTTTGTGATTACTAACCATATCAGCATATTTATAGTTACCATAGGCATTGTGAATACTGCATTGTTGATATAGCAATTTGGAGAGGAAATTTATATAAATATTATTCATACATATAGACAGAGAGAGAGTGAGAGAGAGAGAGAGAGAGAGAGAGAGAGAGAGAGAATGAGAAAAATAATATTAATCTCTCCTTTATTTTGAATTAACCATAGAGTTAGTAGTAAATTCCTGAAACAGGTTGTAGAGTTCAAAGAACCATAAAATATTGAGGTCTAGGGTTAGGGGTGCTCAAGACCCCAAAATACCAACATACCAGGTTCTGCCAAATGAATTTGACTCAAGCCTTCTCTCAGCCAAAGAAAAGCAAGGTTTATTAAAGATTCACCTTGGGCAAATCGCTTAGCCCCAATTTCTCTGTCTTTCCCCTCCAAAAACACAAAAAAAAAAAGTGGAGTTCTGAGATTGACCCAGAAGAGCTGAGTGTGGGTGCTGATTCTAGCCCTGAGTGACTGGGCCTGAGTAAGGGGCTTACGCCATCATTCATGCTGGTTACTTGAATTCTCATCTCTTTCACAGAAATATTATGAAGACAGATGGAGTAAATAAAAATATCTTTTAAACTGTTCAGCACAAAGAATGTAATAATTATCAACATTTTAAGTTTGCAGATTGCTCATATATGTTGCAAAGTTTGGAAGGATTCCACATTCTATCTTTTCACACATACTGGTTTCATGATCATGAGCTCTGGAGATGTCAAAGCATCTCTTTAAGACTTTAAGTTATGGGGGAGGGCAGAGCCAAGATGGCAGAGTAGAAGCAGGAAATTCTGTGAGATCCTGCCACAACCACCTACAATAGCTGTAAAGTATGATTCTAAACAAATTTTAGAGCCACAGAACCCA